>OX578151.1:49575250-50175250 GCA_951213105.1 Amaurobius ferox
TGTCTTGGAAAGCATATTCGTATCTACTATAAGAAAAACCTATTTGTTTACTGTAAAAGTAGAAAATTCATTACATTATATAAGGAAAGTCACGTGTTGCCCACATCAGATTTTTTAGAATAGTAACCGCTGTTTTGTGAAATGCCTTTCGTCAATATTTTGAGAATATCGGTTATTTTGTTAAATTAGTAAAGCATTTAAGTGTTGTGTGATTGTATATTGTTCCTGTTTACGCTGCGCTGGTGAATAAACGTATTAGTTATCCAGAAATTTGGAGTCATTCTTGTACCCTGAAGCGTATACCCACGATTCTAGTATCAATATTCATACATTGTATAACATTTGCAAGCATGTTACTGAAAGTTTTAGGGAAATCAGCTGTTAGTAATGGGGAGTAAGGTTCCTGATAGTTATAATATATATATATATATATATATATATATATATATATATATATATATACACAAAAATAACGCTTCGGCAGACGATAATTAGCTGAATATTTCAGAAATGAAGCTGGAATTTTCAAGAACGCCTATAATTGTATGTATTATATTGAAGTATGCATTTTTAAGTCCATCTACCGAGAACTAAATCATAACTTCAATCTCAAAATGTTTAACGAAAGCCTTCCCTTCTTACTCTCCGTGAAGTATCTGGGAGTCACTTTAGACGACCATTTAACTTACGGAGAGCATATTGAAACCAAATTGCTAACGGTTAATAAAACCTATAGATCCCTCATCCCACTTCTTGGTAGCAAATCCCACCTTTTCTTCCCCAATAAGTTATTAATTTATAATCAAGTCATCGCACTGGGATTTTTGTACTCCAGCCCCATCTGGGGAGCTGCGATAAAATGCCACACCCAGAGATTGCAAGTTTTCCAAATTGAAGTCCTACGTTGTATTGTTAAAGCTCCTAGGTACTTCCATAACGAAGTAATTCATCAAGTCTCTGGCGTTGCAGAGCAGGTTCCTAAAAGCACTTAAAATTTTTACAAGGAAAACTGCAGCAGACCCTGCATGAGAAATGTTGACCAAACTTACGCCGCGACCTCGTTTTCCTATTGCAGGAAACGTAGAGCAAGGCATCTTCTTCTTAATTCCCAGAGAACTAAGTGGAAGAAAGCAAGGTTTATCGTTCCGCATGGGCGAGTCTCCTAGAGTTTTTAATTGCCGAAATATCTCTTCAACGATTTTCCTTCCCCATCTGGTGACGTTAGATGGCTTTGCCAAGTTATGATGAACGAAACCGTTCGATCCCATCCGATACTGATTCTCTCCAATTGGTCTCCTTTGGTTTCGATAGATAGCGCCACTGTAGTTCACTTGGGTGAACTAAAGTTGTTCTACATATGGATTGTGAACCAGCCAGTCAGTCGCCTTTCAGGCAGCCTGCATTTGCTTGCGTTCTCTCGACACCAGCCCAGTATTTAACACCTTTGCTGACTTTAACTTTGTTTTTAGTTCTTGCTAAAATTTTTAAAACTTCACTTAACTTTAATGTTTTGCTTGTGTCTCGCTCTCGCGTTTTTCTTGCCCTTTCCCGTTTTCCTTTACAACCGAGGCAGGTATTCACCATACCACGACAATTATGGACCATGCAAACAACATCTGCAAATCGCAACCTCACGATCGCAGGAGTGGAGCGACAAAAACTGATTGTCAATATTGCTATTTTACACCATCAAAGGTTTGACATTGCTATATTCGATGTGGGGATGAGTGTCGTTGACACAGGCACCCCGAAATTATGCGTCTTGGTCTTGGCGTTTAGTTTTAGAGATTTAAGCATTCTAAAAAGTTAAAAGTGAAACATTTGTAATCTTCTTCAACTGGACAAGGCGACTGCTCGAAAACAACAATTTGTTTTGTAAAAACACATCATTATTCTCAAAACTGAATTTTCCACTTAACGCTTTTGTTTCTTGGTGCTTATAACTATCTTTTATAGTTTAGAAGTTATTTTGAGTGAAAATAAGCAAAACTTGGAAAAACGAAACTTTTTTAATATCTTCGAAAAAAAAATAATTCAAAATATTAAAGTATTGAAATTATAAAAAAATACTATGCCGTAGATCTGAGACTTATTCCAAGTTTGTCGATTGTAATTTTTCGATCGATAGAGCGACAAATTGCGGAGCGACAAATCGGAGCGACAGATCGGAGCGACAAATTGCATTCAAAATACAGTGCAATTTGTAGCTCCGCTATTGGAGCTTCCTCAATTGATCAACGGGGCACTACAAAAGATTGGCTTTGAAAAAAGCCCTATGCACGCACACACACATCACTTCAAAAACATTCGATTCGAATTCAAGGATCCTTAAAACGTGCATTTTCGTCGAAAATTTGAATTGGAATTCGTCCCTACATAATTATATTGTTAATAACTAAAATACTGCTGCTATAATGATTATTTTTTAAGTTAGATTTTCTTTCAAAATGCATAAAAAAACAGTAACGAGCTATTGTTTCAAATAATAACATCCAGTGACCGGTTTTGTTCTTATTATGCGATCGTTCGCATGGAATAGTTGATATTTGCGATGTAGAACCTGGTTTGGTTCGTTGTAATTGGATTGTTATCTGTAGTGTTGTTCCATTTGCATGTATGTATGTAACATATATGTAATAAATAAAATAAATAAATAATTAATCTATATTTAATGACTAACCTCTGTGTGAGATCGGTACAGTATTTTTGGGACTTGTCAAAACCCGAATTAAATGTGAAAATGCTGCTTGATCAGGCTCGAGTTCGGATTATTTTGAGAAACGCAGACTGTCCCGGCTCGAGCCCGGATTAAATTAATAAACTTAACCCGATCCTGGATTAAATTGTATAGTTTAGCAACCAAGTGATATTTTTCAATTTAGGTTAGAGGTAAATTTAGTGTTGAGTATTCCATTCAATCTCGGGTTTATTACAATTGGCTGTATTGAGTTGGGAGTTGAATTGCATATTTAGACTTAAAAATTAAAGAATTAAATTTTCAATGATTTTTAGTGAACGTTCACAATTATAAAATGAGTGTTCATAAGAGCATATGAAATGAACACAATTTTTTTCTGAGGTAATAATTTTCATAAAAAAAAATAAATGTTTATGTCTAAAATAAAAGCGACAAATTTACCTCATATAAAATGAAGAAAATATTACGAAAAAATACATACATTTTGTATTCAAATAAATTACAGGAAATTTGTTAAATGTTGTACTGGTTACGATATAAATAGATATAAACAATGTAGAATATGAATGTATGAAAAAAAATCAAATATCCCATACTCCAGACATTTTTCTTTTGTTCGTATTATGTGTACAAATAAGTTTTACTAGTGACATCAATAGGTGCAGTATTTCATTGAAGTGTTAGTGGTATTTCTGCGATAACGTGGATTTATCCCTGTCCTCCATTTACTGCCTACAGTGATACATGAAAAAAAAACCCACATTAAACTTCTACTGTTTGAGAAAAACTTGGTTGAACTCATATAAAATATTTAGACGCTCGTCCTGTAACATTCATGATCGAAAAAGTGGAGTTGTTTGTTCGAAATACTTCTAGTAAAAGAAAATAAATGTCTTATACATTTAGAGAGATTTAAAAACATATCGACTTGCAAGAAACCTGCAGAAATTTCTAGTATAATTTCACAAGTATGTTCTATAGAATGTTCTCAAAATTTCCCTTCGTAATATGCAATGACCAACTCTTATTTAATTTATTATATAAAAACACAACTCGCATGTAGGAGGCTTTTCAAAAAACTTGAAATACAATTTCACGGACGGAAACAGTATTCATGGACCGGTTTCTTGTTTATTATGTTTCTGTTAAAATAGCCAGTATATACAGCAATAACACTTGCTATACATCACAATTTTGAAAACGAAACTGTTTCATAGATTCTGTTATCTACAATAAAAGTGTATTCTATAAGTGTATTACGTTCCTGAGAGGTATTTTTGAGTCCATAATTCAATTCAATTCGATTCAACTTCATGTAAATACTGTAAAAATAAACAGGTTTACATAGTTAGATCTAAAACTAAGATCAAGCAAAAAATAAAGTTTTAAAAGGCGATTAAAAAAGAACAATTAAGAACTATAGATAACGGGGTCACCCATAAAATAACTCCTTAATATTTTCTTGAAATATTTTGTGTCCATATTTCTTATAGGTACAGCAATTTTATTATTTAATCTCATACTAATATAGCTTAGAAAATCACTGGTTTTCTGCAGTCTGTGTTGAGGCAATAAATGTTTATAGTATCATAGTAGGGGTTGATATTTATTGGAGAATTTTGTTCCTTAATATTCACTAGACAATAAAAGAATAAAAACAGATGGTAATATCATAATTTTCAATTTGACAAAATATTTTGCACGGCGAGTTCTGTTGCTTGCACTAACTGTTAATCCTACTGTACATTTTTGTAATATAATTAAATGGAGGCTTAATTCTACTTTCTCACACTAGAATCTACCTTTAGTAGCTTTTTTTTTTTAGACATTTTTTGAAAAATCGTTATTGTGGGCCCAAATGATTTCAATTATAGCGTATTACCCCTCCTTTGAAGGGCATGAAAAAATATTTCGATTGATACCATATTTAACGACATTGTACCATCCTCCCCTCCCCCGAGGGGGCTAATGCAGTCATGAATATAAAAAACTTTATCGCGTCTATTTTTCACAACAATGATAAAAACTATGAAGTCTCATGATCATTGATTAATACATGCATAATGTATGCATGATTATGGCAAATTCTGTCCTATGTTGCCATGTTAAGGGGGTGTGGTATCCAAATTGCCGAAATCTGCAATTTTAAAGTTATAGTTGTAATTTTTTGTATTCAGGTAGATTTTAATGATAGTAAACAAAATGCGATATTCAAAATTTTAAAATTGAAAAAAAATATTTTTTAATATAAGTAGAAAAGTTTTCTTTTTTGATATAAGTAGAAAAATATTTTTTTTTAAATTTTAATTTGCACATTTTTTAACATAAAATGTAAGAAATAAAAATATGTAAGAAATAAATTAGTCTTCACAGTTTTTGTAAATATGAATCAGAAAAAATTTAATAAAACATAGTGTAAATAAACGTAATTTTACACCACAAATATTATTTTCGAAAACCATAACAAAAAAACAAACACATATTTCAGCAATTGCTGAAGAAAAATGAAAGAAAAGTATATATATAACAATTGTTCCAAATTTCATTCATATCCGTGCAGTAGAATTTGACTTATGTCAATTTAAATTTATAAAAATGTCGAAAACCACGTCTTTGAGAAAGTAGCAGACGAAAATGGGCGTGGCTGGTGACAACTTCAGTGGTTCAATTTTTAACATCGCAATATAATCGGTTCTATTTAACGTAGCAAGATGAATTTGGTATCATTGGAATCAGAAAATTATGATTTTTTTTTAAACAATAAAAGAAAATTGAGATTTTTCGGGATTTTTTGGGTACCATACCCCCTTAAAAGAATATAGAATTTCGAAGTTTTCGCTAGAATTTAAAATAATTCTACCTAATTCTAGATTTTTTTTACTACAAAGCCGGATATAAAGTTTCGTGAAAATCCATTGCTATTTATGGTCGCTATGATGTACACAAGAAATCGATCACAGACATACAGACAGACGGTAATCAATACAAAAATAGTTAAAACGAGTTCAAAGGTCTTAAAACACATATTGCCATCAAAATCTCGAATCCAAAAATTTTCATGAAAACAACACTCTTTCTAGTCCATAATTACGTGGTATGAGAAAACAAAAATTTCTTAAGTTCTACTTAAAATTTACCATAGAGTTATGTCATAAACTAATCTAGATGCTTTAAAATAAAATAAAGACAACCCAATTTGGTAAATTAATATGTCTTTAAAAGAAACACCATTTATGACGTTGCTGCAGAGTCCACTTCCACGATAAGAGCTTGCAATTGCGTCTCAGTAGCTTAACGGTAGAGCGTTGGCTGGCCTGTTCAGAGATTCAGTGTTCGATTTCCGGTTCGGGTAGCAAGCCTCTTTATAACGACGCCTGAACAAATCAACCCTGTAGGTTAGTGCAAAGATGTCTTAGGTTTGAAAGTGACCCCAGAACGACTAGAACGGATTCAGTGGGATCTGGAAGATTGAGTGACGATTTCAAATTGAGAGGATAACGACCACGCAGGATACTGACCTGGGTAAAAATTGTAGTAGCAATAGGCTAACCTGAGGTAAAAATAACATAGGTGGTCAGTCAGATTGTCAGTTGCCCGCCAATCTGACATTAGAGGGTGGAGAATGCAGAGTCCACTTCAACTATAAGAGTTTGCAATTCCATCCCAGTAGCTCAACGTTAGAGCGCCGGCTGGCCAGTTCGGAGATCCTGGATTCGATTCCTGGTTAGAGCAGCAAGGCTCTTTACAACGCACTTAAAATTACAAATCTATAATGCTTTCAGACTTCAGTACGTCCTTCATCAATGGTAAAGCAACTTGAAGGTGACGAATATGAGCTCTACTATATGAAGTGAGTTGTAGGTGACGAATATGAGCTCTACTATATGAAGTGAATTGTAGGTGATGAATATGAGCTCTACTAAATGAAGTGAATTGTAGGTGACGAATATGAGCTCTACTATATGAAGTGAATTGTAGGTGACGAATATGAGCTCTACTATATGAAGTGAATTGTAGGTGACGAATATGAGCTCTACTATATGAAGTGAATTGCAGGTGACGAATATAATTTCTACTATATGAAGTAAATTGTAGGTGACGAACATGAACTCTACTATATGAAGTGAATTGTAGGTGACGAATATGAGCTCTACTACATGAAGTGAATTGTAGGTGACGAACATGAGTTCTAATAGTACATTAAAGCTCATGCTCCTAACCTACAATTTACTTTGCCACTGATGAAGGACGTAGTGAAATCCGAAAGCATTCTGGATTTATAATTTTAAGTACGCCCTAAATGGTGATTGTATTAGACATTTAAATTTACCAAATTTTTTTGTCTTTATTTTATTTTAAGGAGACGGTGGACGTTGAATTTTTTTTACTTATTTATGGACTTAGAAACGTGAAAATTTGTATAAATATTCCTCTTAACATTACTATATACAATACCATTAATTTTTTTTCAATTTTGTTATAATTTTGTATTTTTTTTTAATTTAATTTTTGTAACGAAAATTTGAAAATGCTCCTTGAGTGCCGTTTGTTCACATTTTTGTTTAATTTTACATTATGATCACTCAGAAACACATGAACAAATTCGGGTATTCATTTTTAAATCCCTTAGAAAGTTAATTTTTAAAAACTATGTTTCTGCATTAAAACTTAATTTTCGTAATTTAATTAGGTTCTTATTCACTGTTAATTACCTTAATAAAGTCCAATTATAAAATGCATACCTAGTTTCATTAAAAAGTACAGGAGGTGTCTTCTTGCCAAATTTCATGCATCTCAGTCAAAAATTAAGACGCATGGAGCATTTTAAAAATGTAAAACCTTTGAAAATTCCGTTTCGAAAAAAATGCATTCAACCTTATGCTTACTGGTGGGACAGCGTCCATCCCAAACGAAGAACCTCCCAAAAAGACAGGTATTTGACATACCCTATTCCAAACAGTTCGACCCCCTTTGCAGGCATTGGCGTCCATGGAAATCGCCGACAGAAACATTGCACCTGCTGCAGCAGGTGCAATGTTTCTGTCAGCGACTGTTTCTGTCGGCGACTGTTTCTGTCGGCGATTTCCATGGACGCCAATGCCTGTAAAGGAGGTCGAACTCTTTGGAATAGGGTATGTCAAATACCTGTCTTTTTGGGAGGTTCTTCGTTTGGGATGGACGCTGTCCCACCCATAAGCAAATGTTAAATGTGCAAAATAATGTTATATATTAAAACTTTTTTTTAGTTAATTTTTGCTCATTTCAACATCCACCGTCCCCTTAAAGGTTTTTGCTAAATTTAAGAGTTTCCATACAATTCGATTATAATCTGGATGCACTAACTAATACTGCAGCTAATGCAGTGAACCAGGGGAAATATATTGTCCATACCTGTTGGGTATTCCTATACCTATTTGATATTCGGTATGTAGCGAAATCTTCATTCAGTGCATCACTACTACAGATTAAAATACATTATATACGAGAAAACTGCAAATTTCCGAAACCATTTATCGATCCAAATGCTCTACAAAAATGCTTTTAACCATGTCAACACAATTTCGAATATCCAATTAACTCGCTTACATTAACCTCAAGTTATTTTCTCTTCTCCAAATATCCAGCTTGCAATCATCCCGGGCATAATTCCTCGCGCGACTTCATTTTTCAGCTACGTAATCAACAGGTGCAAATCAATAACTTGGATGAAGTTTCTTTTGGAAGAAGAACAGTTTACGTTCATGAAATGGTTTGCCTATATGAAAAGCGTGGATAGAAATGCATCATAATAAAAAGCTTATTAAAATGTTTATTAAAAAGTTTATTTAAAATTTTATTAAAAATTTTATTTAAAAGTTTATTAAAATGTTTTATTCAAAAGTTTATTAAAAAGTTTTTTAATAAAGTTACACAATTATTCTCTTTATTGGAAATGAGTTTTACGATATAAATATGATATAAAGTACGTGTGCTTAAAAAGGTGACTGCGGAAATTTTAAAACGTGTTTTGTGTTATGTATGTTATGCACCAGGGAACTATCCCTGTTCACACCATTCAAATACTTCTAAATTAAATTAAAATTCGTTGCATTACGCAAAATATATGTGCGTTGTTTGTTTTGAGGTATTTCCTGTTCCACTTTTTAAATTTTTATTAGATTTAAGACGTTTCACAGACCTGTCATATTTCCTTTCATTTCTATTGCCCAAACGTATAATAATTGTTACTTAAGGTGATGAAAATTAATTCAACAATTAAATAAAGACATTTACTAAACGTAAATGTACATAACATATATGTTAATCGTACATATTTTATCTTTATACCGTAGAAGCTGTTCTTAATGTAGAGAGAGAATAACGTACTGAAAACAAATCGCAACTATTTCTAAAAGAAATTCTAACATTACTCTCTGCTGTTAACACAACAGATAAATTTGATAGCAGTAATGTAATACGTGAGAGAGACCGTTCATTGAGCTGTAACATCAATATTTCTATATATAATTAAAATATTTAAATATTTATATGTTTTTGTTTGCTTGTAAATCATTTAAATTTAGGAAAATTCTGCATTTTTCACCCATTGTGTTTGCATTAGATCGCTATATAGTGGTTTTCATAGTTTTAAGAGCAACAACTATGGCATGTTTTCAATACACTACCTAATTTACACTCTAATAATTAAGATTCCTAAGATTTTTTCTTACATTATTTTTTTTGCCCTACACTTTCTCTTTCGATGTTAAACTTAGGGATTCTGTCCCTTAGTTTGGCATCATTGACGGGCGCTTTCTTGACTTTCACAGTACGTAAAGATCTACAACTCGATACACAGTTTCATCTTTCAGACCATTTTCATCAATAAAATATTCATGTCATTAGTTTACGTCGTTGTCAGTTAAGTACATCATCTTTGAGGGGCTCGTTCTCGGCTCACAGAGCAGGTAGCGAGATAAAACTCGGTACACAGTTTCATCTCGCCAAATATTTTCATCTATAACATTTTCACATCATTACGTCACTTGCATACATCGCGACTTTGTTTTAATCTTCTTCATGCATTTCATTTGCGAATTAAAGCTCAGCGTCTTCAAATAAAATATTTTTCTAGTTCTCAACAAGTCGACCCATGTATAACGCAAAGTGAATTTGAACTTAAACTACGTCATAAAAATGAAAATTTAAAAGTAAAATAATTTATGAAAAAGAAATAAGTTTTTAAAGTCCTGTACGACAGTGGCATACGGAAAAGTAGAAAATAAATTTTAATCACACGCAACATTGAGCGAAATGGATGATGCAGGCAGATTCAACTCTGAACAATTCTATGTAAATCTTATGATTACCCAAAATTGATACTATGCGGAAAGGCCGAAGAGAAATAAAACTGTAGGCAGATAAACGGTTTCAATAACTCTACATAACATCAATTTTAAGTAAGGATAAGAATTATATAGTATTGTTTTGAATATCTGTCTATATCCTTAATTGGGTTCAATTTCGTGTGTGATTAAAATTAATTTTCTACTTTTCCATTTGCTTTGCATTTTTCCATTGCAGTTTTTTCCCATTAAGTTATTACAATATAAAACATTTGTCTGTTCACATGGATTCTTTTTGAAAGTTGTGTAAAGTCAAATGCGTGAAAATCCATTCTTAAAACAGGGTTAATTAAACTGTTGCTGTTATGACAATGAGAATTAGCAGAACTAGAATACTTACGTGAGCATTTGCATTTTTATTTCAGAGAGAAACTGAAAGAACTTTTTAGTGGAACACCACGCTGCTAACGTAAAATTAGAATATATCAAAAATGTTTTGATTTTTGTTTCTTCCACCATTTCCAACCAACTAAATAAAATCCGAAAAAATACTTTGCATGTGTTAAATTTGTTTAGCAAATACTTTCGTAATTATTCTAACTGAAAGAAATTAAATGAAAAATCGTCTGTCGCGTATCATTATCAGAGTTGCCACCATGGAGTTAGAAAGAAGGAGGTAAAACTCCTATGAATGAAACGCTTAAAAGTACCATAATGCTTTGAGAATTATATCTAGGTGTCCCTAGTGTTTGTATAGTAGTCGTTATTGCTAGGTGACACAATAAAAAGGCATAGTATTTAGTATATGTATTTTTTGTTATATTTACATTAAGGGTTCCCTAATTAAGAGTATCGTTAAACAATACTTTTTACTTTCCTTATATACATAATGTATAAGGAAAGTATTGTGACGGGGTCGAAAATTCGAATTCGTGTTTTCGACGGGAGAGCACGTTTCAAGCATCACTGATCACGAATCAAACATTGAGGTGATATCTCTGTATGTGTGTGTGTGTGTGTGTGTGTCAGTGAGTCAGTGGAGACGATGTCTTACGAACAAATAGAGCAATTCGAATGAAATTTGGTACAAAAATCACAAACCGTGAATACTGGAAGCCTATTGTTTTTAAACGTAATTGAATGTTCAGAACCTCCTAAATTTTCGATTGAAATTTTGAAAAAATCATCAAAAAATCAAAACCTTTAATAAAGTTACGCAAATAGTCATTTCTTATGTAATTTTCCCTTAGAAAACGACTGACATAAACTTTAGAACGCTAGCATGAAGCGTTCTCGAGATATTGCACATTTTAAAAATAAATTTATTAAAATATCCCATAAATCAAAAAAAATATATTAACTGTTGAGAAACATGTTCACTTTTCATATGTAATATCATTTTCGTAGATCTAGCTCGTTCCGTTTATGAGAAAAGATATTTGAAATTTTGTATTTGAACGCCAATAGTTATTTATCTGCTATAAGAATAACTGGCGAGATTTTAGCGCCGAAATTGGGGAAATGTCGTCAACTTGGCAACTTTTTTAAATGTTGCCAAATTAAAGAAAATCTCGCCAAATGGATAAAAATGACAGTAAATCAATGAAAATGACGACTCATTGACGAAAATCGAATATCTTGAAAAGAATATAAATATCTACCATAAGAAAAACCTCCTTTTTTATTGTAAACGTAGTAAATTCATTGCATTATATAAAGAAAGTCATGCGATGCCTACATCAGATTTTTTATACTCGTAGTTGTAATCCTACGATAGAGTATGGTTTATAGGGAGATGAAAATAAATTGAAAGGTAAAATAATTTCGAATACGTAGGAATATTCTTTATTGTTTTTGTTCTAGATTGCATTGCATTAATATTCTATCTTTTCAAAATTGATAGTTTAAATAAATATTTTAGGTCTTTCGCCATAGACATACATATAATGCAGGACTACATATCTTACCACAGAGCCACCTGAATTGCTATCTCAAACGATATTGGCATTTTCTTAATATAAAATTTTAACACCTTACTTTTACCTCCATGGTTGCCACTGTAGCGATTCGTAAACAAGACAAACAATTTCTATTGGAGATGGTATATCATTTGCTAAATATAAAACAACACTGTATCTTTTGTGATTTAGAAATTTATCGAACCTTACAAAACTGGTTGAAAAATGATATTCTTTTTTATAAATACGTTACTTGGAATTTTAGCATGCAAATTTTCGTTTATTGATATAGATAAATAGTAGACAATTATAAATATGTGAACATATTTATCGATCCGAATGTGTTATAAAAATGATTTTTACAGTGCAAACATAATTTGGAAATACCAATTATTTCTCTAACTCACATGCTTCACCCTCAAATTGCTTTCACCTCTCCAAACATTGAACTGGTAAATAGACTGAGCATAATTTCACTCCCGACATTATATTTATGTGACGTAATCAACAGGTGAAAATCAATAATTTTACGATCTTCCTTGTGCAGCAAGACAGAACATCGTTAAGGAAATGATTTCGTGAAGAAAATTCACCACAGTCATCTTACATTTCTGACTATCAAAAGTGTATTTTAATTACAAATAAAATTTTGATAGTTAAAAACATGTTGTTCATAACGACAAAATACACTTTTTGCCAAAAAATATAAAAGCACTAAAAGAAAATATATTCAGATACGCAAGAAAGTCGGTACGTAAATTCATAGCCAGGCAAGCAAATGACGCCCGCCAATGAATATCAAGGTGAATCAATCTTTACTCAAATCATGCTATTGTTGAATCTTAGAAAAATTGCTCCCCTCTCTCTCTCTGTATATATATATATATATATATATATATATATATATAATTTATCGTTTCTCGAGATTCCAATATCGTACCTCAAAATCTATTGCTTCGTACCGCAAAAACTATCACATATAAAAATATGAAATTTGGTACACTTATAGAAAAAGCTTTGAGAAATACGCTAAAATAAACCGTTTTTTATATACATATTGTAGTTTAGGAAATATTTAATGTCAAAGACAAAATATTTGAGCTGCGAGTTCGCGTCCTGGACAGACTAATAATAACAGGACCGCGAATTTTAGCAGGGAGGTACCTACATGGGTGAATTTTTACAGGACGGAGCCCCTTTTTTAATCTAGATGTAGTTTTTGAGACATTTCATTTTATGCACTTCTGAAGTGAACTTTTTTTTCGCATCGGCACGTCTAGCGATTTTTCTGTCTCGTTCCGTAAAAACTATAGCATACAAAAATATGAAATTTAATACATTTATAAAGAAATAATAGGGTAAAGCGATGAAATAAACCGTTTATCGATTTAAACTTCAGTTTGGTATGGAATAGCTCGCGAAGGGAGTTCATGCTCTGCCCCCTGCTAGCTCCGCTCGTCCAACCGCCCTCGGGAGGCTTCGCCTTCTACACGCGGCGCTCGCTTCATATCTATATTTCCTAAAAATTCCACTTTCAAAAATATATTTTCTATCCCTGCCTATTTTCCGCAGGAGGGAAAGCAGGGATTTTTCTTAGCCCAGGGAATCCAGAAACTGAATTTCTTGATGATGAGCTCGCTTCGTTAGCTATTTCAAGTCAAACTAAAGTTTAAATCGATAAATGGTTTATTCCATCGTGTTACCCTATTATTTCTCTATAAATGTACCCAATTTCATATTTTTGTATGCTATCTTTTTTACGGTACGAGACAGAGAAATCGCTAGACGTGCAGAAACGAAAAAAAATGTTCTTCAGAAGTGTATAAAAAGTAAAACATCACAAAAACTACATCGAAATTAAAAAAAAGGGACTCCTGCAAAAATTCACCATGTCGGTACCTGCCTACAAAAATGCGTGATCTTGCTATTGTTAGTCTATCCAGGGCGCGAACTCGCAGCTGAAATATTTTGTCTTTGACATTAAATATTTCTTAAACGACAATATACCATCAAAAAATGGTTTATTTTAGCGTATTTTCCAAAGTTTTTCTACGAGTGTACGAAATTTCATATTTTTATATGCAATAGCTTTTGCAGTATGAAGCAAAAAATCTCAAGAAACGAGAAATTTGTCAAACGGCGGCCACGGCGGTGTCAGCTACTTTTTTAAATATATATATATATATATATATATATATATATATATATACATATATATATATATATATATATATATTTAGTAAGAATTTAAATTACTTGTAGAATAATCTAATACTTGTGACTTATCCCCTATTAAAGGATGGTGCATGTAGAGCACATGGAATATTTATTACAGAGATAAGTGGAGAGATTGTATTAAAAAAAACTACATATGCTTGATCGAAGCAATTGAATAATTACAGAACACATAATATCCAAGTTGAATAAGAAAATAATAAAACTTTTTACCATTTTCACATAAAATCTTAAGTGATCAGTCACAACTCTGCTCTCCATAGAGTCAATGAAATTACAAAAGAAATGGTGTCAAAGTCTTAGTCAAAGAATGCAACATGGAGAAAAGTAGCATGCTGAGTCATCAAAATGATCCGATGTATGAATAAATGCATAAAAGTTGGTAATGGTGCTTCAAAATATGTTTAAGCACAGCATTTAAGAATGTAAATTTGATTTTAATTATTTAAACCCAAATAAAGATATATACTGGTAGATGATGCGTGCATACATACATTTAGTGGTAACTTCTTGATGAATAGCACTTTCATTTATTCAAAAGTTAACAAGACTGACGTATCAATAAGTTTCTGTAATTTAAATTTGGTTTTGAAATTGGTTTTTATAAAGGAATAAAAAAGATGTGGAGAGTATTTATTTTTTAGGGTGGTTGTTATTAATTTTTGAATAAGTTCTTTATAAAAACATCGCAATGTATAGGGAAAATATTGGGATTGCTTCAAAAATCAAAAATGGAGTTTTTAAAGGATTTACACGTTTCGAGTACTCTGAAACATGAAAACAACTATTTTTAACAGGACATCTTTGTGTGTGTGCCCGTGAAATGTTTGTATTCATTACAAGTTCAAATACTAATTGACAAAAGGTCACAAATTTTGGCAGATATATCACTTGTGGGTTACCCTGCTGCTGTTTAGATTTTGTTATGATTTGGAATAAAATAATCTATTTTTTCTGTAAAATTACCCGCAAAATTGTCCAAGTCTAAAATAAATGACTAGATATACTTAAATGTATCAATCAAATGTTTTTTTTATACGTGACCTTTGACGACAAACATAATAAAACAAACTCCATAACTGTAAAACGAATCGCTCAAGAATTTTTTTTCATGTTTTAATTTTTGCAAAGTCACTTTTAAAAATATGTCACCAATTCAGTAGCCAGATAAATTAAAACTGGGAATTCAGTGTCATTTCAAACAATTATCCATGTTATTTTGTGCAATTCAACTCGATTTAACAAATCATGAAAGAAATAAAAAGAAAATAAATTTGAGTCTGCAGCGAAAGCTATGTGCTGCCGACATTCTATTTTTAATCTTCAAAACCGCTTGCTACACTTAACAAACTATTTATGCCGTTAATAATGAAACAGTTTTATGTTCAGAATTCATAAGACAGCAGTTTGAGCGAATTTTCTATAATTACCTTATCATTGTCTTTACCTTGTCATTGTTTTTACCTTATCATTGTCCTACCTTATCTTATCATTGTCTTACCTTATTATTGTTCAGTAGACACTTCCATTGCAGATACCAACATCCATAAACCGGTTTCACGTTTATTGGGTACTCGTTAGCATGAAATAGACTATATAAAGGTAAAGTTAATAAACACAAAAATTCGGTAGCGAGCTCATAATAAGCGCGAAACCGGTTCAGGGACGCTGGTACCCGCAATGGGAGTGTCTACTGAATTTTGGGAACGCTATTTATAGGTGGATTCTTGTGTTTATTATCTTATTATTGTTCGTGAATTCGCTACAAAAATGCCTGATGGTTTTCCGAAATGCAATCAAACTGCCCACCACGAAACTCAATTCTCGCCAAACTTCATTCCAATCCACTTCACTCACAGCTCATAATCCAGAAAATTAATTAACGTGCAGGAGAAAAACATTTTAACTCACCTCGTCCATAATTTGATTCCTAGTCCCACTTCCGTTGATGATAGCTTCGGAGTCCCCTTCCCCGCAGACTTGGACCTGCAACAGAAGATGGACGGAAAAGCCCTTAATATTGATTCAAAATTCATGAATATTCATTCGCGCTTTTCAACACAAAATCCTTTTGTTCGCAGTCATAACAGTGGGCTAATTCTCTAAGGAGAGCTGGCGTAAGTAAAAAGATGAGGGTGTAATTAAAGTGAGAACGGTACAAAAGCCCCGGTGTTTAATTTCTCAGGGGGCTAGGTCTTGTGACACCGTTAAAAATTACGCTACGGAGAGTAACGGATCT
Source organism: Amaurobius ferox (assembly GCA_951213105.1). Classification (NCBI taxonomy): domain Eukaryota; kingdom Metazoa; phylum Arthropoda; class Arachnida; order Araneae; family Amaurobiidae; genus Amaurobius; species Amaurobius ferox. Next base: position 49,591,706 of record OX578151.1, read on the forward strand.
CTGGTGTTTTTGTGGTAAAGACATTGAATGCAGCTGCTTTAAATTATTTATACAAGATGTCAGTAAGTTTTAGAACGTAATTTTATTAAATAAGAACTGTTTAGTAAAAACAATTGTGGGACAAAACAATTGTGGGATAAAACAATTGTAGGACAACCATTTGAACCAGAAAAGGAGAAAGAGGACTTCATGTATCCCTTCATACCGCCTTTGGAATTAGGTGCTGATTCTCTATCTATAGTAGATATTGAGAAATAGATGCTTCAGTGTAATCTTTTAGTGAAAACAATTATAGGACAAAATTTTTGCATCCATAAATAAAAAAAAAATATTTTTTCTTAAGCGTTTAGCCATAAGTACTTAATTACGGAGAACAATTTCAGCTTTTGGGGGTTAAAAAGGAGTTCTGAGAGACAGCACGCAGAAAAAACACAGAAACCCCATTCTCAAAGTGTACATTTAATGAACGCATTCATTTAAAAGGAACTCCAGGGAAAATTAGCAAATGCATTTTATTTTCTCTGCAATACATGGGTGTAGCGAAAGTATTAGAATCGTGTTGAAAATCGCAACGCGAGTTTTTGACGGAACTACACTTAACAAGCAGTCTAGAACACGAAAAAAATATTTTTAAAGTGGCGTCTGCATGTGTATCTGTCTGTGTATCTGTGCAATGTATGTATCCACTCTAGCTTACAAAATATTCGATAAAATTTTAAAATAAAATAACTGCAACCCAATCTGGAAAGTTAAAATATCTTTAATAATAACACCAAGTCACTATGTTCTTCATCGGCGCCAAAGCATTTTTGTTGTCTTTATTTTATTTCAAAGTTTTTGCTAAATTGACGTGTTTCCGTATAATATGAATATCCGTTACAATTTTGCAAAAATTAGTAGATAAGTCACTTGTGGGTAATCATGGTACTGATTGGATTTGAGTACGATTTGGAAAAATAGAACCTAAAAAGATTTTACAAAATGGCACAAAATCACACTAAAATATGAAATATAAGACTAAGTACACTGAAATGTATTAATTAAATGCTTGTTTTATACGTAATTTTAACGACAAAATTAATAATGCCAACCTCATTACTCTAGGGAGCCCACTTTTGAGATTTTAATGTTATTGAAATTTTAAGGAGCCGATGTGGTGGCCGAGCGGTCAAAGAGGCAGCGTTTCCTCGGGATGGCTCGGCTGCCAGATTGCGGGTTCGAGTCCCGCCTGCGGGCATGGATGTTGTAATGTCTTATTTAGGGCAGAAGTCAGACTTCTACCTTCGGGTGTCCCGGGTCATTAGACTAAACAGAAGCAGTGCACACATTCTTCCTTAAAAATGTAATGTTAGGGACACGACAACAACAACAACAACAAGGAGCTGATGATATTTATCACTGTAGATTCTATGTCATTTCTTAAAATTTGGTAGTTAACCTTTTGCTTGCGAGTGGGACAGCGTCAATCTCAAACGAAAAACTTCTCAAAAAGACAAATATTCGACATACTTTATCCCAAACAGTTCGATCCCCCTTTGCAGGCATTGGCGTCCATGGACGCCAATGTCTGCCAGCACCAGGGAAACCCACAAGTGACTTATCTACCAAATTTTGTAAAATTTAATCCATTAGTTTTTAAGCTAGAGTGAATACGGACAATTTTTTGCTGACCATTTTGCAAAAAAAACGCGGGCTCTTTTATTCCGAATCGTACTAAAAACTAATCAGCACCAGGACTACACACAAGTGACTTACCGGCCGTCCAACTAGTTACTCTAAGTCCTCTGGACGAGTCGGACGGTCTGGGTCTTCAACACAAGTGACTTACCTACAAAATTATATAGAATTTGGTACATTAGGTTTTGAGTTAGAGTGGATACATACATTGCACAGACAGACACAGAGACACACACACACAGACGTCACGCTTAAAATGGTTTTTTCGCATTCTAGAGGTCTCGAAACGTGTAGATACGTCGAAAACTCGAGTTGCGATTTTCGGCATGATTCCAATATTTTTTCTATATATTACCATGTATTGCAGGGAAAGTAAAATTGTTTTTTGTACGTTTTAGCACATTTTGTTAAAACCATGTAACTTAAAACGCATTTTATAATATTTCATTTATATCCAGAATTTTTATTAGGTGTTTATGTGTTACATTTTACGGGTCATTTGGTATTATAAAACTGATTTTATTACGTGTGTAGTACTACATTCCAACAGCTATATTCTAGCTCATCTCGACTTGAAAATCGTTTCTATAGAAAATGCAAATGTCACGAATATTTTCTAATTCTTGAGACAAAAAAAAGAAGAGTTTAACAAATGCTGAACGAGATAGCAATTGTCTAACAATGCATCGATTAATTCAACAACCGTGATATACATTGTATCTTATCAATGCCCTATTGTTCTTAAGGAAAACCTGATTTGCATACTTCTTACAAGACTAAACTGAACTACTAAATTTCGGGCATGTTGCAATCCTTAAAGTTGAAGGCCGTAAAAAATTCACTGGGGTGCAACTCAACTCGAATTTCTCACATCAGAAATTATTTTTCTTTTCAAATTTTACAAGAAAAATTTGAAAAATTGGCATCGTGGGTACTATATCGTGTTACCCTCCACTTTAAAGAGCTTAAAAAATCTTTCGATTGATCCCATACTTGACAATGTACTTCCTGGGGGGAGGGGAGGTTCCCCCCCTCAAGGGGGGCTAATTAAGTCATGAACAAAAAAAATATTCGCGGTTTTTTTAACAAATGATTGAAAATATGATGTCTCGTGATCATTAAGGCATAAATAAACCCTTTTATGCATAATTATATCAAATTTTCTTCTATGCTGATATGTTAAAAAAATATAAAATTTCGAAATTTTTGCTCGAATTTTAAAAAATCTGATGTGGACAGCACATGACTTTCCCTGCAGACTTATATCCACGTTCTCTTTATTTAAATTAAAATTAATTCACTTTTAATTCAATTTTCGTTCTTATTTGATAACTGGACAAATTTTCAAAGGTGGCGTGGAGAAAATACGAAAAAAACTAATATATCTCGAGAACGGCTAGTCCTAGTGTAATGGGATTGGTCTTATTCTTTTCTTCGTTAACAATTACGTATTAAACAAGAATTTAATGGATACATTTTAGCATACGTAGCTTTTTAGTTTAGATTTTGACAATTTTTGCGGGCTATTTTGCAAAACAAGGCAGGTTATTTTTTCAAATCGTACCAAAATCTAATCAGCACCAGGGTTACCCATAAGTGACTCATCTAGCGAATTTTGTGAAATTCGGTCCATTAGTTTTTCAGCTAGAGTGGATACAAACTTTTGCTGGCCAGTTTGAAAAAAAAGGCGGGTTCTTTTATCCCGAATCGTACCCAAAACTAATCAGCACCAGATTCGCCCACAAGTGACTTACCTACTAAATTTTGTGAAATTCGGTCGAATAGTTTTTTAGTTAGAGTGGATACAAAATCTGCACAGACAGACAGACAGACAGACACATAGACAGACACACACACAGACGTAACGCTAAAATTTGTTTTTTCGTATTCTAGAGGTCTTGAAACGTGTAGATCCATCGAAAACTCGAGTTGCGATTTTCGACATAATTCCAATACTTTCCCTATACATTACCGTGTATTGCAGGGAAAGTAAAAATTCTATCTAGTTTTAGATATTTTGATAACAAAGCCGTCCATTAATATTTGCGGCTGCTACACAAAAAAATCGACCACAGACATCAGACAGATAGAGGGACATCACTCCAAAAATAGTTAAAACGTGTTTAGGAGGTCTTAAAACAAATATTAAACCCACTATGTGAGTCGCACGGTCTAGAGTCTTCAGACCTCCGACATCTTTGCACTAACCTACAGGGTTGATTTGTTCAGACGCCATTGTAAAGAATTTCGCAGTCCCAACCGGGAATCGTACCCTGGATCTTCAAATTGGCCAGCCGACGCCCTACCGTTAAGTTACTGAAACGAAATTACAAGCTCCTATTGTCGAAATTGACTCTGCACTGTTTATAGCTAGATAGCACTTTTAGTTTCATATATTAACATGCATACTTAGAAACCTTCAGTATATCGAATTTAAAATATTGTATCTGTAACATTTTGTATTTCTAAAATAAATTAAATCCATTAAAATTAATTTACATTCTCTTTATAGCACCAAAATGTTATATATCCAAAAACACACACATACACAAAACATAACCAAGTTTAAGGAATTTAATAAAATCCGATTCACATACACTAGCAGTATATAATAATGTGTTTCCTTTCATAGATTAACAAGGTTTTGCTTATTGCCGGTGGCTGTTTGGAGAATATATTAGGTACCTTTGATGTGCTTGTATGAAAATATCTCCTTTCATTTGCTTAATATTTACGCTTCTATAATTTAATATACGCCTCTATTTCGCTTCAGATGCTTCATTTAATTATACGGCCTCCAGGTGATTTGGCTCAAATGGCTGGATTGCCGTGATTTTTTAAAATATTTTTTATTGGTGCAAGAAAAAAACATTAATTTTAAACTTCACTTGTTTCAGTTAAAATGAAGTACATTTTTATAAAAGAAAAAAAAACCAAGTGTAAATTATTTATAAATTCTAAATATGCAATATGTTTATTTTAATATTTATCAATATTTTATAAAATAAACTGTAATGATATTTTCAGTGTGATTTTTGAGTTGAACAACAACGCTAGGAATGTCTTGCAAGATTTAAAGATTTTAAATGATTTATAGATGATAATTTATTATTTTTCTTATATACGTACTATAATATTTAGGGAAAGAATTGTGACGGGGTCAAAAATTTGTATTCAAGTTTTCGACAAAAGAACACGTTTCAGGTATTCCTGAACTCGAATAGAACGTGTCTCAGAAGCGAAGTTTGAATATGGAAAAAGAATGGGTTATCAAGAAGATAATTTTTCAACATAAGTGGTATTTTTGGAAATATGTGTTGTGCTGTATAATACTGAAATATGTTTTTTCTCTTTGGTTGTTGCGGGTGTCAGGGAGGTGGGTATATAAAGCTATACCTATATAAAGTTACATGCACTAAACATATAATGTATATCTGATATGATACCCCTGTAGAAATAGTTAACTAAATGAAAATAATTAGTATTTTTAAATGATGTACTAAAAATTAAAAGCATGATGAAATTAAAGCTTGAACAGCAGTTACATTTATATAAAGCTGACAGCATACCAAATTTTCGTACGGAATATATAAAGAAACTTAAAATTCACAATTATGTGCAATTCCCTGTAGCATTCTAAATGACATTTTAATTCAAAGCATTCTATTTTAATATTTAATTTAATTTTCCTAAAAAGAAGTACAGTCAACCCTTCTATAAAACGATTAATTCGTACAGCGTTATATGGAAACCGCGTTATAAGAAACTCAGATTAGTGCAAATCAGATTATTTCATATTGTGCTATATGGAAACCGCATACGTGTTGTATGGAAACCGCATACGTGTTGTATGGAAACCGTGTTATGGGAAACTCAGAATTAGTACAAAACAGAACAATTCGTATCGCGTTATATGGAAACCACAATGCTGTATATTTTTGCCCTTACAGGGGGAATTCCCTGATAACTGAAATTGAAAGATGGTGATGTACGTGGATGAAAAAACAGGGGAATTCACCATTCATTTCAACCGTAAAAGAGTAATAGAAAAATTCATGCTATAGGGAGACTCCTTAGGCTAATTGAGTTGAATTATAGAGAAACCGCGTTATAAAACTACCGTGTTTTATGAGTACCGCGTTATGGAAGGGCTGCAAGTTTAGCTCCGCGTTATATGGAAGCCGTATTATGAGAGTACCTCGTTATAGTAGGGTTGACTGCATAAAAATCTCTATTCTCGCTATACCAGATTATCTTGACAGACAGATATAAAGAATGAAATGTCGTTCTGGTCCCATTTGTAAACAAATTTACGAAAAATATGAAAATACTCTCTCCACGTTTTGATGAATCACAAACAGGGCACAGAATGCAGAAGATTCATGCAATCTTTCTAATATCAGAATCACAAATGTTGACAAAGCCCTATTTTTCCAGTTTTCGAGAATCCATAGAGGCATTTAGAGGTCCAGGAAGCACATCACAACTTTAAGAACTTGAGTCTGGAATTGTCACTGTTGTTCATTATGGTCCTTGGTGGTTTACATGTATTCTTGTAAAGGAATCAAGAATAAAAAAATCTGATGTGGGCAGCAGATGACTTTCCCTGCAGACTCAAATTCATATTTTCTTTATTTTTTTAATAATTCATTAGATTGAGTTTAATTGCACAAAATAATACTACATTTGCATTTTTAATTGAATTTTTGTTTTTATTTGGTAATTGGACATTTTTCCGAAATCGGCGTAACAAAAATTCATGAAATTTCAACTACATTGAGAACGGTTAGTCCTAAAGTATAATGGAGTGTGTTATACTCTTTTCTTCGTCAAAAATTGCATATGAAACAAGAATTTAATTGATACATTTGAGCATACGTAGCCTTCTTTTTTTCTTAGATTTTGGCGATTCTTGAGGCCCATTTCGTAAAAAAGTCAGGTCGTTCTTTTCCGAATCGTATAAAAATCTAATCAGCGCCAGAGTATCCTACAAGTAACTTATCTACCAAATTTCGTGAAATTGGGTCAATTAGTATTTTAGCTAGAGTGTATACATGAAATTTTTGCGGAACATTTCGTAAAATAAGACAGGTTGTTCATTTTCGAATCCTTTTTTTATAGATTTTGGCTGTCCTTTTCGTAAAAAAAAGCAGGTTGTTCTTTTTCGAATCGTACCAAATTCTAATCAGCACCAGAGTATCCAACAAGTAACTTATCTACCAAATTTTGTGAAATTTGGTCGATTAGTATTTCAGCTAGAGTGAATACATGAGATTTTTACGTGCCATTTCGCAAAAAAAAGGCGGGTTCTTTATTTCCGAATTGTACCAAAAACTAATCAGCAGCAGGTTCACACCAAGGGTCTTACCTACCAAATTTTATGAAATTCGGTTCATTAGTTTTTGAGTGGATAAATACATTGCACAGATACACAGACAGACACACAGACATACACACAGACATACACACAGACATACACACACACAGACGCCACGCTAGAAAAGGTTCTTTCGTATTCTAGAGGTCTCGAAACGTGTAGATCCATCGAAAACTCGAGTTGCGATTTTCGACCTGATACCAATATTTCCCTATACATTACCATGTATTACAGGGAAAGTAAAAATCTGATGTGGGCAGTACATGGCTTTCCCTGCAGACTTATATCCACGTTCTCTTTATTTAAATTAAATTTAATTCATTTTTAATTCAATTTTCGTTCTCATTTGATAACTGGACATATTTTCAAAGATAACGTAGAGAAAATACGAAAAAACTAAAATGTCTCGAGAACGGCTAGACCTAGAGTAACGGGTTGATCTTATTCTTTTCATCGTTAAAAATTAAACATACGTAGTTTATTTTAGATTTCTACGATTTCTGCTGGCTATTTTGCAAAAAATAGGCAGGTTATTTTTTTTTCGAATTGTACCAAAATCTAATCAGCACCAGGGTAACCCACAAAGGACTTATCTACCGAATTTTATGAAATTCGATCCATTTAGTTTTTTAGCTAGAGTGGATACAGGCTTTTGCGGGCCATTTCGCAAAAATAGGCGGGTTCTTTTATCCCAAATCATACCCAAAACTAATTAGCACCAGATTCGTCCACAAGTGACTCACTTACCAAATTTTATGAAATTCGGTTAATTAGTTTTTTAGTTAGAGTGGATACAAAATCTGCACAGACAGACAGACAGACAGGCAGATACACAGACAGACACACACACGCAGACGTCACGAAAAAAACAGTTTTTTCGTATTCTATAGGTCTCGAAACGCGTAGATCCGCCGAAAACTCGAGTTGCGATTTTCGGCATGATTCCAATACTTTTCCTATACATTACCATGTATTGCAGGGAAAGAGTAGTAAAATTCTGAGTCATGTTACTTGCTGATTTTTACTTAAATATTTTAACTAGTGCACAACATGACTATAAGTTTTATAACAGTGTAAATAATACTGTATGACAGACGTAAAACACTTTGAACTACACTACATTGCTGCACTTAAAAAACTTTTTCTAGAATATTCAACACAATCCTATACTGAATTTTTAATTCAAATTATAACAGTTAGTTGCAACATAGATCTTATATATTAGAGGCAAAATATTACTGAACAGTATGAATTTCTGATAATTGCAGAACAATACATATATTGATACATTAATACTTTCCCTGCAATACATGGTAATGTATAGGGAAAGTATTGGAATCATGCCGAAAATCGCAACTCGAGTTTTCGATGGATATACACGTTTCGGGACCTCTAGAACAAGAAAGAACTATTTTTAGCTTGACGTCTGTGTCTGTGTGTGTGTCTGTCTGTGTGTCTGTGCAATGTATGTATCCACTTTAACTCAAAAACTAATGGACCGAATTTCATACAATTTGGTAGGTAAGACTCTTGGGTGTGACCTTGGTGCTGATTAGTTTTTGGTACAAATTGGAAAAAAAGAACCCGCCTTATTTTGCGAAATGGCCCTCAAAAAGCTCATGTATTCACTCTAGCTGAAATGCAAATTCACCAAATTTCACAAAATTTGGTAGATAAATCACATGTGGGATACTCTGGTGCTGATTAGGTTTTGGTGCAATTTGGAAAAGAACAACCTGCCTTTGTTTACGAAATGGCTCGCAAAAATCGCCAATATCTAAAGAAAGACTACATATGTTCAACTGTATCAATTAAATGCTTGTTTTATACGTAATTTTTGAAGAGAAAAGAATAACAAGAAAGATCAATCATGTTTAAAGCATTGATTATGAAACACTTTCCAACTTCAATACAATTTTATTTAAACATGTCTAAAATGCAATATATTCCTGGGTAATATTTTAAAACTTATCACAATACTACATTAATTTATTATATTTGAAAACTTAAACCTTCATCGAAAAATATGAACTTCATTCAAATGACGGCATTGAAATATAAATTGCCTGGTTTAAACATCTCTAAAATGCGATATATTCCTCGGTAATAGTTTTAGAATTATCATAATACTACGATAACTTATTATATTTGAAAACTTCGTCGAAAACAACTGAAATTCATTCAAATGACGTCATGGAAAAAAATAACACGCCTGACTCTCTCTATAAAAGCAGCATTTCATTCATAAATAATTTCCCATTCATGTCATTCATCACAATACTATAATAATTTATTTTATTTAAAAATTAAGACCATGGAGCTACAAGTAATTAAACTCTATGCGCAAAACTTCATCGAAAAAAATCGTCCTTCTCTTTGTAAAATCAATGAATATTTCATTCATATCAGCTATGCAGACTCCATGAACTAAATGATTTTGTGTTAAAGAAATACAACAATTCTAATACAACTCATTCTACATATTTTGCTGTTTACATTTTACATAGGTGAAAAATAGGCTTCGTTGTAGAAATAATCAAATTTGGATGAGCATATAAACTCAAATATATTGTAATTGCGCTGTTTCAGTATATAGATGTGTGATAAGGCTTTCACACCTCTGTGTTAAAATTGTATGTTAAAGTATTGTTTTATTTCTGTGTGATTGAAAGTGTCAATTTCGAAATGTAAATGTCTTTTCTACATGTTTTCAATTACATTGACTTTTAAGGGAAGTGAACTCAAAAATCGCAAAAGTGTTTATGTTCCAGAAAAATAGTAATAGTTTTGTATTTTCGCTTCTCAGTCGCTAGTTGGGAACTTGCAGGTTTTGCGCACGCGCGCGTTTGAAAAAGGATTTTGGAAGCAGAGTGGAAGGAGTCGTGGAAAAATGTAGACGTGTGTGTTTGATTCGCGTATGATCGCGAATTTTAAGAAAAGGTGGATTAATTTTGAAAGTGGAAGGATGTGATTAAAATATGTAACATAGTTCGACAAGTTGTGCGTAGAGTCGTTTTTCTCGGTTCAGAGATGAGTCACTCGTGTTTTTAAATGAATCAGCCTGGTAGTAATGGAATAATGAGTCTTGTGAAAAGAGAAAATGGTTCTTTCACTGGTCGGCTTGAATCGCTAATAGGGCTAGAGGGAAAGCTCATTTTACAGCGATTTGTATTTGCCTGACTCCTCCTTGTGTCCTAAGGTACGAATCAACCAATCTCCGTAACCAACCAAGATGTCGAATTCCGCCAGCATGATGTTGTGTAGTCAAGTTTCCCGACCATTATGGATTTTGTTCTGCGCAAGAATCTCGATGAGTTTATGCCGAGAGTCCATCCTGATATCCTTTCCCATGGTACAGAATTGTAAATGTTATATTTAAAAGAGACGAGGTAAAGTTTTATATATATTTAGTCTTCCACCTAACGAATAGAGTGTTAATTGTCAAATCCTCGTGAGTATCGAGTCATTGATGATGTTATATGAAAATGTCGTATATGTTCAAAGTATACAAATGTGATATATAAATGTCAAGTATAATGTGAGGAATATTGTGTTTATTTTATGTATCAGAAAATATGTGTATTCTCTTGGTTCCTCTTCCTCCAGGGGTGTTCTTAATGGTCACCCTACCGAGTGTAACTCTGAGTTATTGCGAGAAATGCTTGTACTCCACTGTTTTCGATCAACTGCCTTGTTATTTCATGTTTAATAAATGTGTTTGATTTCAAAACTTTGTCTTCTCTGTCGAGTATACCAAAACGTCCGCGACAGAATTGGTGCCGTTACTTTTCTCGGTGAGTGGGGAAGAGCTGAGAGAATTAAAATTTTTAAAAATTTTCTTAAGAATTGAAATTTTGAAGGTTAAAAATTACCGTTGTGCTAAAATGAGTGTTTTCTTAAGTAAACAGAGTTCCATGTTCTGTTTTCGGTATTCTCAAAAACGAGTGTTCTTGGAATTTGATATGTGCCATTTGATAAAAAAAATTGATTTGTTTGCATATTTATGTCATTTGATTTGATAAAAACTGGTTTTATTGTAAATACTGTTTAAGAACATTGCAATTGCATATTGTGTTAAACTATACGAGTATATTTGATTGTTATGCAAAATGGCTCCAATTACTAGAAACAAAAAACTAAATGTCGGTAAGATGAGTAAAAATTCAAGTAAAAAATTAAATTCCTCCTTGAATTTGTCGCTTGATATTGCTACTGAGTCGGATACTGTTAATTCTAGAGGTAAAGTTAAAAGTGTTAGCCACAAAGCTAAATCTAATGAGGAAAATATATCAGATAAATCGCCGGTATGTTTGAATTCTTCTTCTGGCACTTTGCCAAATCAAAACAGTGCTTCATCGGTAAATGATAACATGTTAAAATCATTCCATATTTTCACACCTAAGTTCGCACATCATATTCCAAAATTCTCGGGAAATTCAGAGCTTTCGTTGTCACAGTTTTTGGAAAAGTTAAATTTAGTAGCCACTCATGCAAACTGGAGTGAGTGTGACAAATTAGTTTGTTTGAGATTGAATTTAGAGGGGGAAGCAAATAGATTGATTGAAGAGAATCCAAAGCACAGAAATTGTAAAAATTTGCAGGAAATTATCCACATTTTGAAAGATCATTTTGAAGTGACCGAAAATGTTACTAAAAACATAATTTCACTCGTGAACTTTACACAGAGACCAAATGAGTCGGTTAAACAGTTTTCGATGAGAATCGAAGCTGCTTCATTTAAGGTTGTTCCGGAAGATGTAGATTCCGAAAGTGAGAATAAAATCAGGCAAACACTTTTAAAAACTTCATTTATTAATGGTTTATATCCGGAACTAAAAAGATTGGTGTTGTCACAAAACCCTAGAGATTTTTATTCGGCTAGAAAACTTGCAATTCTTGAGGAATCTATTTTAAATGAAAATAATGCTATGTACTTGACTAATCCGGTACTTACAAGAAAAGGTGTTCTCACACCAGAAAAATATGTTCTCACACCAGATCAAAGTGAAAGTATGTCAGATTTAAAAAGAAAAGTGTTAGAACAGGAAAGGGACATTGAATTTCTTAGGGGTAAAATAGAAAAATTTAAGTTTAATTCAGATAAAGTTAACGAAAAGCGTTCACCGCGTCCAAAGTGTGACAAATGTGGTAAATTAGGTCACGTTCAAGAACAGTGTTGGAAAAAGGTTTTTCAAAAAAGAGATGTGTACGGTATAAAATGTAGGAAAATTTATACCAGTCCTGGAACTAGGTATCACCAGGGTGAAAGACACAGAGGGCAAATGTCTGCAAATGAGTGGAAGTATAAAAAGCAAGGAACGCAAAATTATAAAAATAAGGAGTCATATAAATCTTTGCAAAATTCCAAAAATCATTCTTCTGGGAATCAGAGTAGATATCCCATGCACAATTATAATAATAGAAAAACTTTTGATAGGCAAACATCACATTTTGAGGAAAATAATATTTGTCATAATATTACAAATTCTTTGTCATCTTCTTCTATTATAAAAGGAAAATTAGTGAGCAGTGAAGTGTCAATATTGATTGATACGGGTAGTTCAATTAATTTAGTGTATGAGGAAGCTTTAAATACTGTACCCATTGCACATATGTTGCTAACATACAAACCAACAATTTTGCGTAGCTTTAGTTCACAAGATACTAAAGTTGAATGTTTAGCCACTATTTCACTAAATTTGGGAAAAGAAAGATTCCCTACCGAATTTTTTGTGTTAAAATCACCAGCTCCTATTTCATATAATGTAATCCTTGGTAACAAGTTTTTACATAAACATAATGCTATTATAGATTATAATCACTTCTGTTTTAAGTTTTCAAACTCTTCCATTCCTTTTGTTGGTTATCAATGTACGAATAATTTACTTTCGATTTCAAATCATGAACCGGCAAATGAGTCGGAAAGTGCAGACTCAAACCTAAGTAGTGTCGCAAAGCGTATTGCTGTGCCTGACTCGCAGATGAGTAGTGGAAAAAATGTTCGTGTGGTAGAGGACTGTAAACCGAAAGAGTTCCATACGAATGCATGTGCCAAATGCAAAGCAGATCTGGCACCGGTAGTGAATGAGTCTCAGGTCATTCGGGAAGAGTATGTGAGCAGAAACTTTTCGGAAAATAATGTAGTGCCACATTTGGGTAGTGAAGAGGTACATATTAACGATTTGGAAAATGGAAGCAAATCTTTTAGAGATTTGGTAGTAAATGCACAGAATGTTACTTTGCATATGGGGGAAAAGCAAAATCATGTTAGAGGTGGTACTGAAGAAGTGGCACAGCATAAGAACTTAAACATTAAAACTGTTAATAACTTATGTAGAGTAAAAGAAACTCTAAATACAAAAATTAAAGAGCCAATTATTGTGAAAAATTCACAAAAATGTATAATTCCTCCTTTATCTGAATCATTTATTAAAATCAAACTTTCAGAAGGGTTTCCGGAAAATTCCACCTTGCTTCTGGAATCAGAGAAAAATGACCACATCTTCATTGCTAGAGCTGTATATAGAGCTCCTAAGGATGGAATTATTTGGGTTCGTGTTGCTAACCCAGAGGAAAAACCTTATCATTTGAATAAGGGTAGAAAAGTGGCTCATGTTCAGGAAATTCAGGTGTCTGAGGAGGTTGAAGTTAATGTAGTGAGTGAGGGAGAGTTGGACTCCAGTGAACCTTTGGAGCCTTTTGAAAGTTGGGGAGGAGATTTTGACCTGAGTCATCTCCAAAAAGATCAAAAACATAAATTATCAACTTTGTTGAATAAATATAGACAAGTTTTTGCAAAGAATGTTGCTGAGTTGTCTGGTTGTAAAACCATATTACATGAGATAAATTTGGAAACATCTGTTCCTGTTTATCAGAAACCATACAAAGTTCCACATCATTTACAAGGGGAACTCAATAGACAAGTCACAGAATTATTAGAAGCTAAAATAATTAAACCTAGTTTTTCACCTTACAATACGCCAGTACTGTTTGTAAGGAAACCGGATGGTTCTTATAGATTATGTTGTGATTTTCGCAAGTTAAACAAACTTACTATTACAGAAAATTTTCCAATTCCTAACATTAGTGAATTGATTGATAATTTAGCAGGTGCTACATTTTTCTCAACTTTGGACTTAACTTCAGGATTCTACCAATTGCATTTGAATCCACAGGATTCACACAAAACAGCTTTTTCCACGCCCACCGGTCACTACGAATGGTGTAGGACCCCTTTTGGTCTAAAAAACGCACCAGCGTCTTTTCAGAGATTAATGTCTCTTGTACTGGCAGGGTTATCAGGAATATACATAGATGATGTTATCATCTCATCAAAAACTTTTGAAGAACACATGATGAAATTAGAAGAAGTTTTTATTAAATTATCTCAACATGGTCTTAGGTTAAAGCCATCAAAATGCTTCTTTTTCAGAAAGACAATAAAGTACTTAGGTTTCAGAGTGTCTGAGGGAAAAGTTCAGCCAGACCCTCATAACATTGATTTAGTGCAAAAATTTAAAGTACCCACCTGTGTCAAGAATATCAGACAATTTTTGGGTTTGACAGGCTTTTATAGGAAGTTTGTACCAGATTATGCAAAGATTACTCTTCCACTAACTAATCTTTTAAAATCAAAGCAGAAAAAGTTTGTGTGGAGTCAGGAGGCTCAGGAAGCTTTTGAAATACTTAAGAACAAGCTTATTCAAGAACCAATTTTAAAATTACCAAATTTTAATTTGCCCTTTACTTTGCATACAGATGCCTCTAATTACGCTTTGGGATCAGTTCTTTCGCAATTGGATGAAAATGGGTTATCTCACCCAGTTTCCTTTGCTAGTCGAAAATTACAAGGTGCTGAAGTGAATTACAGTGTAGTCGAGAAAGAAGCTTTGGCTGTGGTTTGGGCTACCCAGCAATTTAAGCACTATCTCTTAGGCAAACATTTCAAAATTTACTGTGATCAAGCATCCTTATCGTTCATTTTCAAATTAAGAGATCCTACTTCGCGCATAGCTCGCTGGATCGTTTCATTGCAGGCTTTTGATTATGAAATCATTCATAAACCGGGGAAACATAATGTTGTAGCTGACTATTTTTCGAGATGTATTGATGAGTCTTCTTCAAAGAAATCTCAAAACACTCAGAAACAAACTGTTCCTAAAAGTATTGTAGAATCTGTCCCTACGAAAATTTCTGGAAGAGTAGTGGTACAGAATAATGATAGTAGTGAAAACATAAATGCAATCGTTGAAAATTCTCAAGATCAAGTACAGACTACTGTGGAAGCTTCTCTGGTAACTAGGATAGCTATTGGTCAATTGAAAGATCCTAGATGTATAAAAATCAAAAATCTTCTGGAAAAAGGTGTAAAACCATACCCACAAAAATTTTCATTTTTCATGAAAAATGGTATGTTACATTGCATACACAAAAATCCAAAGCAGAGACAGCAATATAATGAGAGAGTAGTTATTCCTCAAGACTTAGTCTCAGAAATTCTATGGCTTTGCCATGATTCTCCTGTTGCTGCACATTGTGGTTTTCAAAGAACTCTGGCAAAAATTTCAGTTAACTATTATTGGCCAGACATGCATGCTCAGACTGAAAATTATGTGAAGTCGTGCACAACTTGTGTAAGAAACAGAGGTTTTCGTAACAACAAGGCTCCAATACAGAAATTTCCTATTACAACTTATCCTTTTGAACGTGTGGCTATGGATGTAGTCGGCCCACTACCTATCTCGAATTCTGGGATGAAGTACATTCTTGTCATTACAGATTACTTCACTAGATGGCCAGAGGCTTATCCACTTGCTACAGTTAAAACTGAGGATATTCTCGCTTGTTTAGAGAGATTTATAAGTATTCATGGAATTCCTGCTCACTTAATTACGGATCAAGGTAGTAACTTCATTTCTGAAGCTGCCAACAATCTATACAAGAAATTAGGCATAAAAAAACATAATACTTCAGCGTACCATCCCCAGTCAGACGGGCTAGTCGAAAGACTGAACGGTACGTTAGTTAGATCCTTAAAGAATCTGGTCTATTCTGATAAGGGCGATTGGGATCGAATGATTCAATTTGCTTTAATGGCTCATAGAACGTCAGTTCATGCCTCAACAGGCGAGTCCCCAGCACATCTTGTCTTTGGTCGAGACCCTGTGCTACCTGATGCTCTTTTAACAGGTGTAAAATATCCAGTTTACAAATCTACTCATGATTATTCAGATGACTTACAGGTTCGCTTAAAAAAGACCTTTGTAACTGTTAAGAAAAACCTTGAGGAAGCTCAGGAATCACAACAACTTCAACAACATAAATCTGCTAAAATGCCTAAGATTAAAGTTGGTGACTTGGTCTATCTTTACACACCTCATATTCGGCCAGGCCAATCAAAAAAACTCAGTTCTTTAAATCATGGTCCTTTTGAAGTTATCAAGCAAACAACTGAAGTTAACTTTGTCATTCAACACAAAAACAATCCATGTAATCAGCAATTGGTCCACGTTAATAGATTAACTCCTTTACCTCCTAGACGTAGTGAATTGATTTCTAGCACATATAATGATAACATTGATAATTCTTCAACTCAAGAAACAAGACAATTTAAAAGTAGATATTTTCTAAACCATCAAAATAGGGTTAAAACTCAAAATGTTCCTAATTCACACAAGTATGACTTGCGCCCAAGAGGCCAATTTATTCATTAAAGTTACTTGTCAATTAAGGCAATATGTCAAGAGAGCAATTGGCTCAAAAAGTAAAGTAAAATGTTTAGATTATGAAATTCTCACATTTTCAAAAAAAAGACTGATATTGTTGTGAGATGGACAATTGTGTTTCATAATATTATATTTTCAATTGTTTCACAAAATGTTTTGCAAAACTGTATGCTATGTTAAAATGGATCCAATATTTCTGAACTTCTGTGTAATTTGCTTTATGTGTCAGTCAGCTGAATGTTCTGTACTGCAAGTTCTGTGCCAGTGCAGCTTTCTGAATGTGAGTGCCATGTTAATCAGGTTGAAGTAGTGTTTTAAAATTCTAAATACTTAAATAATAATTTTTTTTTGCTTTACTTTAATGATAAGCAGTAATGTTTTAAAGTAATTTTAAGATAATTAAGTACTTGATGGATTAGAGTTTTGGTAAGGATTTTTAAGGATAACTGATAATTTTTATCTCTGTTTTATTTTATGAATGTGTGAATGATTTTTTTTTAATTTAAAGGTCTAGTAAATTTTAGAAATTTTTTTTGTCATTTGGTGTTTGTTGACTTATTGGTTGGGGGTACCGCCACCTCTAGGTTTGCAACTTTCTAATGAACTTGTTTCTTGCCTGGGTGCCTGATCAACATTCTTGGTTTGAAAATTTGTCTCATTTTCTAAATTAGTAATTTTTTTAAATGTCTTTTAAAGTAATTTGTTGGCAAGGTTGGATAATAGTTAATAAATTGATTTCTGTGAAAAGTAAATTTATAGAATTTTAATTGTAAAATTTTTGAAGAAAGAAAACTTTTTGTTTAGTTAAACTTTTTGTGAGTTGAGTAAATTAAATTTTCATGTCTCTGTGGTACTCACCAGAAAATGTATTAGTGTTTAAGTTTTAAAAGGGGCAATTTCATCATTTGTGTCTTGTTAATTTGGTGTTGTCTTGTAAAGGTCTATGCTTGTATTGAGACTTATTTTTTTTTGACTCACGAGTCAAACTTTAGGCCACTCTTGGATTTTGGTTATTATGCTGGTCATGATCTTGTTTGTTTTTGTTTTTTTTCTTTGATGTACATGTACATCGCTCAAAATTTACACTAAATTCCTCTCAATGGAACATATGTCATTGGGAACTTAATGCAGGTATTTTCCTAGTATTGTGTGGAAAAATTCCCCGCTTTGCAGGAAATTTTTCTCCCGGGCCCCGAAGGAGTGTGATAAGGCTTTCACACCTCTGTGTTAAAATTGTATATTAAAGTATTGTTTTATTTCTGTGTGATTGAAAGTGTCAATTTCGAAATGTAAATGTCTTTTCTACATGTTTTCAATTACATTGACTTTTAAGGGAAGTGAACTCAAAAATCGCAAAAGTGTTTATGTTCCAGAAAAATAGTAATAGTTTTGTATTTTCGCTTCTCAGTCGCTAGTTGGGAACTTGCAGGTTTTGCGCACGCGCGCGTTTGAAAAAGGATTTTGGAAGCAGAGTGGAAGGAGTCGTGGAAAAATGTAGACGTGTGTGTTTGATTCGCGTATGATCGCGAATTTTAAGAAAAGGTGGATTAATTTTGAAAGTGGAAGGATGTGATTAAAATATGTAACATAGTTCGACAAGTTGTGCGTAGAGTCGTTTGGCTCGGTTCAGAGATGAGTCACTCGTGTTTTTAAATGAATCAGCCTGGTAGTAATGGAATAATGAGTCTTGTGAAAAGAGAAAATGGTTCTTTCACTGGTCGGCTTGAATCGCTAATAGGGCTAGAGGGAAAGCTCATTTTACAGCGATTTGTATTTGCCTGACTCCTCCTTGTGTCCTAAGGTACGAATCAACCAATCTCCGTAACCAACCAAGATGTCGAATTCCGCCAGCATGATGTTGTGTAGTCAAGTTTCCCGACCATTATGGATTTTGTTCTGCGCAAGAATCTCGATGAGTTTATGCCGAGAGTCCATCCTGATATCCTTTCCCATGGTACAGAATTGTAAATGTTATATTTAAAAGAGACGAGGTAAAGTTTTATATATATTTAGTCTTCCACCTAACGAATAGAGTGTTAATTGTCAAATCCTCGTGAGTATCGAGTCATTGATGATGTTATATGAAAATGTCGTATATGTTCAAAGTATACAAATGTGATATATAAATGTCAAGTATAATGTGAGGAATATTGTGTTTATTTTATGTATCAGAAAATATGTGTATTCTCTTGGTTCCTCTTCCTCCAGGGGTGTTCTTAATGGTCACCCTACCGAGTGTAACTCTGAGTTATTGCGAGAAATGCTTGTACTCCACTGTTTTCGATCAACTGCCTTGTTATTTCATGTTTAATAAATGTGTTTGATTTCAAAACTTTGTCTTCTCTGTCGAGTATACCAAAACGTTCGCGACAGATGCACAG
This sequence comes from Amaurobius ferox, assembly GCA_951213105.1. NCBI lineage: Eukaryota > Metazoa > Arthropoda > Arachnida > Araneae > Amaurobiidae > Amaurobius > Amaurobius ferox. Next base: position 49,610,866 of record OX578151.1, read on the forward strand.
AATTTAAGCAAAAATAAAGTTGTTTTAGGACGGATACAACACTCAATATGAATTAAAAAGAACTTTAAAAATCACGATTTTGAGACAAGATGGATGCCATATAGCATTTTGAAGTGGGTCACGTGATCTTTTCATATCATGGTCACGTGATCGATTCATATAAGAGGTTTTATTATTATTTTAATTTTTATTTAAAACTACAGAATATGTTTCACTGAATTTTTTTTATATATTTTATGAAACAATTTGAATATTACCTAAAATTTTTGAAGCAATTTGTGAATTTTAAATCCGCTTAAAAAATGTTTGAAAAAATTGTTGGTCCCATAGGGCTCAGTGTATTTCATTTTTTCAACCCCGGTTCAATCCAAAACTAATTGGGTGATATTATTCATTTATATTCCCATAGGTCCTACAGACCGTCTGAACAACATACTAAAATTTCATTTTGATTAAGTCATTTTTACGGCAGTTATCGTGTTAACGGACAGACAGACAGAATGAACAAAGTCATAAACACTTTTCAACTTTGTTGTAAAGTGTTAAAAACAACTCTATTATTCTAGGACTAACCGTTCTCGATATATTTGGGATTTTTCGAATTTTTTTATGCCGCCTTTGGAAAAATGTCCAATTACCAGCTAAAAGCAGAAATTGAATTAAAAATGCAAATTTAGTATAGTGTTGTGCAATTAAACTCAATTTAATGAGTTCTTAAAGAAATAGAGAAAAAATGAATTTGAGTCTGCAGAGAAAGTCATGTGCTGCCCACATCAGATTTTTACTTTCCCTGCAATACATGGTAATTTACAGAAAAAGTATTGGAATCGTGTCAAAGACCGCAACTGGAGTTTACGAAACATATACACTTTTAGAGACCTAGAGAACACGAAAATACTATTTTCAGCGTGACGTTGTATGTGTGCCTATCTGTCTGTGCAGATTTTGTATCCACTCTAACCGAAAAGGCAATTGACCGAATTTCATAAAATCTAGTAGGTAAGTCTCTTGTGGATGACCCGGTGCTGATTAGATTTTGGTACGATTCGGGATGAAAGAACCTGTCTTTTTTGTGAAAAGGCCCGCAAAAATTGTCTGTATCCATTCTAGTTGAAAATCTAATAGACCGAACTTTACAAAATTGGGTAAATAAATCACTTGTAGGTTAACCTGGTGTTGATTAGATTTTGGTACGATACAGAAACAAAAACCTGACTTTTTTTGCGAAATGACCCGTAAACCTCGTCTAGCCTAAAGATAAAAGACTACATATGCTCAAATATATTAATTAAATGCTTATTTTATACGTAATTTTTGAAAATAAAGTAAGTTCAGATACCAAATGAAAACGAAAATTGAATTAAAAGTACAAATTCGTTGCAATTTAAATTTATTATGGCTACTATTTTGTGAATTATGGAAGAAATAAATAGAACGTGAGTATGAGTCTGCAGGGAAAGTCATGTGCAGCCCACATCAGATTTTTTTTGTTTGCATATATAGTTTTATAATGCTTCTAGATATGCCTTTGTTATTCAAAAATGTTTTTCTTAAAATCCCACCATTTCTGAATCTCCAAATGTGCCATTCATCTAGACAATAAGTGTAATATTAGTATATTTAGTAAAACATGCATTTCTTTTGAAAGAAAAGAAGGTCAAAAATGAAGTTTCTGACAATCTCAAAATTAATTTTTTTTTATTAATCAATTTCTTTTAAATTGTGTTTTATATCAAATTAAAGTTCATTAAAAGAGCTTTAAAATGAGCTGTATCTGATCCCTGCATCATTATTGGTTACTATGAAATTTTTCGTCAATGGCACTTACGTAAATTGGGCCGCCCAGGCGGTGAAGTGGATAGCGCCTCCGACTGCTGTCTATTGGACTAGGGTTCGAATCCCGAGTAAGGCATGGGCGTTTTCTTGAGGATGAAGTCAGTCTTCCGCCTTCTGGGTCCTCGCCAAATGTGAAGCTGCACCCCCCCAGACCTTCGACAGTGATGCTTGTTTGTGTTAATAAAAAAACTTTGTGATCTCGTCTTGTGTCATTCTTTGTCCTTCTTCTGGCATCACTGGTCCTGTTTGTGGTTCGACCGAAACAGGAGGTTATGAGCAACAACAACGTAAATTGGGCATGTTTTGCACATTTTGAAAATCTGTAGTAAAAAATCGCTAAGCCAAAAAATCCAAAAATTTTGATTCTAACTTTTTCTCCATGTACAGATACTAACTATAACTCCATATACAGGTACTAACTAACTATGTACTCCATATACAGATACTACTAATCTTTGAAATCTGAGACAACAAGATACAAACCTATTTTTAAATTCGTTGATTTGACATGGAATGCCCCCCCCCCCCCCCCCTCGGATAGCATTTTGCAAAGCATATCCCGCTGACCACTTAGGGTTCCGCAACAGTATCCCAGATTCCAGATATTCCGCGACTTCATAATTTCATGTAAATGCTCAAAAAATTAGAAAATAAGTAAAATTAAATGTACAATTCGGACACAAGGGACTTTTTCTCATTTTGAGTTCCCGCCATCAAATTAGATTTCAAAACATTACCGCGACCAAAAAAGTTCGAAAAACACTGCTATTCGCATTTCAGAACGCCCAAAACGTGTAAATCAATAAAATTACGAATTCTAATCTTCAGCTCCATTACAATACTTTACCTACACACTTCATGTATAGTAGGGAATATAAAATAATGACACAGGATGCCCTATCAGTGCGTTTCAAGGCCTCCGAATTCTGAAATCCTTCCCTATTAGAAGCAGTATGGGGATGCTCATAATCCTGTCGCGTATACCATCTCTTCAACAGAAACCTGCTTTGCATAGCTTATGGCAATGATGAACGATTTCTAAATCTTCGCTACTTACAGAGAGATTATTGGCTAAGTAAAGAGTCATTAGACTGAGATATTTGATTAGAGCGTCATTTACAGTGCATAGAAGAGTTATGGTACTAGATGGTAGACTATAAGCACTTTATATCCATTATGAAGATTCCAAATTAGTGATAAAATGAAAAACAATAGATACGCCTTTACACCTATTCACTCACACAGGGTTCTTGGGAAAGTTCTGAAGCACCATAATAACTTAGTAAGAAAGTTACATGAGGATACAGGTTAGGTCTATTTATACGTAGTAAAGTGATCATGCCTGAATAAAATTATTGCAGCGCCCCTGGTGGAAAAATGGAAAAAGACAAATCCGAAGTCAGAAAGACTAAATAGGTGAATTTGTCTGTTTTGTCTTTATGACATCGGGTTTGTTTGTTATCTTGCACTGACGAAGGGGATACAACGTATCCTCGAAATAGCTGTACGTTGCATTCTGTCTTATTTGTGCTTAAATACGTTTCTCAAATTTTCCTTAACCAAAGTGTCCATTGTGTCAAATTCACTTTGTAATATTTACTTTTCTCATATATAGGTATAGAGAAAATATTGTTTTTACGAAAATTTTCAAATTTCAAGATTTTGATGCCAATATATATTTAAAGACCTCATAAGCACCGTTTTAACTATTTTTAAAGGGATGTCCGTCTGTCTGTGCATCTGACTGTCGTCTGTGATCGATCAAAATATTTAGAACTAGATTAAATAATTTGAAATTCGAGTGAAAACTTTGAACTTTATTCGAGATTTTATATTTAAGATGGCAGCATAGGACAGAAATTTACATAATTATGTATAAAAGGGTTTATTTTTGGCTCAATAATCACAAAACTTAATACTTTCAATTATTGTGGGGAAAATTGACTGAGACACAGTTTTTGTGTTCGTGACGTTAGTAGCCCCTTATAGGGGTGGAAATTTACCCCCCTAAAGGGGCACATTGTCAATACTTGGTATCAATCGAAACAAGTTTTCAAGCCTTTTGAAATGAGGGTACTTTGCTACAATTAGACCAACAATACCAATTTTTCAAATATGTATATATTTTTAAATTTGTAAAATTTGCAAAAGGAAAAAAAAATAATAAAATAAAAAGGGAAAAATTACAAGTTACTTAATGGATTTTGGTATGAAAAACTCTAGTTGAGCCGCACTTCAGTTAATTTTGATGTCGATTTGTACGCATTAGACAATACACTACAAATTTGTAATTGACAATCTTTATCTATTTCACCTTGTTGCCGAGTTTATTATCCGAAATTTTTTATTTTTTCGCTAGGGGTCACTGGAATTCTCTTTATTCAATTGGACAGGATCCCCTTACTATAAATAGATCTAACGTGTACATTCATAGACTTTAATTATAAAATTATTGGGGTACTTAAGGTCTTTCCCAGAAAGTCTGTATATACGCAAAGCTAAAAAATCTGCGGTCACCCCCGTCTGATGGAGTCAAAATAATTTTTCTTGAATAACATTTAATAAACTGAAACTCCAGTAACGTTCAATAAATTTATTTGATTTTTTCAGACTCATTTTGTGGTGACTTAAATAACAGTTAAGCTTGGCTTAGTGATCGTGAATTTTAAATAGTACATTGCCGTTACGGTAACCCACCATTATTTTGTGAACCATTGTCCGGTGTTATCCGAAAATAAAATTGATTAATAGACATATATTGAAAATTTAACTTAGGTGACAAAGAAGAGACCTTTTCGGTCAAATTAAATTTTTATTAAAATATTATTTATGTTAAACTCACGCAACATTAAATTCACCATTATTATTCTATGTTTGCGAATCCTCAGTTACCAATATTATTACAGAGTATTCTGCTTAAATACGGCGGGTGGAATGCAGTGGGAGAAATTCTATTGACTTATATTCAGACTTATATAATTTCCTCCAGTATAATATATATAAAATGTCACCGCGTCACTTTTGTGCACCGCTTTTGGCGTGGATTCTTTGTCCAGACAAGTTCAACTGAACTTCACTGGTTCACAGTCCAGACAAGTTCAACTGAACTTCACTGGTTCACAGTCCAGACAAGTTCAACTGAACTTCACTGGTTCACAGTCCAGACAAGTTCAACTGAACTTCACTGGTTGACTGTCTAGACAAGTTCAACCAACTGAACAACTGGCATGTTCAATTGAACTTCACTGCACTCGACTCATAACTGAACTGACTTTTAGCCAGGACTTGAGTCTGCATCCTTCAGACGGCACAATAACTTCAAAACTCAATCGCACTAACTCTTACTTCACATTTTTAAGTCCACTAGCAAAATCAACTGATCGACTTTACATTTTCAAGTCAACTTCAAAAGTGAACTTTCTCAAATCTGTTGTACGGAGGTACTCTGTGAGCATCCCCTGGTTTCCATTGGTTCTCCGTCATGTGTTTGCCCATTGGTTCAGAGGGCTTTGTGGAGCCATCCATGCTCCCATTGGAGAATCTCCTATAACCACGAGGACTTGACCGAGTCCACGAAACTCATGTGCCGTGAGATCATCCTTAATTTCCTTGACCATAAATGAATGTCCACCCCATAATGTTCCCCAGTATTCTACCAGGAGCATGAATTTATTTGCTGAAAGGAAATTTAGTACTAAAATTAATTGTTATTGTGCTATTAACAATTTCTGTAAACTATACAACCGCTTTCCCGAATATCTTGATTTTTTTTAATCATCTGAAATTGTTTTTAAAAATCATTTGTTGTAAATATTTTATATTTTAATGTACTTTATATTCATTCACAAGTGTTCTTAAAACTAATTTGTTGTCAGTAGTTTGCTTTTTAATGTATTTTATAATATTTTAATCGGTATGTTTGAATTTTATCTTTCACCCTGTTACTGGAACTTTGTCCTGTAGCTTGCATTCTTTTTAAATAAATAAATAAATAAAAAATCTGATGTGGGCAGCATATGAGTTTCCTTATATAATGCAATGAATTTACTACTCTTACAGCAAAAAAAAAAAAAAAAAAAGGTTATTCTTATATTCTTTCAGTAGAAACTTATATTCTTTTCTTTTCAAGATATTGAATTTTCGCTAATTAATCGTCATTTTCACCAATTTAGCGTCATTTTTATCCATTTGGCGAGATTTTCGTTAATTTGGCAACATTTAAAAAAGTTGCTAAGTTGGTGACATGCCGCCAAATTCGTCGCCAAAATTTCTCCAAGCGTTATGGACGGAGAAATAAGTTATTCTTATAGCAGATAAATGACTATTGGCGTTCAAATACAAATGTATTACTCAAAGTATCTTTTCTTATGAATGGAACGAGCTAGATCCACGAGAATGATGTCACCCAATTTATCGTATGATATTACATATGAAAAGTGAACATGTTTCTCAACAGTTAATATATTTCTTTTAATTTAGAGAATTTTCTTTATAAATTTATTTTAAAAATGTGCAATATCTCGAGAACGGTTCGTGCTAGCGTTCTAAAGTTTATGTCAATCGTTTTCTAAGGAAAAATTACATAAGAAATATCTATTTGAGTAACTTTATTAAAGGTTTTGATTTTTTGATGATTTTTTCAAAATTTCACTCGAAAATTTAGGGGGGTTCTGACCATTCGATTGCGTTTAAAAGCAATAGACTTCCAGTGTACACGGATTGGGATGTTTGTACCAAATTTCATTCGAATTGCTTCATTCGTCCGTGAGATATCGTTTCCACAGACCCACTGACACACACATACTTTCACACACACACACACATACACACACACACACACACACACACAGACATCACTTCAGAAATGTTTGATTCGTCATCAGGGATGCTTGAAACGTGCTCTCCCGTCGAAAATTCGAATTCGAATTTTGGACCCCGTCACAATACTTTCCTTATACATTATGTATATAAGGAAAGTAATAATAAAAATTGACGCTTTCTTGTACAATGTCTGCTGCCATTCTGTCGCTTGCTACTTTTGCAAACTGTAACATTTTTTACTACCACTGTATCGCACATTTATTTCGTTTAGAGTCTTTAAAAACGCTGCAAGTACTCGCTAACTGTAACTATCACTTTTAGCTCTCGCCACGATTTCATCGGATACTCGGACCATGGACATCACGTCAAAATATCCATTTATTACTTTCCTTATGTACATAATGTATAAGGAAAGTTTTGTAACGGGGTCGAAAATTCGAATTCAAGTTTTCGACGGAAGAGCACGTTTCAAGCATCCCTGATCACGAATCAAACATTTTTGAAGTGATGTCTGTGTGTGTGTGTGTTTGTGTGAAAGTATGCGTGTGTGTAAAAGTATGTGTGTGTGCAAAAGTATGTGTATGTGTGTGTGTGAAAGCATGTGTGTGTGTGTGTGTGTGTGTGTGCGTGGAGACGATAACTGACGAATGAATGGACCGATTTGAACGAAATTTGGTACAAAAATCACAATCCGTAAACACTGGAAGCCTATTGTTTTTAAACGTAATCGAATGTTCAGAACCCCCCCCCCTCCCTAAATTTTCGAGTGAAATTTTGAAAAAATCGTCAAAGAATCAAAACCGGTAATAAAGTTACGCAAATAGACATTTCTTATGTAATTTTTCATTAGAAAACGATTGACTTAAATTTTAGAACGCTAACATGAACCATTCTCGAGATATTGTACATTTTTCAAAAAAATTATCAAAAAGTCATAAAATAAAAAATATATATTTACTATTGAGAAACATGTTCACTTTTCATATGTAATACCATGTGATAAATTGGGTGTCATCATTCTCGTGGATCTAGCTCGTTCCATTCATGAGAAAAAATACCTCGAGTAATACTTTTGTATTTGAACGCCAATAGTCATTTATTTGCTATAAGAATAACTTATTTCTCCGTCAGTAAAACTTGGCGAGGTTTTGGCGACGAATTTGGCGGAATGTCGCCAACTAGCCGACTTTTTTAAATGCTGTCAAATTAACGAAAATCTCGCCAAATGGATAAAAATGGCACTAAATCAATGAAAATGGCGACTCATTGACGAAAATTCAATATTTTGGAAAGAATATTAGTATGTACTATAAGAAAAACCTATTTTTTTAACTGTAAAAGTAGTAAATTCATTGCATTATATAAGGAAAATTATGTGTTGCCCACATCAGATTTTTTACTTATTTGCTGGACGGTACATAAATTGAACTTCGACTTCGCTATATGCGGTCTCCACTGTAGTTATTTGCCGAAAGTATTTACGTTAAAATGAATCTTCTTATAGTCGCTTCACTACTTTGATTATGCATGCAGTAATCAAGCCATTAATTTGGAGGTAAAACATTCATTAAATAAAATTCTCATTACGAATCAGTAAGAAGAAAGGTGTTTTAAAATACTTTGAATATTTATTTAACGTACAGCATGAGCACATTAAAATGCAATCTTTCACCAGTTCCATGATTTGATGTAAATCGATATTTTCAATGAATATGCATTATGAAAATATGACTGAAATCGTTTTTCTTTCTTTTTTTTTTTCGAAGACACATTTACATTTACCCCCTTTATATTTTAAAAAACTGGAAGAGATGAAATAATTTCTTGCTTAAATTGAGTGCAAAATGAAATTTGAAATTCAAATTCGTGAACGTAAATTGGAAAATGTTTGTGTAAATGCCTAGTTATTTAATTTCAAGAGAGGATGTAAATACATTTCAATGCAACTATTTCCATGTATGTGACAGTTATAAAAGTTGAAAAAATTGATTGCATTTCTTTCACATAAAGAAAGCCCAGAATGTAAAATATGAATTTACGTTATTTTATTTTCTTTTATATTCTAATAAACAAAACAAATCGCGTTTTGCCTTGTATACTATAGTATAAAGTATTACAGTATCAAATTTTTCATCAAAAATACACGTTTTATGATGTTCTGAATACGTTTTCAGCACATTTTGAATTACGTCCTTCTGTGTGTGATACAAGGAAAGTCATTCCTCTAGCCAATATTTCAACTATGGAAACTAACTATGTAACTCACAACTAACTATGTAATAGAAGCTAACTATAAAAACTCATGTTGTGATTTTCGAAACGATTGCATTACTTTCCCTATACATTACCAACTAATGTAGGGAAAGTAAAGAAGGTCTGCTTTAGATCTTTAATGGTTCTGATTATAATATCAATGCTATTAGCATATGCAAAAATTTGAATAAATTTGTGGTAGATGTTTCCTTTAGTGTTGACCTTAGAACCTCTAATTAAAAATAAAAAGTAAATAGATATACGAGAATGATGTTAACATATTTGTTGTGTAATATTGCATGCAGAAAGTGAACATTTTTGATGATACTCTGATAATACTATTGTTTCTCTTTTAATTTTATGTAAATTTTAAGAAATTTTATTAAAAACGTGCAAAATCTCAAGAACGGTGTAGGCTAGTGTTTCTAAAATTTATGTTATTAATTTTCCAATGAAAAGTTATATATGGCATGATTATTTATGCAACAGTATTTAAGGTCCCGAAATTTTTAATGATTTTTCAGAAATTTTTTAAGACATCGTGGAATAAATATTTTGAGAATATTTCATGCTGTCGTTCTAACATTTTCGCCATTTCTTTTAATGAAAAGGTACGTCTGGCATTATTATTAAAGATCTCGAGTACTTTAATGATTTAAAAAAATCATTCGAAATTTTGGGGTGCTTAAACATTCGATTACGTTTAAAATTTATAGGGTCACAATACAACATAGTATAATAATCGTACAAAATAATAAAATAATCGTTTTGAAACGCTTTGTTTGTTCGTAAGATATCTCATTCACAGACTCACTAGTACGCACACACAGCCATTACGAGAAAAACGTTCTATTCGAGTTTAGAGATGTTTAAAATGTTCTTTTCCAGTGGAAAATTCGAATTCGATTGTTCGACTACGTCACAATACTTTTCCTATACTTTATACTCCGCATGTAGGGAAAATAAATATTATCGGTTAAACGATATTTTTTGACACAATTGTAGAAGGAAGTAAAAATATATAATTCCGTGAAATAAATCAATCAAATTATTCCATTATGTGTGAAAAATAACATTCTTTGATAAATGTCCCAACCATTCCTCGATGGCTGCTAATAAACCTCGAGCCAGGCATCTAGTCTTTTAATATTATTATGCCTTCATCTCATAATCCCCTTCAAAATGGCGACGGTGTTGAGACGATATATCATGGGAATACACTATGCAAAACAGGTTCCTGATGAGATGGAGGACAGATCTTAGAAGGATTAAAGGCCTGAAGCCATTGTGTATGTGATATTCGTCTTTGGTGGTGTCGCTCGGGGGAGATATTTTGGGCAGATAGAGAATAATGTAATTGAAGAAGATGCAGAAAATGTATGGAATATTAATTTTAAGATGATTTGTTGAGATGTTATGTGGAATAAGATGATTTGTTGGGAAAATATATGCAATGTTTTCATCAAGTATAAATTTATAGCAAGATGTAAACTTGATAAGGAATACTAGTATTTAATCCTGTCAAAGACAGGAAAAGTAACACTCTTGCAAAATTAATTGAAAATTTTTAAATAAATTTTATTTTATTAGATGATACAGATTTTATCCCGTGGTCGATACTATAGCTCTTAATCTTCTAGGTCACCGCAGGGAATCTTCAGAGGGGTCTGGAAAGACTCTCGACCCCCATTTTGTTCAATCTCTCCCATTTAGTTCAGTAGACCCCCCATTTAGTTCACTAGACCCCCCCTTTAGTTCACTAGATCCCCCATTTAGTTCACTCTCGGAGTAAAATAGAAAAATTGGCTTCGTTATTTTCTGTTCCGTGGTCGATATTTAAGTACGTAACGCTATAACCTAATATAAGTGCCACCGGAGTGTTCTTGGGAGATCTTGAATGACTTTTCGAAAAAACCATTTGTTCTTCGCCGCCAGGGGGAATCGAAAATTCGTTTTCTATAGTTCTGTGTCCTAACAGTTACTATAAGTCTGCAAAGATTCAGTCTTTTATATCATCAATAGAAATTAAGCACAGAGATTAAATTTATAAGCAGTGACGGAACTTCAAATTATAGCTTACCTGTGAGATTCCACTTTCTGTCTACCACTCATTTTTTAATTACTTATTCCACAATTTTATGAGATTTGTCCCCCTCACCCTTTTTTTTTGTCGGAGTTTTGCGGTATTGTCCAATTTTTGAGATGTTAAGTAGAACAATGGCAAAAAGGTTTTGCTGTAGTAATGTTAGGATTCAATGGTCGACATTAAAACACATGTATACAGTTAAAACAGTGATAAATGCCAGCTCAATTTTTAAGAAGTTTGAAATCGGCTAGGTAGTAATACCTAACAGTGATATACTGTGACTGAAATATGGAAACTTATGTGGGATTGATTGTTGTTGTTGTTGTTGAGACCCAGACCGTCCGACCCACCAGAAAGGTGTATGGTAACTGTTGGGATTAATTGTTGTGTGAAATCTCATCGAAATGTCACCAAAGCTAGGGCATCCAGATTACGTATCCAGCGCCCCAACTTTGATGAGAATCCAAATGGTCGTGCTGATCTCCATATCACTATTGCCCAGTCACAGAACTGCTTAAGTAAATTCAGGGAAAAGTCTCGGTAAATATATGACGCTGACAGTATTACAGACATACATTTTGATAAAAAGAAGTGTTTAACTCTATTAGTACAAATAATAGCTAACCTTTGGTACAACTGGCACACTTGGTGCTTTAATGTTTTGACTTTCAGAAAAAAAACAAAAAATATGTGCAATGAAACACAATTGTGGTATATGTATAATGCGGTATATTGATTCATATTCAGACGATAATTTCTCTGCTTTAGGAAAAAAATTTTAGCGAGGAAAGAAAAATTAACATTTTAAATGCCCTCTTCCAAATTTTCGTAGGATTTACGTGAAATTTTCGAAGAATGCCTGCAATAATGAAATAATAGCATTTGTAAAAAAACTCTAAGCGTTATTTTTTTTTAATTCGCGAAGGTTGATATCGACAAATGTAATCCACTTCACGTGTAGACACCGTTCACTGAACACACGATTTTCCATCTTGACAAATGTCAGCGATTCTGTCATTATCGTCTACTGGAAATAAATCTGATTTTAAGGCCGATTTCGATGTATTTCTGAAACTGGCTTCAAACTAATTTGAATGAAAAAATTACTCGACGAGGCACATCGTCCGTGAACCTGAGGTACTTCTGCGCTGAATTTTGCCTCGGATGAGTCGGTCGTTCTGGGCTTTCGACTGTCCGTAGCTTAGATTTCCCGCTATAGGTGTATACACACACAGATTTTTCTTTATTACGTAAGAAGAATATTTTGCATTTTTATACATATTTCATGATCCATGATTATAAAAAGTTATTGAATTGTACGACTCCTATTATGAAATTCTAGTTAACATTTTATGAGGTTTATTACTTTCCCTACAATACATGGTAATGTATAGGGAAGTATTGGAATCGTGTCGAAAATCGCAACACAAGTTTTCGACGGATCTACACGTTTTAGGGTTTTGGGACTATTTTTTTAAAAAAACTATTTTTAGTGGAACATCTCTCTCTCTTTTTCTCTCTGTCTCTCTTTCTCTCGCTCTGTCTCTCTCTCTCTCTCTCTCTGTGTGTATGTCTGCAGCAGGTGCAATGTTTCTATCGGCGATTTCCTCAAACGTTGGCAGAATTTGATATTCGCACGTTGTTCTTCAAACGCCATCTCCGTTTCCGACGAACGCGAACGACTACAGTTCACTGACATGCATTGTCTGGAAAATCCATGCACTGCGGACCTGCTTCTTCCTTTTCACATCTCGCGTCACATGCGTCTCTACGCCACGATAAATTAAATTCCCTCTCCTCCAATCAGGGTTGGAGATATCAGCATAGTCTCCAAACTTTTTGACTCCTACTTTGTACAATGTTTGTTAAATCCTGTTTTGCAAGGGATTTTTCATTAAATTCTGATATCGAAGAAACTGCAATTTATTTAATTACTAACGGGTCCTTGAGTTTGTGGGACGTAGTCCGTAAATCCGGCTCTAATGCATGTAACCGTGTTTGCAATATTTAGATTGCTATGGGCAGATATTTCGCCATCAAATGTAATTAAATGTAATTTTTAAATTAAAAAAATCAGATGTGACCAGCACATGACTATCCTTACAGACTTAAATTCATTTTCTCTTTATTTCGTTAATAATTCATTAAATTGAGTTCAATGGCACTAAATAACAGGCTTAATTATTTGAAATGACACTGAATTTGAACTTATAGTTCAGTTTTCGTTTGGTAGTGGGACGTATTTTTAAAACCGCCGTAGCAAAAATGCGTAAAAAAACTAAAAATATCTCGAGAACGGCTAGTCCTAGGGTAATGGGTTTCATGTTAATCTTTTCATTGTCACATACTGCGTATGAAACAGGCATTTAATGGATGCATTTGAACATATGTAATCTTTTATTTTAGATTTTGACTATTTTTACGGGCCATTTCGCAAAAAAAGTAGGTGCATTTTCCCCGAATCGTACCAAAATCTTATCAGCACCAGGATAACTTACATGAGACTTATCCATAAAATTTTATGAAATGTGGTGCATTAAGTTTTGAGTCAGAGTAGATGAATGCATTGCACAGACACACACACACACACACGTCACACTAAAAATAGTTTTTTCGTGTTCTATAAATCCTAAAACGTGCAAATACGTCTAAAACTCGAGTTGCGATTTTCGCCATTATTCCAGTACTTTCCCTATACAATACTATGTATTGCAGGGAATGTAATAATTAAGTTTTCACATACATTTTCGAATCAGATATCATGAATTTGAATTTCAGATTTCATTTCATGTTCAATGTATATCGGAAAGTATTTCATTTCATTCAGTTTCCGAAATCAAAATCGCTAAAATGGGAATACCCCCCTCCCCCCCTAAAAAAAACTATTTGAGTCACGTTTTCATCATGAATATTAATCAAAAGCGTTGATTCGCTTTACTCATAAAGTTTGCATTAAAACTTAAAACCTTAAAGAAATGATCAAAACACTTTCAAATAATATTTTTTCGAGTGGTTTTATTTACGAAAATTTGTAATTACCTAGAATATTATCTACAAAATAAGTACTTAAGTATCATATTAAGTGCTTAATTATCATACATGGATGCACAGTGAAAAAATGTGCGAAAAACTTGAAACATATATAAAATAAAAAATGCTATGATAAATAAGTAATTTTCATTTGACAGGGAATTTATTTTTGATGAAATGTTTAACATTTCTTAAAAAGCTAATATTAAGCCTTAAAATAGTAGGATCAAAATGTTATGCAATTTTATACATCTTTTTTTATTAAGTGGGTGTGTTCAATTTCGCCAGTCTAACATTTACTATTTTTTTATCTTTCAAAATATTCATTTAATAAATTTTCAAAAAATTATTATATAACTAACGGTATGTCCATACTTCGTACGGGACATGTAATATAAAGAAAATTAAAATTTACAATTATGTGCTAATTCCTGTAGTATTATGTGTGATATTGCTATTCAAAACATTCTATTAAAATTTTTAATATTATTCTCTTAAAAAGAAGTATAAGAATCTCTGTTCGCGCTATACAAATTTATCTTCACAGGCAGATCGGAGGAATAAAACATCCATGTTCCCTTCGTAAATAAATTTTAAAAAAGTATAAAATTGGATTAATATATGCCAAAATGAAAGTGTTAAAATGCTATTAGAAGATATAAACGTACAATCTTTATTCTGTTACAATAATTAACTAAACATAATATATGAGTTTGAAAAATATTTACTAAAATAAAGCAGGTGACTATAGAATTTGAAAATATCAATTATCTCCATAACCTTTCAGTCCGATAGTCATAATTGATGTAATCCAGTCAAAAATGCAGTTCAGTCAAAAATGTAATTCTGATAAAATTTATTTTTATGTGCATTTTTTAATTATTTAAATCATAAAAGATATAATAAAACTCGTCTATATAATCTCATTGGATTTAATTCCGTTGCTTGCAACATGATATCATTTTTTTTCAAAGAAGTTTGCGGAAAAATATCGTCTGAATAATGCTGTGTCTATGGAAGATTTAATTGTGCATTTTTTATTGATATTATCAACAACTCCTGGTCGTAAAAACCAAAACATGGACTAAATTTGAAATTGGGGATATTCCAAGGCTACCCACAAAATTTCATAAATTTAGGTGCAGCCGTTCTCCCTTGATGATGAGACAAACACACATATACAGACATATTTTCAATTTTATTTATATAGATTTGGATCAGTACCTGCATCCTGGAATAAATTAATGTTTAAAATATCATTTCTGACTTGTATGGAACAAAAAGCAATAAATGTTACAGCTGGCAAAAGTATCATACACAGTGTACACAACTTCGCCGTAATGGGGTGAGATTACATACAATACACTGGAAACGTATATGATACTGCAACAGTGTAATCAAATTATACTCTACAGAAAATATAAAATCTTTGCCTCATTGTCTTCGCAATTGGAGGGGATAGGTAGAAAATATCTTATTAAACACAGCTGATGCGTTTACGAGGTTTTCTTCCCGGTTGAGTCTTACGGGGAATATTGAGCATATCCTTGAGGTAAAGTTTCACTTTGATGTTAACAGCCGACGCAGTGGTCGAGTGGTCAAGGCGAGCGTTTCCACAGCAATCGCTCGGCCGCCGCGTTGTGGGTTCGAGTCCCACGTAAGGCATGGATGCTTGTGTTGTGGGTGTAGTGTGTTCCGCCCCCTCTGGTGCGCCTGGGGCAATGTCTTAGGACGGCTAAATGGTTCACGTTCTGGCCGCTGACGAAAGGCGAATGACGAAAGTCAAGTGCCTGGCCATTTAAAAAAAAAAAAAAAAAAAAAAAACTTACTTTGGAGTAATTCAATGCTCCTATACCATTGCCCTCTTTCATCTCGTTTATTCAATTTTCCATTTTTTATGGTTATGAAGAAAATAACTGCCTACGAGAAACACGATTAAATGCATGAAGCCTTGTCTGGTATGCTTTAACGTGGCTTCTCAAGAAAGATATTTTGCACGTATAAGTTTCACTGAAATTTATAAACTTCAATACAGAGAGTGGCTAAATATGTTAATGCAATTTTATAGAATCTGATACGATTCTTTACAGAAAAGTAATTATATGTAGCAATTAATTTTTCTTTTAATAGTAATAAATCGTGAATGTGCTATAGTCCGATTGAGCAGAAATGGTTTTGCCCAACTACCGTCTTGTAAAATAGAGAAAAAAATCAAAATGATTAAATATCAAAACTATAATCCCCTTCATGATAGTTCAAAATATTAAAGTATCGCAATATTCACCACTATACTTTCAAAACTAAGAATTCAGTCAGAAATACAATTATATATCCTTGTAGTACTTTTAAAGGGAAAAAAATATTTGCATATAAATAGCAAACCATAGTTAGTATTTTCAATTTTCGAAATAGAAGCATTACTTAAAAACGGAAAATTTTCAATCATCTTCAAATTGATAAGAAGATTGCTCGAAAACTATAAGAGTTTTATAAAAGTAAATGATTGATCTTGAAACTGAAGTTCCTACTGAATATTTTTGCTGCATTATATTTATGTCTATCTTTCATAGTTTAGGAGATATTTTGAGTGAAAAAAAGCAAACTGAAGCGAAAACTCGCTTAAAAAATGTTTTATTTATTTTTTGAGAAAATAAAAGTTCAAAATATTAAAATATGGAAATTATTCCTGTACATTCTCAAATGGTACCCAATTTCCAACAATACAAGCATAAATTGTTTATATTTTTTCTAATGGGTGGTTTGGAACTTCCAAAATAAGCATCCAAAATGAACATCCAAAGTATAAAGGTCCAAATATATGCGTCCGAATATAATGGCCCAAATATATGCGTCCCAATATAAATGTTCAAATATATGCGTCCGAATATAATGGCCCAAATATATACGTCCCAATGTAAATGTCCAAATATAAGCGTCCCAATATAATTGTCCAAATATAAACGTCCCAATGTAATTGTCCAAATATAAGCGCCCCAATATAAGTGTTCAAATATAAGCGTCCCAATATAATTGTCTAAATATAACCGTCCCAATATAATTGTCCAAATATAAGCTTCCCAGTATAATTACCTAAATATAAACGTCCCAGGTCCCAGTATAAGTGTCCAAATATAAGCCTCCCAATATAATTATCCAAATATAAGCTTCCCAGTAGAATTGTACAAATATAGCGTCCCAGTAGAATTGTACAAATATAAGCGTCCCAGTAGAATTGCCCAAATATAAGCGTCCCAACATAATTGTCCAAATATAAATGTCCCAATATAAGGGTGCAAATATAAGCGTCCTAATATAATTGTTCAAATATAAGAGTCCCAATATAATTGTCCAAATATAAGAGTCCCAATATAATTGTCCAAATATAAACGTCTCAATATAATTGCCCAAATATAAGCTTTTCAATGTAATTGCCCAAATATAAACGTCCTAATATAAGTGTCCAAAAATAAGCTTCCCAATATAATTGTCCAAATATAAGTGTTCCAATATAATTACCCAAATATAAGCGTCCCATTATAAGTGTCCACATATAAGCGTCTCGATATAAGCGTCCAAAATGTTTACATTTTTTAAGGCTCTGATTTCAGCCAAATACACCGACCGCAAACGTTGGCCGCTTCAATAAAATCACAAATTCATTGTAGTTTATAGGAAAAGTCATGTGCTGTCCATATCAAGTTTCTTTTAAAAACGACATAAACATTACAGCATAAAGCAGAACAGAAAATCTTTGTTTAGATTAGAATAAATGGTATTTTCTTAAGTCTTATATCAAAGATCAGATTACTTTAAAGTAATACAATGCTTCTACACCATTTATCTCCATTACGTTCTTTTATCTCGCGTATTGGATTTTCAATTTTTGATGGTTATTAAGAAAAATCTTGCCACGAAAAATCATGATTAAATGCTTGCAGCTTTGTCTGACATACTTTAAAGGGGCTTTTCAATAGAAATATTTTGCATGTGTGAGTTTCGTTGCAATTTATAAACTTCAATTCAGACATTGTCAAAATATTTTGGTGCAGTTTCAAGAAAGATTCGGGTATCGATAAATACAGAACTCTTTGGGCAAAAGATAAGCAAAACTTGAGCAACGTATAAAAGCACAAATAATACAATGCATCATACAGCTGTTTCGAGGATACGCCGGATCTCCTTCATCAGTGCAAAAGAACCAACCAAGAAACCCCGAGTCCAAAAGGAGAATGGATCGCCCCTCTGCTTCTTCTTTTTGAGCCTAGGCTTCTTTTAGACTTCGGGTTCGTTGGTTTTTCTTGCACTGACGAAGGGAATCCAGCTTATCTTCGAAACAGCTGTATGCTGCATTACGGTGTTATGTGTGTTTTTATATGTTGCTCAAGTTTTTCTTATTACTTGTATATTCAGATATGTAAATTTTTAAATGCTAAAATATATTTCTACCCAAGTATCAAAGAAAGGATACATAAAAGAACATAATATCAAGTGTGAGTAATTTACGCCCGTTATTATCATTTGCCGAATGGCAAATGATAATAACAAATGTTCCTCCCCTCCCCCCTTTGTACTATTGCTTAATTTATTAATGCGTAAATCATTTCCTCCTTTGTGCTATTTTTCTCTTCGATTCAGGTTTTTGATGTTCTTAGGTGCGCATAATTGCCTTTTTGTACATCTGTACAAGGCAATTAATTGAAAAAAGCATAACCGAGTTTCGACTTTAATTCAATCATTATTCTGCAACGCATTCCTCTCATAAATACAGTGATGATGGTAATAAAAATCAAAATCCAATTATTCATTGTTACAGTCACAGTTTATTGTTTGTTCAATTGATAATAGAGTTTCATACTCAAACTAAATCCTTCGGTATGATATATTCATGTATGCATTCATAAATAGGAATATGCATGTTAATTTTTAAATAATATTTTAAAACAAATCTATATGATCTGCGCGAAAATAAAGTAAAGGCTATTTTCCTTTAACCGGGCGCAAGCAATAAATCGCCAAATATAGTTCAATTGTGCAACAGTTGATCCGTGGCAATTCGAATATAAACCTACGCTCGCTACGTAGGCTTACCTCACTGGCGCTGCCGTCACAAAGAAAACATTACAGAATCAGGCCCTGCTGGCTGTCAGAGGTCGCACATAGCAACAACAGTTTGTGCAGCAGGTATTCCGTGGCACATAGAACGCACGTCAGTTTAGTTTGCATTATTGGACTCATTTAATTTAACATAGAGCATAGATTTATACCGTCGGTTCTACCCGAAAGTGTAAAGTAAATGTTTGGAAGTTTAGAATAATGCCACTTAATTTAAACCGGAAACCAACTGGGATGGCAATAACAGCGACCGTACTGCTTTTTGGCAATCACTATTTCAAGCAAACAGGATCGAAAAATATAAATCAGCCTTCTATTAATTAACCCCCTAGTATATTCTTTTGAAACAAAATCCCATATTTTCTTTTTTTTTTCTAAATAATTTGTATATAAATATCCCACAAAATGCATATTTTCAAAACTTTTAATAAACTTTAAAATTAAAGGCAACCAAAATTAGGTTAAAAGGACTTTTAAACCTAATTATGGTTGCCTTTAATTTTGAAGTTTAATTAATGTTGTCATGGGGCGCGACAGCTCAGTGGTTAGCGCGTGAGAATTACACTCGGACGGCCTGGGTTCGATTCCCGCCACTACCGAAAGTGCCGCCGTGTTCATGAGAAATGCGATCACGTTAAACATGTGGGTCCATAGGTCCTTCCAAGAGGTTGGTGGCAGAGGAAGGAGGGTACGGTTCCGGTCTAAATTGGGTAGCACTTCCCGGCCGTTCAAACAGATACCATACCTTTCTGGTAGGTCGGACGGTCTGGGTCGAAGAATAATTAATGTTGACATGTATCCATTCTATTTACTTTTAATAAAATTTGCAGAAAATGTCATAAAGCGCCTTCACACCTAATCCTCCAATACAATAAACTCAGGGGTAAATATTTTACTAAGCCTTGAAAACAATACAAGCATCTTTTCCTTGTCAAACGTATTTAATAAGAGTTGAGAAAAGTTAATCACCTATGCTTTTGACAAAATGGAAGTGGATTTAACTCTAATCCTTCTCTTTCACAAACAAAATTATTTTCATTCTGGATAATAGAAAAATAACGACGTTCTACAGGGGGAAATGGGAAGGCTTTCTGGCGTAAACAGATGACATGAACCACACAGGAATATATTTAGTCTGGTAAATAAATGGAACAAAGGAGAACATAAATTCCATAAATATAGTCACTGAAGCATAAAACTTCGAATTATTTCTCTTTTGATAATTTGGGTAAACATACTAAAAGTAAAACTAACAAAACCTCGTTTGTAAACAACTTTCAATAAAAAAATAACAGTGTCAACCGATTTCAAAGGTAAAAAACAGCCTTCGGTGTTAGGACAAGCAGATCGCATAACCTTTTCTCCTCAAAATAAGAACGGTAACAGCTGAACGTGATGAAAGCAGGCAAAGGGGTTGTTAACGGTAAGAGGATAAGAAAAGTAAAAACCATAAAGAAAGGAACAAAGAGTAGGATATTATGAATAAACGGTAAAATACCAAATAGAAAAGCATCAGTATTTTACCATAAATTAGTAGGATCTTACTACTTGTTCCTTCTTCCATGGTTTTATTCTCTCTCCGTTGGCAACGCCTTTTATAGCCCTGCTTCAGTCATATTTTCTGTGTTAACAACAGTTGATTATTTTGCTTTGACGAATGAGAGTTGCGCTTCTTGATTCTCATACAAGTCTATAGCGGCCAGCCCCATAGCGTTGAGCTAAAGCCGTCTCCATCTCAAGGCATTTAATACTGCCTTATAAACGACCACTACAACCCTATTACTTTTGTGTTGGGAGTTGATTTAAGTGGAATTTTATCAATTTTATTGCATTAGCATCAGATTAAGCTGTACATATATCAAAAATCCTCTTTAAATAAAAAACAAGAAAGATCAATCATGCATAAGCATTGATTATGAAACACTTTCCAACTGAAATGTAATTTCATTTAAAAATTTCTAAAATGTGATTCATTCAGTGGTAATATCTTTTACATTATCACAGTACTACAGTAATTTATTATACTTAAATATTTAAAACTGTATCGAAATATAAATCATCTGATTCTTTATGCAAAATCAATGAATATTTCATTCATATAACTTGTATTCTAGACTCCAGAGCTAAATAATTTTGTGTGAAAAAAATTCAGCAATTCTTATGTAATTCATCTTACAATCGCTTGAGATATTTGCATTCTGCATATGTTAAAATTAGGCTTCCTTGAAGAAATAATAAAAGTTTAGGGATCATTTAAAATCACAACTATTGTAATTGCATAGGCACGGAATTTAGATACACAGATAATACACAGATAATATATATGTGTATGTGTATGTACTCAAAGTATTGGAATCGTGCCGAAGATCGGAACTCGAATTTTCAAAGGATCTACACGTTTTGGGACTTCTAGAACACGAAAAAACTACTTTTAGGAAGACGTCTGTGTGTGTAAGGGTGTATCTGTGTATGTTTCTGTGTGTCTGTGTGGATATTACATCCATTCTAATTGAAAAACTAATGGACCGAATTTCATACAATTTGGTAGGTATGTTTTTTGTGGGAAATCCTGATGTTCATTAGATTATAGTACGATTCGTAATAAAAGAATCTGCCTTCTTTGCGAAATGGCCGCAGAAATTGCCTTTATCCAGTCTAGCTAAAAACTAATGAACCAAATTTAACAAAATTTGGAGTATAATATTTCAATAACCTACAAGTGATTTATATACCAAATTTAACAAAATTTTGTATATAAATCATTTGTAGGTTATTCTACTACGATTCGGGAAAAAGGAACGGGCTATTTTTGCGAAATGGCCAGCAAAAATCGTTATATATAAAAATAAAAGACTACGTGTGCTCAATTATATCAATTAAATTCCTATTTTATATGTGATTTTTGACAACAAAAAGAATAAGACTAACCCCATTACTCTAGGACTAGCCGTTCTTGAGATATTCTAGTTTTTTCGCGTTTTCGCTACGCCACCTTTGACAATAAGTCCAGCTATCAAATGAGAACCAAATTTAAGTTTAACGTGTAAATTCAATGTCATTTAAAATACTCATGTTGTGCAGATAAACTCAAATTATCATTGAATAAATAAAGAGAACGAATATGAGTCTGCAGGGAAGGACATGTGCTGTCCACATCAGAATTTTTAACAATATTACACCAATGATTTATAGAAGTGAACGGGGATTATTTTCAGGCCATTTCGAAAAAAATGTATGATCTATATTTAAAGATCCATCAAATTTTTGTCGAATAAAATGTTCAACAAATTTAAGCTGTGTACCAAATTTTAACTCTCTAGGACGTAGGAAAGTGCATTTAAAATGCCATCAATTAAATTTATCATGAAGAGTTATATAAAATTTAAAAAAAATGAAAAATTGTTATCTACCAAATTTATTTTAAAATATGAAGCCACTCCCATATGCAAAACGTTTAAACAAATGGAGAGATATTTATTATATAATATCTCTCTCTTTTCTTTCTGGAAGATATCCCAAAGTCAGAATTTAATTGAATTTGTTTTTTTCCCTATATTAAATAATTTTTTTAATTAAAAAACTACTTAACATATTTTACTGATTTTTTTTTTATATATTCTATGGGATAATGTGAATATTTCCTAAAAATTTCGAAGCAATTCGTGAATTTTAAATTTACTTAAAAAATGTTTGAAAAATTAGGTCCCATAGGGTTCAATGTATTTCATTTTTTCAACCCGGGTTCAATAAAAAACTAATTGGGTGATATTATTTATTTATATTCCCATAGGTCCTACAGACCGTCTGAACAACATACTAAAATTTCATTTTGATAAACTCATTTTTACGGCAGTTATCGTGCTAACGGACAGACAGACAGACAGACAGACAGACAGACAGACAGACAGACAGAATGAACAAAGTCATAAACACTTTTCAACTTTGTTGTAAAGTGTTAAAAATAACAGCTATCTTGGAAAATGACAGGCTGGTTTCAATTCTTCCTTCCGTACGGTAGGAGATAGAACTAACACCAGGGTAAGTGAAAAGTTCTCTCGTTTTTGGATTACACATAATATTGGGTCTGCAGTTTCGTGCTCGACGTGTGCTATGTGCTAGTGTTGACAGGGCACCGTCATGACGCGATACACATGTCACTGAAGATAGGAATCCAATTACGTTAGTAGTTAAGCAACGGATGGAGATTGATAAATGTGTTATCGCTATTATTAAATAGACGGTTTGAGCAGTTTCAAGAGAAATTTGTGAAGGTAAAGTCGAGGAAAATAATAGGCAGTAGCACAGTTCTGACGTTTCTATTTTGCGGATACTGGTCTCGTACCAGCGAAAATGTCGATTCAAGTGAAGGTGATTTTGTACATTTGGTTAAATCTTGAGGGTTCTGTATAATGGGCACTCATGGCATAGGGTCGGGCTGTTGGAACAGAACTTCTTTGTCAAACAACTGCAGAGTATTCACGAAGTTTTACGGCAAAGCAACCCAACCCTCCTCAATCAGAAACGGCAGTACAGTAAGTAGAATTTCATGTCACATCCCCAGAGAGCTCTGCCAAAAACTACAGAACTTTGACACTTACTTTCCTGACCCTAGATCTTATACAAGTAAACTTAGCATTCAATGATAAACGTACCTGATGTGGAAAACATTCTTTTTGCCGTAACGCATGGGTTTCTTAACGAGTTCTCCCTCCCCCTTATCCATGGGGCAGAATTAATACATCCAAGCCTATACTTCCATAGGCGTAGTCATGTGGTAAAATCCATCAAGCTAATTCATTCAATGCTAAGTCTACTTAGATAGTGTCAACGAACCAGACCTTTCCAAACCGCCATTTGTTTCGGTACACAGCCTACAAAGATGACAATTCCCTTCAAGGAAGGATGTGGAAACCGGGATTGCACAGCTTACATATAGCCTGGAAGTTAGCCGAGTCGTAAAGACGTGAGATCGTGGTTCTGGAGGAACATTGCAACAAACCATTGAAAACACCGCTCTATCCCTTGCAGGAAGAATTGGGCGTGTATGCGTTTTTCTTATTTTTATTTTTACACTTTTTTTGCTGAAACCGGGAGAAATTTTGACTCACTCTGGAATATTGATTAAATATCGTAAGGAGAAAATGAGCTACTTGTTTGGTCAATAAAAGTTCTCTCTAAATTCAATACCGTTGAAGTTATAAGACGATTAAAAATGTCCTGACACAATTTCTGATTTAAAGAGTTAAAGGGGTTGCAGGTTGGTTGTTGCTGAGTGGTTTTTACAATATAAAACAAGAATTTGGGGCATGTAAAGATAAAACTCGACTGACCTGCCGTAGCAATATAAACAAAATGTTTAAACTATTATAATAGATAAGATTTTTTTTCCTTGTTTCAAAAATTGACATCAAATTCAGAAGATACCTTAAAAAACTTCCCAGAATTCTCTCATTTTATAGAAATAAATAACAGTACCACAATTTACACCGCGAATCACTTAAATGACTGCAGACATCCACACACTCTTGTCAACGGCCAAAAAACTGTCCTAGAATCTATTCTGTAACAGCCTTTTCAACACCATTGTCACAATCTTGATGATATCGCCAGTTTTGCCGAATTACCATCGTTGGTGCGAAGCGACAGAATATTAATATTTCTCTAGTGAGGTTTACCTAGTGGACCACTAATGAATAGTGCCTTGGTGATTTATGATGAAGACGCACGTAAACTGTCTGTATTCAATTTTGTATTTTTAACACTTTACAACATAGTTGAAACATAGTTATATGAATGAAATATTCATTGATTTTGCATAGAGAATCAGGCGTTTTATATTTTGCTAAAGTTTTAAATATTTAAGTATAATAAATTACTGTAGTATTGTGATAATGTAAAAGATATTACCATTGAATGTATCACATTTTAGAGATTTTTAAATAAAATTGCATTTCAGTTGGAAAGTGTTTCATAATCAATGAGTATGCATGATTGATCTTTCTTGTTTTCATTGTCGTGTTACCATATGCTTACTCAATTGTGGTAAAAGCTGACCTTGCGTGTATTATGAGTAATGGTAACATGGTCCCACATGTAATACAGATCCATCCCATGTAGGCTTAAATTAAGTCATCTCATGGTAATTTTCAAGCAGAATAATTCAAATTTTCATGCTTTTACAGCTGCGAATATGAACTTTGATTCTACTGCACATACTACACAAATGGTTTTTGTTACACTAGAATAAAATGAGATAAGAATCGTGCTCCTGTTGCAGATAATAAGATCCATAGATCGGTTTTTCACATGTTATGCAAGCGGCAACATGGAATTTCCGATACTTGTAATGACAGCAAGGATATTGCTATGTGGCACAATTTTCACGACAAATTCAATTCTGACATGCATCCGGTTTCAAAATTTTTAGAAATTGAGCCCAGACTGAAATAGACGAGGCTGAAATAGATTTCGCACTCACAAAACCTTCACATAAGGGAGGGGATTCCAGACTTCGAATCATGAGTATGAACTTGGTCATTGCAGCTTCATGCAGCCTAAATTCAATCTTTAAAAACATTGAGGTCGGCTACGTAGTAAGACTGAATTTGTCTGTCTCCATAGAGGTTCTTAAAATTATACCATATATAGCAAGTTTTCTGGCTGCTATTCCATGCTGACAATTGCATAAGAAGTACGAAACCGATCCATGGATGCTGTTATCTGCAAAGAGAGCACGATCCTGAATTTTGGAGCGCCCCTAATAAGAGGGTGCTGTCATTAAAAAATAGAATTCTCCATATTATTTAAAAATGCAATCAACCTTATCAAATCGGTGTTTCCTGTCGATGAAATTATGAATTCAAACAGCATGTGAAATTTAAGGCAGCTTTTCGAAACTACCTCGTAGATATTTCAAAAGACATACTATAACTCTTAATGAAATTTGTGATAATTACAACGTGACTAATCCTTCAACCCAATACACAAACCTAAAAAATTGCAAAACCATGAAAACAATATAAGGTATTTCGCTTGTCAAACGTATTTAATAACGCGAAGCAAAGTTAATCATTCATGCTTTTGACGAAGAGGATTTAAATCTAATCCATCTCTTTCATAGATACATTCTTTTCATTCTAAATAACTTTGGCGTATAGGAGAAAGAACACTACTTTATCGCGGGAAGTAAGCTTTATATGTCAATAGACAAGCAATGTAAATTCTATCTTCCACCTTAAACTGCATACGTTTTATTATTTTCCTCATGGACATAATATAACGTATCGGGAAAGTATTGTGATGGTGTCGAAAATTCGAATTCGAGTTTTCGATGGAAGAGCACATTCAAGCATTCCTGAACTAGAATCGATCGTTTTTGAGGTGATGTCTGTGTGTGCGCGTGTGTGTTCGAAAGTCTGTGGGAACGATATCGCACGAACGAATGGAGTGTTTTGAACGAAATTTGGTACAAACATTTTCGCAGATTATTATTTTCTTAAAAATTATTATTTTTTTTTAATTTGACAATAATATAGTGAAGACAAAGAATCATATGAATTCCATTAATGTGTGCTAAATTTAGTAATTTACTGCCAATTGCATCCATAGAATGGTTCAAACTATTACTATCATAGACTATATAGGGTAATTCGAAAATCTCAGTAGATAGGGATCAAACAACTAATTTTCGTTAATGAATGCATGTCCACAGATGCCCCCTTTTACTACTAAAGGGTGCTGATGGGCGACACAGAAATTGGTTTTTCTTCACTGTTGTCATTTACAACGCGAGGATTTAGTTCGTGCAAAATAAAGCATGTCCCGAATGATGATATGTCTGACATGCATCTGCGCCGGGATAGCTCAGTAGCCAGGCACGCGGTGGGCCTGGGTGGCAGTTTGCACAGTTAGTTTACACGGTACCAGTTGGCGCAACTGATAGTACCAGCTACTAGCTTTATAAACACGTCGCGTCATCTAATGGCCTTGCAAGTATGACTGGCTGTAATAGGCCAGCTGCTGGAGAAGCCACCGACTTTAAATATTTTTGTTTGGACTGTTCACTGGCATGTCGTCAGACGCATATTACTTCCTTCCATCGCATTCCAACAGTTTTTTTTAGTCAGTGTACAAATCTAACAGACGTACATGCATACGCGCAGACGAACGCAGGCGTATATTGTTCCGGACGTGTAAAATACCCTCATTGGAGTTTCTTTTCTGGTGATTTATCATCAATTTGGCGAGAAGGTTCGAGAGCCACCTCGAAGTAACGAATATGATATGAGATACGAGCCACTTCTAGAAGCCCAGTGGTTAGCGCACAGGAGTTGCACTCGGTAGGCCCGGGTTCGATTCCCGTCACTGCCAAAACTGCCGCCATGTTCATACGGAGTACGATCACGTTAAACATATGGGTTCGTAAGTCCTTCAGAGAGGTTGGATGGTAGGGAAAGGAAGGTTCGGTCCCTGTGGATGCCTCCCCCACTGGGTTCCAGTCTAAATTGGGTGGCACTTCCCGGCCGTCCAAACAGTTACCTTACACATTTCTGGTAGGTCGGACGGTCTGGGTCTAACAACAACAACACCCGTGAGTGACCCCGACAACTCAAATTGCTGCTCGTGCCCTAGGGCGAGTCGGGTGATCTGGGTTTTCGACACCCTTGAGTGACTCCGGCCGTCCAAATAGCTACCTTACACCTTTCTAGTAGGTCAGACGGTCTGGGTCTCAACAACATCCTTGAGTGACCGGCCACACAAATAGCTACTGTAAGCCCTCGGGTCAGTCATGTGGTCTGGGTTTTTCACACCCTTCAGTGACCGGCCACACAAGCAGTTACTGAAAGCCTCCGGGTCAGTCGTGTGGTTTGGGTCTTCCACACCCTTGAGTGAAGGGCGCGGTAGCCCATTGGTTAGCGCACGGGAATTGCACTCGGTAGGCCCGGGTTCGATTCCTTCCGCTGCCAAAACTGCCGCCGTGTTCACGGGGAGTACTATCACGTTAAACATTTGAATCCGTAAGTCCTTACGAGAGGTTGGTGGTAGGGGAAGGAGAGTACGGTCCCTGTGGATGCCTCCCCACTGGGTTCCGATCTAAATTGGGCGGCTCATCCCGGCCATCCAAACAGTTATCTTATACCTTTCTGGTAGGTCAGACGGTCTGGGTCTCAACAACACCCTTGAGTGACCTTCCCGGCCACTCAAACTGCTACTCCTATCTTAGGGTGAGTCGAGTGGTCTGGGTTTTCCACACCCTTAAGTGATCTGGACGATCTGGGTTCTCAGAGTTCTTAAAGCCGAGGAGCCAGCTCAGAGCAGCGGGATCAGTCTGCAACAGGAATTTTCTGCCGTAGAGATAGTGATGGAGATGATCTACGAATTCAATAATTGACAACAGTTTTTTTTTGTTACGCAATAATTTCTTTCGGATTTCGACAACCTATTATTGGGAAAGAACTGCCCCATTCCTTCTTTACTAGCATCGGTAACTAGGATAAGGTTCTTCGTAGATTGAAGATATGCCAGAATGGGAGCTGAAACCAGCATTGCCTTAAGCCGATTAAAGACGTCTTCACATTCCGCTGTCCATTCAAATTTCTTGTCTTCTTCCGTTAACCGATGTAAGGGTCTGGCAACGTTTAAGAAGTTCTTTACAAACCGGCGGTAATGGGTACACAGATAGAGAGAACTTCTTAGTTGATAAACATCCTGCGGTCTGCATCATTCTTTTACAGCATTGATTTTGTCAAGATCGGTTCTGATACCATTTTCAGAGATGAGTTGTCTAAAATATGCGACTTCTTTCTGGAACAGTTTACATTTTGAAGGATTTAACTTTAAATTAGTGCTCTTCAATTTTTTAAAGACCCGTCTAAAGTGTTGTAGATGTTCGTCAAATGAACGCCCAACAATAATTATATCGTCCAAATCGACGAGGAAGGTTTCACAGGAGAATCCTGTCAACACGGTCTCCATCAGACGTTTAAAAGTTGCGGATAAATTACAAAGTCCAAAAGGCATCACTTTAAACTGCCAAAGTCTTTGATCGGTTGTAAACGCTATCCTTCCTGTATCATCAGGATGGATCTTCACTTGCCAGCAACAACTCTAAATATCTAGATTTGAACATCATTTGCTTCCACAGAGAGTAGAAAACCCAGACCGCTCTACTCACCCGAGGGTTTAAGCAGCAATTTGAGTGGCCGGTTTCCTGAGAGGGTATCTAAACTAGAGTGTCGCCAATTCTTAGTGCACAACTGTCTTTCTTCGTCACGGAGTTGAGTCTTTTATAGTCGATGCAAATTCTCGTATAACCGTCTGTCTTCTGCACTAAGACAATTGATGAGACCCAGGGACTTGGCGATGGTTTGAACAAGTCGCTTTCCTACATGTTTTTAAGAGCTTATCTTCTTCATCTTTCCTTGCAAGTAGAAGTCTTCGAGGAGCTTGTTTTATCGGGAACTGGTTGTCGGTATTGATTTTATGTTTAGTTAGTCCGGTCCGTCCCATGTCTTTCGAAGCAGTCAAGAAGATTGCACTTAAATTCAGAAGAGAAGCTTTTATGCGCCCCGTCACCAGATTGCTAAAGATCAGAAGAGCCTTTCCTAGTGAGGAGGAATCGACACCAGGAGCGCACGAGCCACCTATATGTAAGGCAATAAATACCTGTTAAAAAGTTCATCGGACCCTGTAACACGATGATACCTGCAAAGATTATCAAAGTACGCAGTCATATTTTTTCCTGTATCATCAGGATGGATCTTCACTTGCCAGCAACAACTCTAAATATCTAGATTTGAACATCATTTGCTTCCACAGAGAGTAGAAAACCCAGACCGCTCTACTCACCCGAGGGTTTAAGCAGCAATTTGAGTGGCCGGTTTCCTGAGAGGGTATCTAAACTAGAGTGTCGCCAATTCTTAGTGCACAACTGTCTTTCTTCGTCACGGAGTTGAGTCTTTTATAGTCGATGCAAATTCTCGTATAACCGTCTGTCTTCTGCACTAAGACAATTGATGAGACCCAGGGACTTGGCGATGGTTTGAACAAGTCGCTTTCCTACATGTTTTTAAGAGCTTATCTTCTTCATCTTTCCTTGCAAGTAGAAGTCTTCGAGGAGCTTGTTTTATCGGGAACTGGTTGTCGGTATTGATTTTATGTTTAGTTAGTCCGGTCCGTCCCATGTCTTTCGAAGCAGTCAAGAAGATTGCACTTAAATTCAGAAGAGAAGCTTTTATGCGCCCCGTCACCAGATTGCTAAAGATCAGAAGAGCCTTTCCTAGTGAGGAGGAATCGACACCAGGAGCGCACGAGCCACCTATATGTAAGGCAATAAATACCTGTTAAAAAGTTCATCGGACCCTGTAACACGATGATACCTGCAAAGATTATCAAAGTACGCAGTCATATTTTTTCTCGAATTCAAATGTGTGTTGTTATTGATGGAGAGTATTTTGAAGAGGCTGTACCTTAGATTTCTATGCATGTAAGTGCTGCTTATTTCAGCTTTCGTCAGTAACACTACTGTGTCAAATAAATGCCATATGTAACAGTTTTAATGTCGATTCTTACTCATTCGACAATGCTGTACAACTTTGTAATTATCTTTTTTAGTCCGAGTTCGTTATCCTAACTTTACAAACTCCACTTTGACGGTAAGAGATTGTAATTTCGTCTCAATATCGCAACGGTAGAGAGTGTGCTAGTTAGTACGAAAATTCGTTGTTTGATTCCAAGTTGGGGCAGCAAGATATCGGTCGTTTAAATGTGTCTCTAGTACGACTAGCACGAATTCAGTAGACTGCGGCATATTGAGCATCGATTTGACTTCAGGAGGTTAAAAACCAACGCAGGAAGCTAACTGGGAGGATAAAAATAGCAAAATGTGGTGAGTTAGATTGTCGGTTGCACGCCAATCTGACATTAAAGGATGGGGAATGCAGAGTCCACTTCAGCAATAAGAGCTTACAATTACGACCCAGAAGCTCAACAGTAGAGCGTCGGTGGTCAGTACGAAGATTCGTGGTTCGATTCTCCGTTGGAGCAGCAAGGTTCTTTGCAATTTCTAACATTCTCCGCTAGGGGTGCTGTAAACAGTTTATTCTATAGGACATGGCCACTTTACTATAAATGGATCTAACGTGTATACTCATTGGACTTTCCTTACAAAGTTATTGGGATGATTAAGGACTCTCCTAGGAACGCTGTATATTCTATTTGAACGACTGAAAATTAGTGTCCTTATATATTTGAAGTGCATTCTAAAATAACACCCTACATTTTATTGGATTTATTTGACCATTAACTAAATACAGAAATATAAAATGTTACAAAATACATCAATAACTCATTAAATATTCACATTCTCAGTTATCTCACGACAAATAAGAACACAAAGCATATTTGGATAACACGAATTACATCTTAAAGATAACCACCCCCAGCGACAGCTCGCAATTTGAAGAGTTTCATATAAGCTCATTAACATTTCTAAATCATATCTTTTGATCCCATACTTTAGCCGCAAGCTGTTTTAATTGAAAAATATGGTAATTTTACATGTCTTCACTTTCAGCTATTTTTCCTTTGAAATTGGTCGAACAGATTCGAATACGTCAATCCGATTATTGAATTGCATTTTAGAGATTGCTGCCCTTTATTAGTGTTTTTACTTTCCCTACATGCATAGTATTATGTATGGAGATAGTATTGTGACAAGGTCGAAAATTTGAATTCGAATGTTCGATAGAAAAGCACGTTTCAAGTATCCCTGACAGGAGTCGAACCTTTTTGAGGTGATGTGTGTGTGTGTATGTGTGTGTGTGTATGTGTTCGTGAGTTTGTGGAGACGATATCAACGAGAACAAATGGAGCGTTTTGAACGAAATTTAGTACAAAAATTACAAACGGGGAATAATGGAAACCTATTTATTTTAAATGCAATCGAATGTACAGAAGACCCCCCCCCCCACACACACACACCAATTTTCGAATGAAATTTTGAAAAGAATCATCAAAAAATTATAACTTTCAATAATGTAACATAAATAATTGTATCTTATGTAATGTTTCATTAGAAAACAATTGTTATAAACGCTAACTTGAACTGTTTCTCCATATATTGTAGTGTTTCCAAATAAATTTTCAGAGATGCTTGGAGTTCATAGATGCTTGGAGTTCATAGACGCTTAGCGTTCATGGATGATCTTCTGTCGAAAACTGGAATTCCGATTTTCGACCCCCGTCACAAAATTTTCCATTTGCATTATACAAAGTATATAGGAAAAATAAAAATGGCAAATCGAAGCAGTTGCAATTTTTAAAAGGTCGGTATAATATTAAAGACTTTCATTTTATATAAAAAACCAAAGAATAATATAATAAGTTAAATTATTATTTCCCTTGCCTCTTTAATTCCTGTTTAGATATCCTCAGTTGTTCTATCTGCGATTTTTTTTTTTTTTTTTTTTTTTACAAATTAACTGGAAGATATCAAATTACACTTTTTGTGAAAGGGTCCCAACAACTCAACTCGACTGTACAATTTCAGCATCTCCCAATCGATTTCCTAAAGTGCAATCTTCAATCTTGCTAATTTCAATTAATTATTCCCTTTTAGGCTTTTCCGAATGTTTTTCTCTTTCAATTAGAGCAAGTAATTGCCGGAGCTAATGCCGCTGCTTCATAATAAATATTTTCATCTTTGTTTCCTGTAATTCAGAAACAAATTTATTTTAGAACATCGTACTTACTTTTCTCATTAGTGTAATGAATTTTTTGTGGCAACGATCTTAATATCTATTAATTTACATATCTTCATGACTCTTTATTATTTGAAGATTGCGCCTATTTCAGTTATTCTTGATAAAGTAAATTGGTCAAAAGCTTTGAAATTGATGCTCCGAAAATTATTACATTTGCAGAAAATATAGTTGTGTAACTTTTAATGCGTTGATTCACTTTTTTAAATGATGTGACTCTTTTATATTTTATATTGTATTAGAAAATATACCCGACGTTGTTCGGTATATAAAAGCAGGGATTAATTGAATCAATTCATTCAATTTTTCAAAAGGCGTAGTCACCTGCTGCACGCGCATAACCCGCCCGTTCAGCGGGCTTAATACGCCCTAAATAAACGCCTAAATACGTTTTAGTATGCTGTGTAGTCGAGTAATACGCCTTGGACCCGGAACTGGGAATGTCCTTACGCTTCAATAATATAACCTAAGTATGTCTCAATAATATACCTTAATATATCTTTCGTCTTCTGCGTGAGCGTAATATGCCATACATAGGCTTTGATATGACCTAAATAAGCTCCTTTGGTACGTTTATCGCCCTTTGCGCAGGCGTACTTTTGATACCCCTAACATTCGCGTGAGGTGCATTCAGATGGAAGGGGATGTTAAACTTACTTAAAATCAACAGTACTTTTCAAAATTAAAATACTTTCAATAAAAAAAAATCTGATGTGGGCAACACATGACTTTCCCTGCAGACTTATATTCACGTTCTCTTTATTTTAATTACATTTAATTCACTTTTAATTCAATTTTCCTTCTCGTTTGCTAACTGGACTCATTTTCAGAGGTGGCGTAGCGGAAAAACAAAAATCTAAAATATCTCGAGAACGGCTAGTCCTAGTGTAATGGGGTTGGTCTTATTCTTTTCTTCGTTAAAAATTACGTATTAAACAAGCATTTAATGGATATATTTGAGCATACGTAGCTTTTTAGTTTAGATTTTGACAATTTTTGCGGTCCATTTTGCAAGAAAAGGCAGGTTATTTTTTTCAGAATCGTACCAAAATCTAATCAGCACCAGGGTGACCTATAAGTAACTCATCTACCGAATTTTATGACATTCGGTCCATTAGTTTTTCAGCTAGAGTGGATACAAACTTTTGCGGGCCATTTCGCAAAAAAAAAGGCGGGTTCCTTTATCCCGAATCGTACTCAAAACTAATCAGCACCAGACTCGTTCACAAGTCACTTACCTTCCAAATTTTGTGGAATTCGGTCAATTACTTTTTTAGTTAGAGTGGATACAAAATCTGCACAGACAGACACACAGACACATACACAGACGTCACGCTAAAAATAGTTTTTTCGTATTCTAGAGGTCTCGAAACGTATAGATCCGTCGACAACTCGAGTTGCGATTTTCGACATGATTCCAATACTTACCCTATACAATACTATGTATTGCAGGGAAAGTAAAAATCAATGGGATATTATATTTGTTTTTTATCATCCAGTTTATTTCTTACCATATTTCCAGAACACAGTCCCCAAAAGAACTTATTTTGGAGCTGTGTCTGAGAATGCGAGTGACGTCATCTCCCAAACACTTATCGTCACCTGATGTTTATAGCCAACTTCCAAGAAAGGGCTCTTAAATATACAAGCTGGCGCAACAGCCCCCCGGCCAACTTTACTCCCAGTTGAAGCGGTGACTGTTGTACTTGGCGAAAATGGAGTTACTTTCTCGTTCTAGAGATTGTAGATTATTGTCTTGAAATTTTACAGTTTATTTACAGTTTAATTGCGTATCAGTCGTGTGAGAAGCAAGTGCCATTAAAACAGGACAGGCAAATGACAACTGACTTTCTTTCCATCCAGACCGTCCGACCTACCCGAAAGTGTAATGTATCTGGTTAGACATTGACTGGATAAGTTGGACATTGACTGACTGGACCGATTGTAGTAAAAATGGCGGTTGTGTCGGTCTGTATATTTGAGTCTTAAAACAAAGAAGGCGTTGCATCGCAATTTCCGCTTATCGGTGTTTATGCGCATGTGCGTAGGAAAGAATTTTCGATTTGATATTTTACGGAATTTCAAGGTTTGTTAAAAAAATTGACAATAAATTTATACCTTATAAAATTATAATTAATGAACGAATTTTGAATTTTGTTTTGTTTTGTTTTGGAGTGATGTGTAACATTTAAAGAATTGCTGCTAAATTATAAAGGCCGGATAGACTATCAAGTTCTTTTATACCGCAATTTTAAAATGGGTACGTCTGCAAAACACCAAAAGTATATATATATATATTTAAATTCAAGAAATTTTGTCGATTGACAATAGTACGGGTTCTGTTCAAAGTTTGTTTGAAATATATTTTTTAATCTTTCCGATGGTGTGACATTGGAAACTCTGCGATAATATTTTTGATTGCTAAAGAACCGATTTGTGCTAAATGCGCTTGAAATGGCGCTTTAACATTTGATGACTAAAAAACTATTTCGAATTAAAAATAAATTGCTCCCAGATATTTTGGAACATGAACCGAAGTATCACTATATCGAAGTTTGTAGCCCAGGGTTGCTTAGGTTTTCCACTACGCCATCAACAGACAAACAGACAGACCAACTCTCTTTTTTTTATTATAGATGTCCCTAAAAATAGTCTCAGAACGCCGAACATACATACATGAAAAGTTTATTGCTGTTATTAGTGTCCAACAATTTTTATTTTCCCCACACTACATAGTATCACATCCTAAGAAAGTGCCTAAGCACTTCAATAATATTGTTAGGAATGGCCTATGGAGGTTCACGTTAGGACTCTCCTTAGTAAAGTGACCGTGTCCACTCGAATAAAAGTGACTTCAGCGCCCCATAGTGGAGGATTTGAAAAGTTAGGATATCGAACTCGGCAACAATACCAAATAATCGAAAGATCCAATTACAAATTTGAAAAGCATTATTAAATGAATAGGAATTGACACCGGGAACGAAATAAATGGGTATATGTAAGGTAATAAATATCCTTCAAAGAGTCGTATCTTCAGGGTTTGTAACACGGTGATACCTGTAATACTAGTCAAAGTACTCAGTCATATTCTTTCTCGAATTCAAATGTGCATTATTGTTGATGGGGGTATTACATTAGCTTCCTATGTATTCCTCCTATACATTAGATTCCTATGCATGTCAGTTTTGTTTCTTTGAGCATTCTTGAATAAAACGCCAATAACTGTATTGTGCCCAGTATGATTATTGGCAAAGTTATTATTGGTCCAGCCTTCTGTAATAGTTTTAGTGTCGGTTTCTACTTATTAGAAATTGCTTTGCAATTTCGTAATTAGCTTTTTTCGCGTATCTCGATTTGTAAGAGTTTCCCATTGTAACTTTTTAAATTTTCCACTAAAAGCACTACAATCCCATTTATTCGATCGGCTATATAACCGCTGTACAATGACTGACCTAACGTATGTCTGCCCTAACCTTACCTGACTGACCTAACCTGACCTGACGTATAACTGACAAACCTAACGTATCGGCAAAGTGTGAAAAGCAGGCATTGTATAGAATGCCTAGATATTCTATAGATTGCGTGAAGTTTTTAGGCAAAGTATGAAATGTCTGTTTTATTTTAATATTTTACATACTTTCCTTAGGCATTGTATAAAATACATAGGCATTATATAGAATACTTAGGCATTATATAGAATACCTAGGCGTTATATAGAATACCTAGGCGTTATATAGAATGATAAATGCTATTTCGGCAAAGTGTGAAAAAGGCTTTTATTGAAAAGATGCATGTGGAAATGTAAGAAGTACAATATATAAGATGCAGGATTTTTCTACAGAAATAAAAGAAACCAGTGATGAACTACTTGTTGCTACACGGTAGACAGGAATGGGAACAGATGTAGTATAATCCTTTTTTTTTTTTTTTGGCAACTTTAGGTGAGATTCTGGCAATCCCTGCCATGATTTGGAGAACATTCCATTCTGGTAACTATTTCCTCTTCTTTTGTCGTCATTTTGTCGCTAAGGTAAAAATCTCAACATTCCATTCTGGCAGCGTTTTCCCTTCTAAGTTGATCTTCTGTCGTCCTTTTTTCACCTTTTGTACAACAGTTGATCTGTAGCAGTTCAAACATGAAAATTAGAAATTTTTCTGGTGATTTTTTTATGAGCCACAGAACACCTGTTGCACAAACAGCTATTGCTACGTGCGACCTCCAACAGCCATCGGGACCGGATTCTGTGATGTTTTTAGCGGACGAGAGTAGCCAGATAAGTCCTCGAAGCGGACGTAGACCCATGTTTGAACTGCTACAACTCAACTGTTGCATAAACAGGGAAAAAAGGACGACAGAAGATCAACAAAAACTCGGAAAACGTTACCCGAAGGAAATGTTGCGATTTTTATTAATGTTGCGATTTTTAAGGGCAACAAAAAAAGCGATAAAAGACCAGAATGGACTGTTCATAGCAGGGATTGCCAGAATCATAGCAGGGATTGCCAGAATCTCACCTAAAATCGCCAAGAATGAAATTTCACACTTTGTCGAAATAGTATTTGTTATTCTATATAATACCTAGGTATTCTGTACAATGCCTAAGAAAAGTATGTAAAATATTAAAATAAAATAGACATTTCATACTTTACCTAAAAACGTTACGCATTCTATAGAATGCCTAGGCATTCTATACAATGCCTGCTTTTCACACTTTGCCCATAACGTAAACACTCATGCATGGGTGCCCATAGAACTTTTCCCAAGAGGTGAAAAATCACTGAAGTCAGTGCGGCAAACTCAAAGATAAGATGTACAACATCAATTAGCTTGATGCCCACCTTTATAAACTTGTACCTTGAAGTGCTCCGACTTGCCCCCCGCCCCTGTGGGCAGCCGTGCACATTTCCTTAAAAGATTATTGAAGGACTTAAAATCTTTTCTAGGAACATTGTATAGATACAAAATTGAACTTACGTTTATTCGTATATTTTTCACCAGTATATTAATAGATGTTGGCCAGCCTTTGTAAACTATAATGCTTATAAAACACATTTTTTTAAAAGTTAATATTCAGCAGTTTACTTTAAAAACGAACAAAAAGTCTCTGTACTTCGATTCCTCGTAAATTTTCAATGAGGTGCACACGTAGACATTTATACACACTCAGAAATATACAATTAGAAACACAAATGAACTTTCAGGGACAGTTTTCCGAAAGTATTAGAAAAAGTTTAGGTGGTGCTAAAATGAATAATAAATAAATAATAAAATAACACTCTATTTTTTTATTTTTTTTTTTGAAAAAAATTTCCATCATAAAATTTTGTTGAAAATAAAAAGTTCAAAACACCAAGCTCTTATTTTGGCGTTTTTTATTTTTTTAATTCTCAGGCGAAATGCAGTTTTTTGTTTGTTTGTTTTTTGTAGCAGTTTTCACCAGTATATTTTTCTTTTATTTATAAGGAGAAAATATAATATCCATTTTTTCCCCTAACCTTGTTTCTCTTCTTTTTTATTGAATGTTTTCTTTCTCTCCTCTTCATGTTTGGCATTGACTTTTGCATTAATTTTTTTTACCGACATTTTTCAATGTTCGGAAAAGTACACTTCTTTGAGTAATGATATCCTTGGAAAAATATTTGTTTATCAGCTACAAATCCTTTTTGTAAAATTTCATCTGCTGATATTGATTCAAGATATCATATGCAACGTAAGACAAAAACGCCTTCTATTCCATTTCTCTTTGAAAAAACAAAATTGTAAATTCTGCCTGTCTGTTCCGTATATAAATACACAATTTTAAAGTTTTGTTAATAATTTTTAATATTTTTTTTTCAAATTTTGTATGGTTATTATTTACCACAATGCTGGCAACCCCGTCCATACTTCGAATTTGTAGAGTCAGCGGTTGTCGAGGTATTAATAAAAAACTCTGACGTGACTTTCCCTATATAATGCAATTAATTTACTTCTTTTACAAAGAAAAAATGATGTATAATATCCACGGCACAATGTTTTTAACATTGAGTTGCACCTTTGGCGCTATTCGTATGACAACATATCAAACTATTTCCAAATACCCAATAAACTTATATTTCACACAACATTAAACTGACAATTATCAATATTGATAGTATCCGCAATTGGCAATATAGTCCATATATTAAAAAATCTAATGTGGACAGTACATGACTTTCCTTATATAATGCAATGAATTTACTACATTTACAGCAACTTATAGTAGATTCTTATATTCTTTCCAAGATATTGAATTTTCGTTAATTAGTCATCATTTTCATCGATTTAGCGTCATTTTTCCCATTTGGCGAGATTTTCGTTAATTTGACAACATTTAAGAAAGTCGCCAAGTTGGCGATATTCCGCCAAATTCGTTGCCAAAATCTCGCCAAGCATTATGGATGGAGAAATAAGAGCAGATAAATGACTATTGGCGTGCAAATACAAATATATTACTCAAAGTAAAACAAAAAGGTTATTCTTATAGTCGATACTTAAATTATTTCCAAGATATTGATATATAGTCAATAAGTCGTCACTTTCATCGATTTAGCGTTATTTTTATCCATTTGGCGAGATTTTCGTTACTTTGGCAACATTTAAAATAGTCGCCAAGGCCAAAATCTCACCAAGCGGTATGGATGGAGAAATACGTTATACTTATAGCAGATAAATGACTATTGGCATTCAAACACAAAAGTATTACTGAAAGTATCTTTTCTCATGAATGGAACGAGCTAGATCCACGAGAATGATGCCACTCAATTTATCGCATGATATTACATATGAAAAATGAACATGTTTCTCAACAGGTAATATTTTTTTTTAATTTATGGGATTTTTTGATACATTTTTTTGAAAAATGGACTATATCTTTAGAAAGGTTAATGCTAGTGTTCTAAAGTCTATGTCAATCGTTTTCTAAGGAAACATTACATAAGAAATGTCTATTTGCGTAACTTTATTAAAGGTTTTGAGTTTTTGATGATTTTTTCAAAATTTCACTGGAAAATTTAGGGGTATTTTGAACATTCGATTTCGTTTAAAAACAATAGGCTTCCAGTATTCACAGATTGTAATTTTTATACCAAATTTCATTCGACTCGCTTTATTCGTTTGTGAGATATCGTCTCAACACACACGCACACACACACATACATTACCTCAAAAAGGTTCGATTCGTGATCAGCGATACTTGAAACGTGTTCTCCCGTCGAAAACTTGAGTCGAATTTTCAACCCCGTCACACTACTTTCCTTATACATTATGTATATAAGGAAAGTAAACATACTGTTAATTAATTCATCAATTAGGCGTTATTGCCGTTAATTTCGCGTCATTTTTGCAATTTTGACTATCTTTCCGTCAATCTGGAGCGACGTATGGCCATCTATTGCTATTAGTTGTGTAATGATCAACAACATTGTAATGGTCTTCTTCAATTTTGCTTAGGGTCCTGCAATCACTTTATTCGATCATGGTCACTTTACTGTAGATAGGTTACATAGTCCACCTCGATAATAAGAGCTTGCATTTCCGTCCCAGTAGCTCAACGGTAGAGCGTCCGCTGACAAATAGGAAGACCCGTGGTTCGATTCCCGGTTGGGGTAGCAAGATTCCTTACAATGGCGCCCGAACAAATCAATCCTGTAGGTTAGTGCAAAGATGCCGGAGGTCTAAAAGTGACTTTAGTACTAATAGCACGGATTCAGTGGACTCTAGTATATTGAGTGCCGATTTTAAATAGGGAGGTTAAAAAACACGTAGGAAGGTAACCTGATTTATAAAAATAGTAGCAGGAGGTTAACCTTGTGTAAAAATAGCGGAATGGTTAGTCAGATTGTCAGTTGTACGATTATCAGTTAGAGGGTGGAGAATGCAGATTTTACTTCGGCAATAAGAACTTGCAATTCTGTCCCAGTATCTAAAAAGTAGATTATCGGCTGGCCAGTACGAAGATCCATGGCTTGATCCCCGTTAGGGCAGTAAGGCTCTTTATTTATACCAAACGTTACATTAACCTTTTGTTTACGGGTGGGACAGCGTCCATCCCAAACGAAGAACCTCCCAAAAAGACAGGTATTTGACATACCCTATCCCGAACAGTTCGATTCCCCTTTGAAGGTATTGGCGTCCATGGATGTCAATGCCTGCAAAGGGGTATCGAACTGTTTGGGATAGGGTATGTCAAATACCTGTCTTTTTGGGGGGTTCTTCGTTTGGGATGGACGCTGTCCCACCCGTAAGCAAAAGGTTAAAAGTAATACAGAGTGTAACAGAAAAGATGGTCACAACTTTAAGGATAGATAGGGAACAGTAAGTAAGGCATACTGGCCGTGAACTCCATGTCCGCAAAGAGTGCATTTGGCTATAGAGTGTAATTATTTCTTGCGTCCACTGCGTACAAACAAGCAAAAGTTGGCTACAAAGCTGATGTCAGTGTAATTGTTTCTTTTTTCCTGTGTAAATAATTAATTAAACAATTGTTTAAATAAAAAAGCTTCCACATGTTAAAAAAAATGTATTTTTTTTTCGTATAACTATGAAAGAACAAAATTTCCTGCAAATGTAATTGCAGAGTGAGTGTGTGATGATTAAGTGAGTTGTATTTTTAATCTTTGATAGCACTACAAACGATAGTTTCAACTGAAACCTTTACTGAGATAAATACAGATTCCATGTCTACAGTATGTGTACAATTGGTTGTATATCCCCCCCTCCCCCAACGCAGACTCTGCCAAAGATACATTTTTTGCCAATATTTACCACACTAAGTGATTTTAGAAAGTAGCCAAATGGAGTAAATCCGTTTGCATGCAGTAATTTTAAAAAGTCGCCAAATGGCGCTCAGTAGCCAATTCTTGCTACTTTGTACGCAGTAGACGCAAACAATAATTACACTCTACACTCTACAGCCAAATGCACTCCTTTGCGGACATGGGTTTCACGGCCAATATGCCTTATTTAGTGTTCCCTGTCTCCCCTTAAAGTTGTGATCATCTTTTCTGTTACACCTTGTATATAAATTAATTTTAAATCGTCATATGATATTATTCTATTGCTATATTACATATTCTTTCATTCATTGTGGAATGTAGCATGTGTGAACTTTTTTTTCCTTGTTTGAGATATTTTACATTCAAAATCCTGTTTAAACC
This sequence comes from Amaurobius ferox, assembly GCA_951213105.1. NCBI lineage: Eukaryota > Metazoa > Arthropoda > Arachnida > Araneae > Amaurobiidae > Amaurobius > Amaurobius ferox. The sequence continues at coordinate 49,652,941 of OX578151.1, forward strand.
AATGTCTTCAAAGTCCCAACTTTGAATTCTGACGTTTCTTACATTTTTAATTTCCAAGTAAAATATCATCTTCCTTTTCCTAACGTTTTTCAGTGGTATTTTTTATTTATTCTTAAGAAAGTGGCATATTCCTTGTCTGTAACCGTGTTTCTTTTATTCTTTACCTTTCTATCCAATATGCATTTTTTTTTCTTTCATCTTCCTGCCTGTCATCGGATTCTACATTAATTTTTCACCAACATATTTTTAATATTCAGAAAGGTATACATTTTTAGATATTTTATAAAAATATTTGTTTGCCAGCTTCGAATATGATCAATTGATCATGAGGCGCGTCATGCTATATATTTTTCTTTTTAAAAAGTAAGAAATTTTGAGTTATGAAAAAAAGTTACTTTCTAATACTGTTGCATATAAAAAGTATCTCCCCCCCCCCCTGAAAATATTTTAAACGAACATGTTTTAAAATATCCTGAATACATCCCGCATTGTTTCTGCAAAAACTATTCATCTCTGTATATGTATGAATTTGTGGACATGATAATTTGAGAACGATGTAGGTATTGCAATCCCAGGATTTTTTTCAATCCCGTGATTCTGGGATTAGGAATTTTTATTCCGGGATTTCGTGAAAAATGGAATTTTCCAATTCCGGGATCCCCTTAGGATCTAGAATTTTCCAGTCAGTCATCGTCTCCACAAACTCACTGACACAGACACACACACACAGACATCACCTCAAAAATGTTCAATTCGTGATCGGGGATGCTTGAAACGTGCTCTCCTGTCGAAAACTCGAATTCGAATTTTCGACCCCATCGCAATACTTTCCTTATACATTATTGTATATAAGGAAAGTAAAAAAAGGCTAGCTCTTTTATCCCGAATCTTACCAAAATCTAATTAACACCAAGATCACCCACAAGTGACTGACATACCACATTTTATGAAATTTGGTTCAAGTTTTGAGTTAGAGTGGATACATACATTGTGCAGACACACACACAGACATCACGCTAAAAATAGTTTTTTCGTATTCTATAGGTCTCAAAACGTATAGATCCGTCGAAAACTCGAGTTGTGATTTTCGGCATGATTCCAATACTTTCCCTATAAATTACCATGTATTGCAGGGAAAGTAAAAATTATGTAGAAGCCTTCATGTATAACGACAAATGGTGTGCACGTATTATTTTTGATGGAACTAGTAAGCAATTTTTTTTGCATACTTATTTCACATTCAAATTTTCTGAAAAACCGAATTTAGAAATCCTTAGTGAACCCCGACCTCCTCTGGAATTCTATGCTGAACCCATACCAGTCATTATGTAAGCTACCTATAGCCAATCCTAAGAAATAGATATTTCGGAATTTTTTTTTGAACCGGAAGTAGAAATTATTAGTGAACCCCTCACTTCTCAGGAATTTGGTGCTAAATTCATATCAGCCATTATCTAAGCTCTATCTATAGCCAATCTTGAAAAATAGATGTTTAAATAAAATGAGATATTTTGATCCGAAACCAGAAATAGAAATCCTTAGCAACCCTCCCCCCCCCCCTTCCTTTTCCAGAATTGCACGCTGACTCTCTATCAATCATCGTCTACTATCTATCTATAGCAGATCCTAAGAAATATATGTTGAAAAAAAAATTCTAATAAAAACAATAGTATGGCAAAAATTTTTGTCATCCATTATAGATAAAACTTAAAATCCATCCGAAGTATATACAGAGACATCGATACTATATATAATAAAAAAATCTGATGTGGGCAGCACATGACTTTCCTTATAAAATGCAATGAATTTACTACTTTTACAGTAAAAAAAAAGGTTATTTTTATAGTAGTTATTTATATTATTTCCAAAATATTGAATTTTCGTCAGTGAATCGTCATTTTCCATGTCGTCATCATCAATGAGTCGTCATTGATTTAGAGTCATTTTTATCCATTTGGCGAGTTTTTCGCTAATTTAGCAGCATTTAAAAAATTCGCCAAGTTGGCGACAGTCCACCAAATTCGTCGCCAAAATCTCGCCAAACGTTATGGACGAAGAAATAAGTTATTCTTACAGCAGATAAATGACTATTGGCGTTGAAATACAAAAGTATTACTCAATGTATCTTTTTTCGTGTATGGAATGAGTTAGATCCACGAGAATGATGTCACCAAATTTATCGCATGGTATTTCATATGAAAAGTTAACATGTTTCCCAGTAGGAAATGTTACTTTCCTTATATACATAATGTATAAGGAAAGTATTGTGACGGTATCGAAAATTCGAATTCGAGTTTTCGACGGGAGAGCACTTTTCAAGCATCCCTGATCACGAATCAAACATTTTGAAGTGATGTCTGTGTGTGTGTGAGTGTGTGTGTCAGTGAGTCTGTAGAGACGGTAACTGACGAACGAATAGACCGATTCGAACGAAATTTGGTACAAAAATCACAATCCGTAAACACTGGAAGCCTATTGTTTTTATACACAATCGAATGTTTAGAACCCCCCTAAATTTTTGAGTGAAATTTTGAAAAAATCGTCAAAAAGTCAAAACCGCTAATAAAATTACGCAAATAGACATTTCTTATGTAATTTTTTATTCGAAAAAGATTGACATAAATTTTAGAACGCTAACATAACCGTTCTCGAGATATTGCACATTTAAAAAAAAATTATCAAAAAGCTATATAAAATAAACAAAATATTTCTTATTGAGAAACATGTTCATTTTTCATATGCAATACCATGCGATAAATTTGGTGACATCATTCTCGTGGATCTAGCTCGTTCCATTCATGAAAAAAGATACTTTGAGTCATACATTTGTATTTGAACGCCAATAGCCATTTATTTGCTGTAAGAATAAATTATTTATTCGTCCATAATGCTTGGCGAGATTTTCGCGACGAATTTGGTGAAATGTCGCCATCTTGGCGACATTTTAAATTGTTGCCAAATTAACAAAAATCTCGCCAAATTGATAAAAATGACGCTAAATCAATGAAAATAACGAATAATAGAAGGAAATTCAATATCTTGGAAAGAATATAAGTATCTATTATAAGAATAACATTTCTTTTACTGTGAAAGTAGTAAATTCATTGCATTATATAAGGAAAGACATGTGTTGCCCACATCTGATTTTTTATTATATATTAGCAATTTTAGTCTTTTGATTCAGATTTTCACGGTTTTTGCTGGCCATTTCGCCAAAAAAGTTTGGCTATATTTTTTCCGAATCATACCAAAATCTAGTAAGCATCAGGATAATCCTCAAGGGACTTAACTACTAAGCTTTAAGAAATTTCAACAAATAGTTATTTAACTGCAATAAAAACCGTTTTGGGTTCTCGTAATATTTAAATTAAAAATTTAAATATTACGAGAATGGTGCATCTTAGAGTAAGGAGTTTGTCTTTCGTCGTTAAAAATGAAGCATAATACGAGCATTTAATTGATACATTTGCAGTCTTTTATTTCAGATTTTAACGATTTTTGCGGTTCATCCTCAAAAATGACGTATTATTACTTTCCTTATATACGTAATGTATAAAGAAAGTATTATGACGAGATCGAAAATTCGAATTCGAGGTTTTCGACAAGAGAGCACGTTTCAAGCATCCTCGACCACGAATCAAACATTTTTGAGGTGATGTCCCTGTGTATGTGTGGGTGTCAGTGAGTCTTTGGAGACGATATCTCACGAAGGAATGGAGCGATTCGAATGAAATTTGTTACAGAAATCACAATCCGTGAATACTGAAAGCCTATTGTTTTTAAACGCAATCGAATGTCCAGAACACCCTAAATTTTCGAGTGAAATTTTAAAAAATTATCAAAAAATCAAAACCTTTAATAAAGTTACGCAAATAGACATATCGTATGTAATTTTTCCTCAGAAAACGATTGGCATAAACTTTAGAACGCTAGCATGAACCGTTCTCGAAATATTGCGCATTTTTCAAATAAATTTATAAAAAAATCCCATAAAATAAAAAATATATATTAATCGTTGAGAAACATTTTCACTTTTCATATGTAATATCATGCGATAAATTGGGTGACATCATTCTCGTGGATCATCATGCTCGTTCCATTCATAAGAAAAGATACTTTGAGTAATACATTTGTATTTGAACGTCAATAGTCATTTATCTGCTATAAGAATAACTTATTTCTCCGTCCATAACGCTTGGCGAGATTTTGGCAACGAATTTGGCGGAATGTCGCCAACTTGGTGACTTTTTTAAATGTTGCCAAATTAACGAAAATCTCGCGAAATGGATAAAAATGACGCTAAATCGATGAAAATGACGACTTATTAACGAAAATTCAATATCTTGGAACGAATATAAGTATCTACTATAAGAATAACCTTTTTTTTTTTTTGGCTGTACAAGTAGTAAATTCAATGCATTATATAAGGAAAGTCATGTACTGCCCACATCAGATTTTTTTTTATTTCGAATCGTACCAAAATTTAACCAGCACCACGCTAACGCACAAGCGACTTATCTTCCAAATTATTCAGTTATTTTCTCAGCTAGAGTAAATACATACTACTATTGCCGGCCATTTCGAGAAAAAAAAAAGACAGCTTAATTTTTTTTCCGAATCATAACAAAATCTAATCATCACAAGGGTAACATCTTTGCCATGATAACCTTAACAGCGCGAAATATAACTTCAAAAATTTTTACTTCACCCACTGCTTTTTAGTATCCCATGATGCTGCACTTTTATATTATGTTCTATACTTAACTTTTAAATTTTTTCCCGTGGTCTTTGAATTAAATACGAAGTTACAAGACAGAATAGATATTTTTAAACCCTTGCAACCGCACCAATGATGCCACATATATCATAAATATTTAATTTAATGGGAATAAGCAAGAAAAAGAGAGAGTCTGCCCTCCTTTAGAACTATATTAGGTAAACTTTTTTAGGTAGACTTTTTGGAATCTTGTGAAGTAGGCCATCGATCAATTAACCTTGTAAAATGTCTATCGGTTTTAGGGTAGTTTTACATTTTTCGTCTTTATGCTGCACTGAGAATGGGCATAGCACAAAATAAAGCGAGAGATTTTCAATTAAATTTTTCTTTTAAAAAAAAGCATTTTTTATGGAATTAAAAGATAAAAAAGAATTCTTCAGGTCAGAATTTTTCTACACGACAAATTGGAAGTTGTAGATTTATTGTAGATATTTCAACAGTTATTGGTTTAATTCCCCTCTGCAATTTTGGTGAAAACTTTATCTATAGTGCTTGATCTATACTATATTTAAAAATTTCAGAAAAATAGTTTGTGTTTAAGATGAGTCATCTTCGGACATATTAGACTAATGAAATGAAATCAATTTTATCCTAAAATTAAGAATTTTAGTCTCTTTGCGTTTAAAACATTATATCATATCTGCAAATTACATAAAAAGTATTGCATTTTTAAGGAAATATCTTTTTACTTTCCTTATATACATAATGTATAAGAAAAGTATTGTGACGGGGTCAAAAATTCGAATTCTAGTTTTCGACGGGAGAGCACGTTTCAAGCATCCCTGATGACGAATCGAACATTTTTGAAGTGATGTCTGTGTGTGTGTGTGTCTGGGTGTGTCAGTGAGTCTGTGGAGACGATAACTGACGAACGAATGGACCGATTCGAACAAAAATTTGTGCAAAAATCACAATCCGTGTATACTGGAAGCCTATTGCTTTAAAATACAATCGAATGTTCAGAACCCCCCAAAATTTTCGAGTGAAATTTTGAAAAAATCATCAGACAATCAAAAGCTTTAATGAAGTTGCGCAAATAGATATTTCTTATGTAATTTTTTCTTAGAAAACGATTGACATAAACTTCAGAATGCTAGGATGAACCGTTCTTGAGATATTGCACATTTTTCAAATAAATTTATCAAAAAATCCCATAAATTAAAACAAATATATTAACTGTTGAGAAACATGTTCACTTTTCATCCTTGGTCACTTTCATGCTCACTTTCCTCCTGGATCTAGCTCATTCCATTCATGAGAAAAGATACTTTGAGAAATGCTTTTGTATTTGAAAGCCAATAGTCATTTATCTGCTGTAAGAATAACTTATTTCTCGGTCCATAACGATTGGCGAGATTTTGGCAATGAATATGGTGGAATGACGCCAACTTGGCGACTGCTTTAAATGTTGCTAAATTAACGAAAATCTCGCCAAATGGATAAAAATGACGCTAAATCAATGAAAATGACGACTCATTGACGAAAATTTTCTATCTTGGAAAGAATATAAATATTTACTATAAAAATAATCTTTTTTTTTTACTGTAAAAGTAGTAAATTCATTGCATTATATAAGGAAAGCCATGTGCTGCCCACATCACATTTTCTTTTACTGTAAAAGTAGTAAATTCATTGCATTATATTAGGAAAGTCATATGCTGTCCACATCAGATTTTTTTTTCTTTACAATAGTTTTTCCTCAGAGCTCGCGCAATTTTAACCTGATCACTTTTACTAACGGATTCTATCTGTACAACGTTAAACTACATATTATCTAAAATTTAAGGGGACGGTGGACGTTGAATTTTTTTTATTTATTTATTGACTTAGAAACGTGAAAATTTGTATAAATATTCCTTTTAACATTATTATATACAATATCATTAAATTTTTTTTCAATTTTGTTATAATTTTTTTTTAATTTATTTTTTTTTTAACGAAAATTTGAAAATGCTCCTTGCTTGCCATTTGTTCACATTTTTGATTAATTTTGCATTATGATCACTCAAAAACACATTATAAACAAATTTAGGTATTCATTTTTAAATCCCTTAGAAAGTTAATTTTTTAAAAATATTTTTCTGCATTAAAACTTAATTTTCATCATTTCATTAGGTTCTTATTCACTTTTAATTACCTGAAATTCCAATTATAAAACGCATACCTAGTTTCATTAAAAAGCATGAGAGATGCCTTCTTGCCAAATTTCATGCATTTCAGACAAAATTAAGACGCATGGAGCATTTTAAAAATGTAAAACCTTTGAAAATTCAGTTTGGAAAAAAATGCATTCAACCTTTTGTTTACGGGTGGGACAGCGTCCATCCCAAACGAAGAACCTCCCAAAAACACAGGTATTTGCCATACCCTATCCCAAACAGTTCGATCCCCCTTTGCAGGCATTGGCGTCCATTGGGGAAATCGCCGACAGAAACGTTGCGTGCAACGTTTCTGCCGGCGATTTCCCCAATAGAGAATAGGAAATTCCCAAAATAGGGAATTATCAATCGCTTTTGTTTAACTGAGATTCTCCTGTAACGTGATTTTTAAAGGGAAATCAGATTTATTCTTTTTAAAACTCACAAATACGCAAACGGATGCTTCGCCATATTGTTGCTGTGACTAAGTCTACTTCACAAACGACTTAGGTTTAATGGTAGTCACTATTAGTGTGTTTCCTTGTCTTAATATTCTTTAAATTTAGGCGAATGTCATGGCATTCGTGGAAAAGGACTCATATTTTATAGTATTACATATGACTTTTTTCTGCGAAGATTAATTAATAGAACCATATTTGACCCTACGGATCCATTCCCTTGCTTAAGAAATTTTCATTCATGAAACGCAACACGTCCCATATCCAATCATTCTCTGTCATTACGTTGTTTATAAAGGGTTGAAAATAGGGGAAGAAACAGCCACACTTTCCTGGAAGCTAGCTTATAGTTCTAGCTTATCAGCCAGGGCGGAGTTTAACAAGTGGGCGGGGCTAATACCATGCTTCTTTCAATGAACCGTAAAAGCTAGATGATTTCAGCTTCTAGACATGCGTTTTAATGGTAAAAATACTTTGAAACGTCTCATTTTGAGTAAGTAAAGTTGTTGTTGAGACCCAGACCGTCAGACCTACCAGAAAGGTGTAAGGTAACCGTTTGGATGGCCGGGAAGTGCCACCCAATTCAGACCCGAATTCAGTGGGGGAGGTATCCACAGGGACCGTACCCTCCTTCCCCTACCACCAACCTCTCGGAAGGACTTACGGACCCACATGTTTAACGTGATCGTACTCCGCATGAACACGGTGGCAGCGTGCAAATCCAGCGCACAAACCACCGGGCTACTTCGCCCGAAATGTGCCAACAGCACGCGGTGTTCCCAGGTAGTCACCCACCCAAGTACTAACAGCGTCCGATGCTGCTTGACTTCGGTGATCTAAAGAGAACCGGCGTTTTAAGCACGGTAGGGCCGTTGGCTGAGTAAGTAAAGTGTAACAGTTTTCTATAAAAAAAAAAAAAAAGACATATATATTTTGTTCCGATCAAGCTCAATAACGAACTCGGTCTGTAAAACGTTAATTTACAACACATAGTCAAGTTAAAAGATAATTCGATACGTTTCACAGGAGTTACTGTCAAGCAATGAACATCGGTTGTAGGAGTATTGCATCGAGATTTCCTCCTCGATGGTTTATAGTGTAAGTTCTGCTGGCGAGGAGCATCTGTGGATAGCGGATGACCCTCTCACCCTCCCTCTTCTCACCTCCCTCACTGTAGGTGACTGAAGTGAATTTTAGCCCTCTGTTCACAATCGTAAAAGTGGGGTCATTATTCGGTGGGGGGGGGGGGGGATTTCTTTTAAGACTTCGGAATTTTAGAATCTGCGAAATTTGGACCCGATTGAGTGAGAATATTTTTCTTTTATTTTCTTTTATCAATAGTCATTTAGAAAAATGTTGAACTTTTAAAAAAAAATTGACTCTTCCCACACACAGAAAGTATGACGCCCCCTGGTGGTAAAATAGCGAACTCATAAATTAAGTACTCCTCCTTGAATGCATTACCTCCCTCAGAGCAAGAGTTTCAAGGAAAAAATATAGTTTTAAAACCTTTCTTTCTAAATGTATCTGCAGGTGGCGTGATTATAATAATAAAAAAGAAAATGTGATGTGGGCAGCACATGACTTTCCTTATATACTGCAATGTATTTACTACTTTTACAGTAAAAACAAAATAGGTTATTCTTATAGTAGGTACTTATATTTTTTCCAAGATATTGAAATTTCGTCAAATAGTCGTTATTTTCATTGATTTAGCGTTATTTTTATCCATTTGGCGAGATTTCCCTTGATTTGGTAACATTTAAAAAGTCGCCAAGTTGGCGACATTCCACCAAATTCGTCGCCAAAATCTCGCCAAGCGTTATGGACGGAGAAATAATTTATTCTTATAGCAGATAAATGATAATTGGCTTTCAAATATAAATGTATTATTCAAAGTATCTTTTTTCATGAATGGAACGAGCTAGGATCCACGCGAATGATGTCACCCAATTTATCGCATGATATTACATATGAAAAGTGAACATGTTTCTCAATAGGAATTTTTTTTTTATTTTATATAATTTTTTGATAATTTTTTGAAAAATGTGCAATATCTCGAGAACGGTTCATGGTAGCGTTCTAAAATTTATGTCAATCGTTTTTTAATGAAAAATTACATAAGAAATGTCTATTTGTATAACTTTATTAGAGATTTTGATCATCTTTTCAAAATTTCACTCGAAAATTTAGGGGTGTTCTGAACATTCGATTGCGTATAAAAACAATAGGTTTCCAGTATTCACGGATTGTAACTTTTGTACCAAATTTCGTTCGAATCGGTCCATTCGTTCGTCAGTTATCGTCTCCACAGACTCACTGACACACACACACACACACACACACTATTATAGGTGAAGTAAAATTGCATTTAAAAATTACAAATTTGAAATTTAAATTATAATTTTTAAAAATTATAAATTTCAATCTAAATTTTCATCATAAAAATTGGAACCATTTTTCCGACGAAACTCATTATTACTGAATAAGTAAATCTACAGAATAGGTTTTTCAATTTAAGGCTTTGAATGAAACCGAAGAACTCGGTTTCAAACATTCATCCGATACCCTACTTCAAAATTAATTAAAATTCTTATCAGTGTTTGTTCGCAGATAGTATCATCGCACCGTAAATCGAATAAGATAAAAAAAAAATTCGCTAAACAAAATGAAGAATTTAAAAGAATGAATGTTTTTAAAGAGATAAAACAATGGGATTTCATTAAAAATATTCACTTCCTTGTCTTCCGAAAATGGGATGAATTACAAACAAAAAATACGTAACGCCGCTGCGTGTATCTTTTATATTATACAAAAGGTGTGTATTTAGCAAATAAGTTTTCTGAATAAACTAAATAAGTTTCTCTTAATAATGAATTGAATAAACTTCCTTTTAGAAGCATTCTGCAGAATTCTAGTATCTAACATAATAAAAGAAAATGTCTGCTCTGTTTGTCTGTTGGTCTCGTAGAGTAAAATCTAAACGGCCCATAGATATCTAATTTGGGCAGTAATAATTCAGGTCTGGACTCAATATAGTTCAGTTCAGGACTCAATATAGTTCAGGTCAAGTTCAGGTCACATCAGCGCAGGTTTTCTTTTTATTTAAATTCAAATTCGTTATTTTATGTTAAAGCGCCATTTTTATTGAATTTCACAAAAATCAGTTCTTTAACAATCGGAAATATTATTACAGAGTTTCCATCTTGACATCATCGAAGAACGATATTTTCAAAGCACTTAAATACAGCGCTTACAGTTCCCCTTCACATTTAAAATGAAATTAAAAATTTATCAAAATATGCGTAATTTAATGAATTTCATTTTCATTTATGAGGATCGGAGAAATTAAAATTCATACGATTCTAATTTCACTATGAATATGAAGTAATATCCTGTCATTCTAATAAAAAAAATCTGATGTGGGCAACACATGACTTTCCTTATATAATGCATTGAATTTACTACTTTTACAGTAAAAAATAGGTTTTCCTTAGAGTAGATACTTATATTCTTTCCAAGATATTGAATTTTCGACAATTAGTCATCATTTCATTGATTTAGCGTCAATTTAATCCATTTGGCGAGATTTTCGTTAATTTGACAACATTTCAAAAAGGCGCCAAGTTGGCGACATTCCACCAAATTTGTCGCCAAAATCTCGTCAAGCTTTACTGACGGAGAAATAAGTTATTCTTATAGCAGATAATTGACTATTGGCGTTCAAATACAAAAGTATTACTCGAAGTATATTTTCTCATGAATGGAACGAGTTAGATCCACGAGAATGATGTCACCCAATTTATCGCATGGTATTACATATGAAAAATAAACATGTTTCTCTATAGGAAATACATTTTTTTATTTTATATGACTTTTTGATAATTTTCTGAAAAATGTGCAATATCTCGAGAACGGTTCGTGTTAGCGTTCTAAAATTTATGTTAATCGTTTTCTAATGAAACATTACATAAGAAATGTCTATTTGCGTAACTTTATTAGCGGTTTTGATTTTTCAAAATTTCACTCGAAAATTTAGGGGGGTTCTGAACATTCGATTACGTTTAAAAACAATAGGCTTCCAGTGTTTATGGATTGTGACTTGTGTACCAAATTTCGTTCGAATCGGTCCATTCGTTCGTCAGTTATCGTCTCCCCAGACTCACTGACACACACACAGACATCACTTGAAAAATGTTTGATTCGTGATCAGGGATGCTTGAAACGTGCTCTTTCGTCGAAAACTCGATTTCGAATTTTCGACCCCGTCACAATACTTTCCTTATACATTATGTATATAAGGAAAGTAAAAATGACCACTGTATGTATCTTCTATTAATTCTTTAGTGGAACTATAAAAGTTACGATTTTAAGTTCGAACATACATTCCGGCTCACCCCGAATGAAGTTTTTCCCTGTTTGATAATGTCACAACTGATGACTTCCTTGCTATGAGTGTCACGTGACGTATTCAAAGGTAAATACGCTCTCGAAAGTCATAACATCAAAACATTGTTTTTATTTTTTTTTATCCTTAATAAGCTTGTTGTTCTAGCGTTCTTCGAATTTCTAGAATTCTCAGTGAATTCCGGTGTAATTGTAACTAGAGGTATCCACTAATACCGGGTATTCGTTCTAGTACTATACAGAGTGTCCCAAAAAGATTAAAACGCACTTTAATTCTTTACCTGTTGGAGATAAGTGGGCAATATCAATTGCAAAATTGTTGAAAGTAAGGAAGGAAATAAGACTACGTTAATGAAGCCCTCCCATTTATTTTCAAAACGTTACACATTTTAAATTTTTTTACGATCTCCTTAGACAAATTGGGTCAATCAGAAAATTTTTATTTTTAATCCAACAAGATCATTAAAAAAACCCGCATATCTGTACCTTTAAAATCAACTGAATTATGATAAAGGAAAAAATCTGACTTATTCCACTTTTCCGTACCATGTGAAGGGCTGTTTCATCAGTGAAAATAGGGATCATAAACAAATTGACGTTGGAAATTGTTTAGATCAAAAATACTTTAATCTGTGTCAAAAATTTTTATTGGCATATCTCAATGTGAAAAGTATTTAAGAATCCGTGATTGCATCGTGAGCCTACGCGGAATTCGTAAAAATGTATCCTATGTATTATCATCCAGTTTTATATTTTTTGTGATATGTCACAAATTTACATTTCTAATTTGATATAGGGTCCCCATTCACAAAGTTCAATTTTCAATTAAATATAACTCGCTCAATTTTAAAGATACAGATATGCGGTTTTTTTTTAATGATCATGTTGCATTAAAAATAAAAATTTTCTAATTGACCCAATTTGTCTAAAAGGGTCGTATAAAAATTAAAAAAGGGTAACTTTTTGAAAATGAATATGATGAATATTTCATTAACGTAGTCTTATTTCCTACCTTACTTTCAACATTTTTGCAATTTACATTGCCCATTTATCTCCAACGGGTAAAGAATTAAAGCACGTTTCAATCTGTTCGGGACACCCTGTATAGAAAAGTGTCCTTCTTATTTGACCCAAACAGTTCGACCATCTGAAGTGTAAGGCATCTGTTTAGACAGCCGGGAAGTGCCACTCAATTTACACCGGAACCCAGTAGAGACCGTATTCACAGGAAACGTACCTTCCTTCTCCTACAACCAACCTCTCGGAAGGACTTACAGATCCACATGGGATCGTACTCTGCATGAACACAGCGACAGTTTGGGAAGAGGCGGGAATCGAACTCGGGTTGTCGGAGTGTAATCTCCGCGCGTTAACCACTGGGCTGTCGCGTCCTAGGAAAAGCCCTTTTCTCTATCTGTTTATAGCACTCGGCGAAAAATTTGGCGCATTATCGCTTCTCCTATGAACTTGATCAATACAAAGAAAAACCCGCACACTCCCTTTCCAGAAGTTCTGGCTACGCCATTGCCCATGCATACATATACATATATACAGGCATACATGACACACACAGTTAGCGTATGACACAAAGTAAATATCGGGCGCTACGTACAATATAAATATAGGAATCTGTGCTGTAAAGCATGTCTCTGTTCCCATTTCCAATTATATCAAGTTGCACTGTTAACAAAGCATGTCGTTTCTATTTCTTACAACAAATAAACGCATTTCATTTGCGTTGTGGCAGAATTTTTTTTTTATCCCTTTGAACTAATAATCGCATTTACATAGTAAATAAGTTTCATTGATCGTTAGAGGGTTAGAATTTTCTCTTCTTAAATCACATACCACAGGATTTTGGTCTTGAATTTGCCTCTGTTTGTGCAATAAAATTGATAAAATTCAGTATTTAAATACATGAACAGTAATTCCTACTTAACTCCACAAAGCTGAAAAGTGCACAAAAATTGTTTAAAAAATCTGATGTGAGCAGCACTTGACTTTCGCTACAGAATTCAATGACTTTACCTCATGCACAGCGAAATAATAGCGTACAAGATCCCAGGCTCAATGTTTTTGATACTAAAGTAACACCACGTAAATAGAAATTGGGCACTTGAGTCGGAACAGAATAAACTATGAATTCAAACAGAATGAACTATGAGTCCAAACAGAATGAACTATGAGTCCAAACAGAATGAACTATGATTACAAACAGAATCACCTAGTCATCATTTGCACTAACTTGTGGGGTTGATTTGTCCAGGCGCCATTGTAAAAAACTTTCCTGTCCCAACCGGGAATCGAACCACGAAGCTTCGTACTGACAAGCCAACGCTTTATCGTTGAGCTCAACTGGGACGGAAATGCATGCTCTTATTATCAAAGTGCACTTTGCAACAGCAGTGTGAATATACTGTATATGGAATATGAATGCATGAAACAGTCGAGTGGGACTTCGTAGTCAAGGTTGTATGACAAAAAATAAATTTTAGATAATTTATTATGGGTTGTATATACTCTACATCTTCAATTCCATTGTTACAACTTAAAAATGAATTTTTTGGCGTTAAGAGAGACAGTACCAGACATAAAAACTATCCCTTATTTATGAATAGTTTTATTGAAAATATTTTGACTTTAAAACGAATGAAATTGAAGTTTTAAAATTGATATAATGAATTAAATCACTATATTTGCAAATAAAATATCCTTTGATTGGAGAAAAGCATGTTCTTTAATTCGTATTCAGGATATTTTGATATACTGATAAAAGACTTTTTTACTTTCCTTATATACATAATGTATAAGGAAAGTATAGTGACGGGGTCGAAAATTCGAATTCGAGGTTTCGACGGGAGAGCACGTTTCAAGCATCCCTGATCACGAATCGAACATTTTTGAGGTGATATCTGAATGTGTGTGTGTGTGTGTGTGTGTCAGTGAGCCTGCGGAGATGATATCTCACGAACGAATGGAGCGATTAGAATGAAATTTGGTACAAAAATATATATTAATTATCTGATAAATTATCTGATATAATTATCTGATAAATATAAATTATCTGATATAAGAATAACTTATTTCTCCGTTCATAACGCTGAGCTAGATTTTGGAGGAATGTCGCCAACTTGGCGACTTTTTCAAATGTTGCCAAGTTAACGAAAATCTCTCCAAATATATAAAAATAACGCTAAATCAATAAAAATGACGAATAATTGACGAAAATTCAATATCTTGGAAAGAATATAAGTACGTACTATAAGAATAACCTATATTTTTTTGCTGTAAAAGTAGTAAATTCATTGCATTATATAAGGAAGGTCATGTGCTGTCCACATCAGATTTTTTTAAATGTTTTAATGAGAAAACTTTCAAAAAGAAAGTATGAGTTACTTCTGTAGTAAACACCGCAAATTTAAATTTTTCCATTTCACGCACATATCCTGAATACAATAAAGTTAACATTATAGACAAATTACATCTTTAATTTCATAGTTGTTTCTTGTTTCATAGCTATTTCTTGAGCAATACCAATTTAAACATCGAACTTTTGAAGAATTTTATTTCTGAAAAATTAAGGAACTACAGATCTGTGTTATGTCTTACGCATCAGAAAACCAAGTTTTTAATGCTAAACTTTTTCAAGTTTAATTTAAAAGATTTACGTAATATTTATGACATTCAATGCTACACTATTAAAACTATTTTTTTTCAGATAAATATAAAAATACCCCCTCGTAAAAATTTTCTGTCTCAGACCTTTAAAGGTCATACTTATTATTTCACTATCAATTTTATATCCTACAAAATCGTTGCCATCCAGTTCCATCTTCGTGGATTTGAAAATCGAAATGTAAGATGATATTTTTATCCAATTATAATATAATTGCTTTCAAATATCGTAAATATGAAGCTTGGATTTTAATTGTTTTATTTTTAGTTGTATCACAATTTTGAAAGAAAACAAAACTTTTGAGAGAAAACTTTCATGTAAAGAAACTTAAGCATAAAAATGCAAACTCGACATATAATTTTTGTAGTTTTCTAATGAAACAGTTTATATTTAAAGTAAGGCTTAGTGAACCGACTCTTAAACTGAAGCGCAGCTGTCAAGCGTGCACAGGTCAATTATGAAACGATTTTTTAACGATCAGTTGGTTGCTTAATATTTAACAACAGTGTGAGGAGAAAAATGTTAAGTCAGTTATTGCAATGCCTCGAGTAAACTTCCCAAAGTATTGAAGCTTCATAAATTTGGCGACAGTTTTGCCAATTTAGCAATATTTTCAATTTGGCAATATTTTTCAAAAAGTCGCCAAATTTGTCATTAATATCTATCTTCAAATTGGCGTCCAAATTTATTGACAAGCGATATACAGTCATAAAGCACTTTTCTTCTATATGATTTTATTTAACACAACTTAATGCATAGGAAATCAAAATAATAATAATTTTAACAAATGTATATTCTAAGGAGTTAGTCAGTTCCCTTTATCTCTATGGTGTATTTACAATCTACGAATATTACCACAAGAATAAATTAATATTTAAAAAAACTGATGTGGGCAGCATATGATTTTCCCTACAAGACTCAAATTCATTTCCTCTTTTATTTCTTTAATTCATTAAATTGAATTTAATTGCACAAAATAACACGCATAATTCTTTGAAATGACACTGAATTTGCACTTTTATATCCATTTTCATTTTCATTTATTACTGGACGCATTTTCAAAACCGGCGTAGCCAAAATGAAAGAAAACAAAAACATCTCGGGAACGGTAGTTCTAGAGTAATGGGGTTGGTCTTATTCTTTTCGTTGGTCTTATTTTGTTAAATTTGAAAAAAAAGGAATTTTTCGTATGAGAAAGTCGAGTTGAGCAACGCTCTAGTTAATTTACAGCTATTTTAAACCTCTTAAAACTTTCCGTTAGTGTTTAAGTAGGTTTACTCTACTCACTAGTAATATATCTCTATTTATTCTGCTGTACATCTCTTACTGTCTCTGTTTCTTTCTGTTTATTCCATATTTTCTGCTATTCTTTATTTCTTCCGTGGCCTTTATAGTTCATTCTTAGTATCTAGACAGTCGTTTTCTTGTCTCCTTGGTTTTATCCCTTTCATTTTTTCTTGCGGCGACAGCAACTTTTACTCCTACCTTCGGTCACGTATGATATTGCATCACTGATATCGAACTTGCTCGAATAAGTGTGGTTATGCTTTCTGCCCTGATGGAGAATTATTTTTTTGTCTTTGTAACCGGTGATACCTAAATTTCTGTTATGTGCTGTATTTATAAAACAATTTTTTATTGATATGGATTTTAACAACAGTTTTCATTCAAAACCATTGTTACTACCTAGAAATAAATATTTTGTCTTTAAAAGCCATACCTATTATTTCTCTAATAATTTTATAGTTTACAAAACGACTCTATCTAGTTTCATCATTTGGCATGAAATTTTTATCCAATTATTATCTGATTACTTTTCAAATTTTGTGTGTATGAAGCTGGAACCCCTTTACTTGCATTACTAGCCGCTTCCACCCGAGCTAAGTGTGTTCAAAATGACCAGTGGTCATTAAATATGACACCCACATACTTAATAAAAGCTGTTAAGAACATTTCTGAATATCAATAATAATCTGTTCGGATGTGAGTATAAAAATCGCACATATTTCAGAATTCGCACATTTTATATATTCGCACATTTTACATATTCGCACATTTTATAATTGTGCATATTTTATATTAACATATTAAAGTGGAAAATATATTGAATCAAGTATCAAGGAAAAGATCTGTCGAAGAACATAATATCAAATGTGAGTAATTGACGCACGTTATTATCATTTTCCAAATGACAAATGATAAGAACGTGTGTCCTGCCACTCCCCCTTTGTACTATTGCGTCAATTATTATAGTTCAGAAGAGGTGATGATGATATTGATATTGAATTGATCTCCCTTGATATTGAATGTTATTTCAGTGCGAGGCAAAATGATTTAATTCTTTATTTTTACTTTCCTTATATACATAATGTATAAGGAAAGTATTGTGACGGGGACGAAAATTCGAATTCAAGTTTTCGACGGGAGAGCACGTTTCAAGCATCCTTGATCACGAATCAAATATTTTTGAAGTGATGTCTGTGTGTGCGTGTCTGTGTGTGTGTGTGAAAGTATGTATGTGTGTGTATGTGTGTGTGTGTGTGTGTGAAAGTATGTATGTGTGTGTATGTGTGTGTGTGTGTGTCAGTGAGTCTGTGGAGACGATATCTCACGAACGAATGGAGCGATTCGAATGAAATTTAGTACAAAAAACGCAATCCGTGAATACTGGAAGTCTATTATTTTTAAACGTAATCGAATGTTCAAAATCCACCTAAATTTTCGAGTGAAATTTTGAAAAAATCATCAAAAAATCAAAAACTTAATAAAGTTACGCAAATAGACATTTCTTGTATAATTTTTCCTTAGAAAACGATTGACATAAAGTTTAGAACGCTAGCATGAACCATTCTCGAGACATTGCACATTTTTCAAACAAATTTATCAAAAAATCTCATAAATTAAAAAAAATATATTAACTGTTGAGAAACATGTTTAATTTTCATATGTAATATCATGCGATAAATTGGGTGACATCATTGTCGTGGATTCAGCTCGTTCCATTCATGAGAAAAGATACATTGAGTAATACTTTTGTATTTGAACGCCAATAGTCATTTATCAGCTATAAGAATAACTTATTTCTCCATCCATAACGCTTGGAGAGATTTTGGCGACGAATTTGGCGGAGTGTCGTCAACTTGGCGACTTTTTTAAATGTTGCCAAATTAACGAAAATGGATAAAAATGACTCGCCAAATGGATAAAAATGACGCTAAATCATTGAAAATGGTACTAATCGTCGAAAATCCAATATCTTGGAAAGAATATCAATATCTACTATAAGAAAAACCTATTTTTTACTGTAAAAGTAGTAAATTCATTGCCTTATATAAGAAATGTCATGTGTTGCCCACATCAAATTTTTTTTATTATTATCAGCAAAAGGGTATCAAATTGTGATATTATTATTACTGAGAGGCAAAGTGGTGCAAGTTTCTTTTTAAATCGCTTTGTATCATCATCCCTGAATCAAATTTTCGAAATTTCCGATGATTTGTAAGCATGGACGGACCGAATGAGGCCAAAATCAGAATTCTAACTACTGTACAAGTACTGAATAATCTTGATATTTTTAAATGTCCCTTCGCGTCGTCTCCCTTAACTTGGATTTTAGAATTACTAAATTTCTCCAGTGATCAAGAAGCTGAGACAGATCCAAAGTTGATTAAATTGGGATCCTGACTCAAGTGGAAGTATCGGTAATTATGAAAAGCGGTTTGTTTTGATAACCTATTTGCATCGTCGCACCAAATTCAATTTTTTGGTGTATTAGATTCATTTCATTGACCCAGAAGCTGAGACAATTCGAATGAGACCCAAACCGAATTTCTGGCTCGAGTGGAAAGTCGAATTTTCGAAATTTTAGATCTTTCTCCTTGGTCTTGAAGCTAAGACAGATCAAATGGCAAACAAAACTAACATTTTAGCTATGGTGGAAGTGCTATATAAATTTGAGACATCACAGTCAGTTCAGGGCATATTATGAAGTGGGCAACACATGACTTTCCTTATATAATGCAATGAATTTACTACTTTTACAGTTTAAAAAAATGTTATTCTTATAGTAGATACTTATATTCTTTCCAAGATATTGAATTTTCTTCAATGAGCTGTCATTTTCATTAATTTAGCTTCATTTTTATCAATTTGGCGAGATTTTTGTTAATTTGGCTACAAATAAAAATGTCGCCTAGTTGGCTATATTCCGCCAAATGTGTCGCCAAAATCTTGACAAGCGCTATGGATGGAGAAATAAGTTATTCTTACTATTGGATAAATGACTTTTGGCGTTCAAATACAAATGTATTACTCAAAGTATCTTTTTTCATGAATGGAACGAGCTAGATCCACGAAAATGATGTCACCCAATTTATCGCATAGTATTACATATGAAAAGTGAACATGTTTCTCAATAGGAAATGTTTTTATTTTATTTTATATAACTTTTTGATAATTTTTTTGAAAAATGTGCAATATCTCGAGAACGGTTCATGTTAGCGTTCTAAATTTTATGTCAATCATTTTCTAATGAAAAATTACATAAGAAATGTCTATTTGCGCAACTTTATTAGCGGTTTTGATTTTTTGACGATTTTTTCAAAATTTCACTCGAAAATTTAGGAGGGTTCTGATCATTCGATTGCGTATAAAAACAATCGGCTTCCAGTGTTTACGGATTGTGATTTTTGTACAAAATTTGGTTCGAATCGGTGCATTCGTTCGTCAGTTATCGTCTCCACAGACTCACTGACACACACACAAACACACACACACACATACTTTCACACACACACACACACACACACACACAGACATAACTTCAGAAATGTTTGATTCGTAATCAGGAATGCTTGAAACGTGCTCTCCCGTCGAAAACTCGAATTCGAATTTTCGACCCCGTCACAATACTTTCCTTAAACATTATGTATATAAGGAAAGTAAAAATGTAGAAAACTAATATTTAAAACATAAATACGCGGTCGAATGAAAACTCACCATATAATTTTCGTAGTCCACAAGGGTAACATTATATATTTGTGTAAGCACTAGCTGTGTACCAGTTTTTCTTACGGATTATATAATGTAATAAGTTGACTTATAAACTTTAAAAACTTATTTCACAATTTATTTTGGACTTTTGATGTTTACAGACATGTTTTTTTAAATTTAAAATATTTCTCACAAAAAAAGAAAGAAGTGAAATCACCCATACTGACATAATAAACAGACAGACAGAAGCACAACTTACAATTTTGTCTATATAGATAATAACTATTTTACAACACACAATTTTTTTGTAGACAGCATACAGTTGGCCATGCGAAAAGCACAGCGGTCATTAGATCTATTTCCACAATGCTGAATACATGCTCTTGTTTATAAAGTTTTCTTAATTTCAGAGATAGAGACACAAACAACAATCAGGTCACGTTATCGGAATTGAAATTGAATTCATTATAGACAGGCTCAAAAAACGGTCAAGTCGCGTTAATTTGGCGAATGACATAACGGTTAAATTCCATTTATTTAGAGGGACGTATAACAACGAGGTCATACTCAAAGTTAAAAAACCACCAGCAAGACACAAAGACAGACAGACAGACCAAAGATCAGACGAATGCCTAAATTTGAGTGGGATTTTACCATGGCTGCCCATCAGAATTTCATGAAATTCGGTATAGCTGTTATTTCGTGGTGATAATACAAACAGACAGACAAACAATCGGATTTTCAATTTTACAGATTTTGAGCTGCCCCACAATTTTGAAAGAAATATATCACTGGTGTATAAACAATACCTATAGTTTATGTAATCAAGTAATGAAACAGTTTATATTTATTTAATCATTTAAATGTAGATACCGATCACATTAATTCCCCAATATACCGTAGACATTTCCTTCATTAAAATATCAGTCGTTATACTGTAAAATCAGATCTCGTTCCTCCTATTTAATTATATAATTTTTCACTGTAAACATGGCTTTTTATTCATGTTTCTCATTTTTCACAAATACGCCGTCTTTCCGCAGCATAGAATTTTTTTTTCTCTTCGAAAAAATGATCATATTTACATAGCAAATAAATTTATCGATCTACGTCGACAACATTTTCTCTTATCATGCACAGGAGAAGAACCACCGCGAGATTTTAATTTTAGATGTTCTGTCCTCTTAATAAAACGCGTTGACTAGTGTGTCAGCTACATACGCATGAAACCAGTTGGTTCTTCAAGCGTCATATGTCAGGCGTAAAGGTGTCGGTATGAACACGCAGGCATATTTTGAGAAAAACACCAAGTTTATTTTTAAACTGTAGAAATCATAAAATAAACTCCATTAACGTAATTTACAAGTAATAAATCAGGATATACATGGTCCACTCTTTCTACCATCGTCTGCATCCGCAGACTCCACGTACCAACTCATTCCATCTCGAACTATCTCGTGATTCGCAACTCGTATCTTTATAACCTGGTTGCCAGCTCTACCTTCTATCCGCAATCTGCGCGACTGCTATTTAAATTTAAGCTCCTCTTTCTCTGGGGAAAACACTGCTTGAAAAATAAGAAGTCAAGAGTAGAAACTGTTAATCCTTGCAATATCACCTCTTTCAATTGAAGCTATGCGAGTCATGTATAGCACTGAGAGTATAGAAAATGACATTATATTTCAAAAGCAATGTTGCTTGTGGTATATTTGGTAAAAATTTTGTAGCTTGTAAAAACTAAAGGAACGGGGCAATCCCAAGACTTGCCGCGCGAAAAAAAATCTGATGTAAACAGCACATTACTTTCCTTATATAATGCAATGAATTTACTACTTTTACAGTAAAAAAATAGCTTATTTTTACAGTAGATATTTATTACTATTTCTCTGGGGAAAACACTGCTTGAAAAATAAGAAGTCAAGAGTAGAAACTGTTAATCCTTGCAATATCACCTCTTTCAATTGAAGCTATGCGAGTCATGTATAGCACTGAGAGTATAGAAAATGACATTATATTTCAAAAGCAATGTTGCTTGTGGTATATTTGGTAAAAATTTTGTAGCTTGTAAAAACTAAAGGAACGGGGCAATCCCAAGACTTGCCGCGCGAAAAAAAATCTGATGTAAACAGCACATTACTTTCCTTATATAATGCAATGAATTTACTACTTTTACAGTAAAAAAATAGCTTATTTTTACAGTAGATATTTATATTCTTCCCAAGATATTCCATTTTTTTCAATGAGTCGTCATTTTTATCTATTTGACGAGTTTTTCGTTAATTTAGCAATATTTAAAAAAGGTGCCAAGTTGGCGACATTCCACCAAATTCGTCGCCAAAATCTCGCCAAGCGTTATGGACGGAAAAATAAATTATTCTTACAGAAGATAAATGACTATTGGCGTTCAAATACAAAAGTATTACTCAAAGTATCTTTTTTCATGAATGGAACGAGCTAAATCCAGGAGAATGATGTCACCCAATTTATCGCATGATATTATTATATATGAAAAGTGAACATGTTTCTCAATAGGAAATATATATTTTTTTTTACATGATTTCTTGATACTTTTTTGAAAAATGCGCAATTTCTCGAGAACGGGTCATGTTAGCGTTCTGAAATTTATGGCAATCGTTTTCAAATGAAAAATTACATAAGAAATATCTAACTTTATTAGAGGTTTTGATTTTTTGACAATTTTTTCAAAATTTTACTCGAAAATTTAGGGGGGTTCTAAACATTCGATAGCGTATAAAAACAATAGGCCTCCAGTGTTTACGGATTGTAATTTTTGTACCAAATTTCGTTCGAATCGGTTCATTCGTTCGTCAGTTATCGTCTTCACAGACACACACACACACACACACACACACACACACACACACACACATCACTTCAAAAATGTTCGATTCGTGATTAGGGATGCTTGAAACGTGCTCTCCCGTCGAAAACTCGAATTCGAATTTTCGACCTCGTGACAATACTTTCCTTGCACATTATTGTATATAAGTAAAGTAAAAAATGGGAATTTGACCTATGATCCAAACTATTACTGAGTTGCTAAACTGAACGGAGCTAAATTATAAACATTATTAAATTTTCCTTTCTACACAATATACGCAGTAGTATACCCCCTGTCTGAGCATGCGCGAGAACTTTGTTTTTATAGACGTCTAATAGCTTTCAAACGACAAGATTGAATCCTCAAGCTGAAACCTTTCCCCATAGTATAGTTAGCGGGATTTATTCCCCAAAATACATTCGTCAAGCAATGTATATCTTCCTTGTTAAGTTTGTGAATAAATCGTAAAAAGACAAAGTGGTCCGTCACTTTCTAGTATACAAACATCCTCAACACCCTCCCCCACCCCCCAAAATTGTGATCCAATAGCTTCAGTTGGTTTACAGATTAATTAAAAACGTCTGATTTCGCAAAAAAAATCAGGTTCTTTTATCCCGAATAGTCCCAAATTCTAATCAGCACCAGGGTAACACACAAATCACTTACCGATAAAATTTTGTGGAGTGTGGTCCATTATTACTTCCCTTATATACAATAATATATAAGGGAAGTATTGTGACGGGGTCGAAAATTCGAATTCGAGTTTTCGACGGGAGAGCACGTTTCAAGCATCCCTGATTACGAATCGAATATTTTTGAAGTGATGTATGTGTGTTTGTGTGTGTGTCAGTGAGTCTGTGGAGATGATAACTGACGAACGAATAGACTGATTCCAACGAAATTTGGTATGAAAATTACAATCCGTAAACACTGGAAGCTTATTGTTTTTATATGTAATCGAATGTTCCGAACTCTCCTAAATTTTCGAGTGAAATTTTGAAAAAATCATCAAAAAATCAAAACCTCTAATAAAGTTACGCAAATAAGCATTTCTTGTGTCTCTCTGTCTGTCTGTGCAGATTTTGTATCCACTCTAGCTAAAAAACTAATTGAGAGAATTTCATAAAATTTGGTAGGTAAGTCATTTGTAGACGAATTTGGTGCTGATTAGTTTTGGGTACGATTCGGGATAAAAGAACCCGTCTTTTTTTGCGAAATGGCCCGCAAAAGCTTGCATCCACTCTAGCTGAAAATCTAATAGACCGAATTTCACAAAATTTGGTAGATAAGTCACTTATGGGTCATCCTGGTGCTAATTAGATTTTGGTATGATTCAGAAAAAAATAACCTGCCTTTTTTCAAAAGTCAAAACCTCTAATGAAGTTACGAAAATAGGCATTTCTTATGTAATTTTTCATTAGAAAACGATTGACATAAATTTTAGAACGCTAACATGAACCGTTCTCGAGATATTGCACATTTTTCAAAAAAATTATCAAAAAGTCATGAAATAAACAAGAAAGATTTTATTTAAACATGTCTAAAATGCAATGCATTCCTCAGTAATATTTTAAAACTTATCACAATACTACATTAATTTATTATATTTGAAAACTTAAACCTTCATCGAAAAAAATGACATTCATTAAAATAACGTCATTGAATTATAAATTGCCTGGTTTAAACATCTCTAAAATGCGATACATTCCTCGGAAATATTTTTAAAACTATCATAATACTACGATAATTTATTATATTTTAAATCTTCATCGAAAATAACTGAAATTCATTCAAATGACGTCATAGAAAAAATAACACGCCTGGATCTCTCTATAAAAGCAGCATTTCATTCATAATATTTTCCCATTCATGTCATTCATCAGAATACTATAATAATTTATTTTATTTAAACATTTTGTTTAAGACCATGGAGCTACAGATAATTAAACTCTATGCTTAAAACTTCATCGAAAAAAATCGTCCTTCTCTTTGTAAAATCAATGAATATTTCATTCATATCAGCTATGCAGACTCCATGAGCTAAATAATTTTGTGTTAAAGAAACACAGCAATTCTAATGCAACTCATTCTACATATTTTGCTGTTTACATTTTACATAGGTGAAAAATAGGCTTCGTTGTAGAAATAATCAAATTTCGATGAGCATTTAAACTCAAATATATTGTAATTGCGTTGTTTCAGTATGTAGATGCACAGAATTTATGCAAAAATAAAGTGATTTTAGTACGGATACAACACTCAATATGAATTAAAAAGAACTTTAAAAATCACGATTTTGAGACAAGATGGATGCCATATATCATTTTGAAGTGGGTCACGTGATAGTTTCATATCATGGTCACGTGATCGCTTCATATAAGAGGTGTTATTATTAGTTTAATTTTTATTTAAAAAACTACTGAATATATTTCGCTAATTTTTTTTTTTATTTTATGGAACAATTTGAATATTACCTAAAATTTTCGAAGCAATTTGTGAATTTTAAATTCGCTTAAAAAATGTTTGAAAAATTTGGTCCCATAGGGCTCAATGTATTTCATTTTTTCAACCCGGGTTCAATCCAAAACTAATTGGGTGATATTATTGATTTATATTCCCATAGGTCCTGCAGACCGTCTAAACAACATACTAAAATTACATTTTGATTAAGTCATTTTTACGGCAGTTGTCGTGCTAACGGACAGACAGACAGACTGACTGACAGGCAGACAGAATGAACAAAGTCATAAACACTTTTCAACTTTGTTGTAAAGTGTTAAAAAAAACTATTTCCTCTTAAGAAGCATGTTCACTTTCATATGTAATATCATGCGATAAATTGGGTGACATCATTCTTGTGGATCTAGCTGGTTCCATTCCTGAAAAAAGATACTTTGAGTAATACTTTTGTATTTGAACGCCAATAGTCATTCATCTGCTGTAAGAATAACTTATTTCTCCGTTCATAACGCTTGGCGAGATTTTGGCGACTAATTTGGTGGAATGTCGCCAACTGGGCAATTTTTTTAAATGTTGTTAACTTAACGAAAAACTTGCCAAATGGATAAAAATGACTCTAAATCAATGAAAATGACGACTCATTGACGAAAATTCAATATCTTGGAGAGAATATAAATATAATCTCTTTCTTTTTACTGTAAAAGTAGTAAATTTATTGCATTGTATAAGAAAAGTCATGCGCTGCCCACATCAGATTTTTTTTTAGAGTAGATACATACATTGCACAGATAGACAAATACACACACAGAGAGAGAGAGAGAGAGAGACAGAGGGAGAGGTCATGCTAAAAATAGGGTTTTTTTGTATCCTGGATGTACCAAAACGTGTAGACCCGTCAAAATCTCGAGTTGCGATTTTCGACATCATTACAATGCTTTCCTTATACTTTACCAAGTATGGCAGGGAAAGTAGAAAAGTGGCTGTTTCGACAAAATTTTGTTTAAAGCTATATATTTTTCAGATTTTTATTTTCTGCATACTGTTCTAGACATTATTTGCTGCTGACCACCAAAATTGGGTTCAAATTACTTCGGTGGTTTTCGAGATTATGAAGAATCAAGGATTTGACCAAACTCCTGTTTTTTCAAAGAATGTATATTTTTAGGAATTATTTTTATGCGTTCACACCTACATAATACTTGAATTTACCATTTGCCTCTCAAATTATATCCAAATCGCTTCAATAGTTTTCAAGGGAGCATGAGGCGGCGTAGAAACAGAAAAAGTCTTGCAAAAGATACAAGTACAAATTGTAAAATCGTTTTTAGAAAACATCAAGCATCAAAAAGTGGATCATTGCTTTCCTATTCATGATTAAACTGAACGCGTAAATTAATGCAATTTACCGAACTAAGTAAATTAAAATAATTGCAATTGTCAACCAACACAAATGTATCATCTACATACCTTAACGAAAGAAAAGCTTCTTAAATAAGGAAATTTGGAATGTTGGTTCACATATCTTTAATTAATCCCATTGATTGTTGATGTAAGGAAAAATATCCATTTTTACTTTCCTTATATACATAATGTATAAGGAAAGTATTGTGACAGGGTCGAAAATTCGAATTCGAGTTTTCGACGGGAGGGCACGTTTCAAGTATCCCTGATCACGAATCGAACATTTCTGAAGTGATGTTTGTGTGTGTGTGTGTGTGTCAGTGAGTCTGTAGAGACGAAAACTGACGAATGAATGGACCGATTCGAATGAAATTTGGTACAGAAATTACAATACGTAAACACTGGAAGCCTATTGTTTTTGTACGCAATTGAATGTCCAGAAACCCCCCCCCCCTAAATTTTCGAGTGAAATTTTGAAAAATTCGTCAAGAAATCAAAACCTCTAATAAAGTTCCGCAAATAGACATTGCTTATGTAATTTTTCATTAGAAAACGATTGACATAAATTGTAGAACGCTAACATGAACCGTTCTCGAGATATTGCACATTTTTCAAAAATAACTTTTGTATTTGAATGCCAATAGTCATTTATATACTGTAAGAATAACTTATTTCTCCGTCATTAACGTTTGGAGAGATTTTAGAGACGAATTTGGTGGAATGTCGCCAATTTGGCGACTTCTTTAAATGTTGCTAAATTAACGAAAAGCTCGCCAAATGGATAAAAATGACGCTAAATTAATGAAAAAGACGATTCATTGACGAAAATTTAATATCTTGGAAAGAATATAAATATCTACTATAAAAATAATCTATTTTTTTACTGTAAAAGTAGTAACTTAATTACATTATATAAGGAAAGTCATGTGCTGCCCACATCAGATTTTTTTCTTAACAACCATTGATGAAAAGTTTGTCACACCTAGTGATTTCTGTTCCCCCCCTTCCTCTTCCCCCTTCCCAGAGAAGAAAGCATGTTCCAGGTGTTAGCAAACAGTGATCTATGTAATAATTCAAAATATCCAGTCCATTCCCTTAAAATATTTTCTACTTTCATTAAAATGTCTGTTGCCGCGAAGTAAAAAGCGATCTTATTCCCGTGTCTAATTATATCACGTTGCACTGTTAGGCTTTTAATTTATCTTACTGCGCTTCTCCAAAGCAACTCAATAAACGCATTGCATTTCCACCGTGCAGCATAGAATCTTTTATTTCTTTGAATGAATAATCATATTTGCATAGCAAACAAGTTTATTGATCGTCGCAAAGGTCACAATTTCCCCTTCTCATATACAGGAAAAAGTAGAACGGATATAGATGTTTCAAAACTTGCAAAGGTGCTAACATTCAGTATTTAACATCTGGACGGTGCTAAAATCATTTATAAATTTGACTTGTTTCGAACTAATTTTACGTTCTTATACATACAGGTTTCACATAAAAATAATTTCTTTCTTTCTTTAGATCCAGACCGCCTGGCCTACCCGAAAGTGTAAGGTATCTGTTTGGACAGTCGAGATGTTGCCACCCAATTTAGACAAGAACCCAATGGGGGCGACATCCGCAGGGACCGTACCTCTCTTCCCCTACCACCAACCTCTCGGAAGGATATTCGGATCCACATATTTAACGTTTCCGTATTCCGCGTAGACACGGGAACAGTTTGGACAGAGCCGGGAATTGATCTCCGGTATTCCAAGTACAATCCCCGTGATCTAACCACTTGACTATCCCGTGCCTTAGGAAAACCCTTAAGCATCCCAATAACTTTGTAAAGAAAGGTCCATGCGTGTATATGCTAAAGTGACCTTGACCGATCGAATAATATTGATTGCAGTGCCTATAGCGGAGAAGTTAAAAATATATAACCACGGACTCGGCAACAAAGCGAGATAGACGAAAACGGTCCATTGCAAAATGGATGATCATTTTCTATTAAGTATTAATCAACCCTACAACTGCTATAGAAGGCATGTATTGACACAACAGGGTTTTTGGCAAATAGCTGCCTGTCCCATTGCACGTCGACAGTAGTCCACTTCGACAATAAAGTCACTTCGACAATAAGAGCTTGCAATTTCGTCCCAATAACTCAAAGATAGAGCGTCAGATGGTCAGTTCGGAGGTTCAGGGTTCGATTCTCGATTGGCATATCAAGGTTCTTTACTACAGTTAGCAACTTCCGAGAGGTTGGTGGTAGGGAAAGGAGGGTACGGTCCCTGTGGATGCCTCCCCCACTGGGTTCCGGTCTAAATTGGGTGGCACTTCCCGACCGTCCAAACAGTTACCTTACACTATTCTGGTAGGTCGGACGGTCTGGGTTTCAACAACAACTACAGTTAGCAAGTGACTTGTGGCGCTTTATAAAGCTTATAAACAAAACAAATGAGTCTGAAAAAAAAATCGTGTAAACTGCTTGAAATTTAATTATTAGATTCAAAGACTAACTCCAATGGCTTCTTTCTAAGAAGGATTCAACAAACTATCTAAGTGCCATTATGCAAATTTCATTCTCCGATGAACTGAAATGAAATAAGTTATGTTGTCATGCATTGGAGAATTATTAAATTTCAAACTATTGTATAATAAAATATCGCGAACACACGCTAAGATATTTTTAACTAAATAAAATAAGCATAAATATGTAATTTGACTTTTGTGATCAGACTCCGTAAAACAAGTATTTTCTTTAAGAATAATGCTTGCAATATAGTTTCGAACTTCATAATTCCGTACGTGTTTTATGGATTCTGATGTGAATACTGCATGAATTTTCCTACATAATGCAATGAATTTACGTGTGTAACAATAATATAATGATGTATAAGATCCACGGCACTACAGCTTTGGCATTGATTTAATTAACATTACGTAAATTGAAATTTGGCATTTTTCGTAACTTAATACTCCATTTAAGATCGTAACTTAATAAGCATTTTTCGTAACTTAACAGTAACTTGCAACAGATTTCGTTGCATGATATTGCATATGAAACCGATTGGAGGATACTAGCTAACATTTTTTTTTAATTTTATGTAATTTTGGGGATGAATTTGTTTGAAAAACGTGCAATATCTCGAGAAAGGTTTATGTTGGCTTTCAGAAGTTTGTGTCATTCACTTTCTAGAAAAACATTACGCATGAAATAGTTAATTAAATTACGGGTTTTTAAAAAAAATTTCAAGTAATTCATTCGAACAGGGATTTTTCGAACATTCGACTGCGTTTAAGGTAAATAGGGTTGTTGTATTTTTTACTGTTATAACCAAATATTTTTTTCAAAACGCTTTATTTGTTCAGTAAATATCGCGTCCAAAGACTCAAAGACCACACACTAACATGCATACACATACTGACATATGTACATACACATAACCATCACTTCAAAAATGCGCGATTCAGTTCAAGAATGTTTGAAACCTGCTCTTCCGTTCAAAATTCGAATTTGAATTTTCGACTCCGTCACAATGATTTTCCTGTATACATTATACTTTGTATGTAGGGAAAGTAATAATATACCCCGTCCTATTTCTAAATATATCATCTTACACTGTAAACAAGACTTTTATTTATCTTTCTCACTTCTCACAAACAAATCGATAAACGCATTTTTTTCGTGTGGAGCCCAGAAATTTTTACTACTTTAATCATATTTGCATAGCAAACAAGTCGTCGAGGCATGGTCGGAATTTTCTCTTTCCTGAATGCAGAAGTGGCCATATAGGAATTTTTGGAAATTAAATATTCCTCATTTTTCCTGCATACATAATATAATGACGGTGTCAAAAATTCTGATTGCGGAATGGTTTAAATGAGTTGTAAAAGGAATTTAACTTATTATAAAATTAAATTAATTGATTGCGAAATGAATTTAATCACTTGTAAAAGGAACTTAACTTATTATACAATGAATTTACCTAATGATGGAATGGATTAAAATGCGTTGAAACATTAGTAGGGCGAACAACATTAGTCATACTTTCATCATCAATCTTTAAAAATAAATGGTAATTCAATAAAATCAATCAAGGTACAACATACTCTACATTATCACTCAAAATGCCTACTAGAAACGTATCAGTTTCCGAAACTTGATCATTGTCAACCTCCAATGAAACAACTCAATAGATTTATTCCCTATTACGCATTCATATCCGTCACGCAGTTTCAGCAATACATCGTGATAAAATCATTGACCGCCTCGAACCCAGTCCATATAGCAGTACAATAGAACGAGTGGAACGCAGAACACGTGACCCCGAAGCCTTCATCCCCATTTATATGTGCAAGTACCCGGATGCTTCTGCGGAAGGTGGTCGCATGTGTTTGTTCATTGGGATCCGGAGAACATTTGGATTTTATGCACCCTCCTCCTCCTACTCTCACCCCAATAAAAATGAACACAGAATGAGAAAAGAGGGGGGAGGGTTATGACATCGAAAACAGGGGGGTGGTGTTCAAATTGCGAAACGTGTTTTTGATCATATTATACTTCCATAGATTAATTTGTAGCAGAAAATAAATTATCACAAATATTTGTTATATAATAAAAGCTTTGCCCATTATCTGTGTAAAACTGGACAAGAACTCTGCTTCGTGGCTGAGCGATTCGAGAGAAACGATTTGCGGACGTGCCGTGAATTCAATTTTTCTCCTGGTTAGATTTTGTTCTTTTTCCATGTTTGCGAATTGTACCCTCATTTTTATTAAAACTTTTCACACTGCCTATTTGACCATAATAAGCAAATGCTCCAAATTCGCCGTAATTATGACCAATATATTTTGATGTGACTGCTGTTTTTTATATTAATATTTCTGTTGATATTTTTTGTGTCTAGAAACAGGTGGGTAAAGGGTTCTTTCTAGAAGCATTTATTTTGATTGATGTGATCGTTCACAGGCTTAATGGAATACGTTGAGTCAGGGCGCAACGGGATGTGACCGGATAGCATGGGTTATATAAGAAAATAAATGAAGAAATAAAATAAAATAAAATGAAAGCTCTAAGAAATAAAATAAAATGAAAGCTCTAAGAAATAAAATATAATGAAAGCTCTAAGAAATAAAATAAAATGAAAGCTCTAAGAAATAAAATAAAATGAAAGCTCTAAGAAATAAAATAAAATAGAAGCTCTGAGAAAAAAAATAAAATGAAAGTTCTAAGAAATAAAATATAATGAAAGCTCTAAGAAATAAAATAAAATGAAAGCTCTAAGAAACAAAATAAAATGGAAGCTCTGAGAAATAAAATAAAATGAAAGCTCTAAGAAATAAAATAAAATGGAAGCTCTGAGAAATAAAATAAATTGAAAGCTCTAAGAAATAAAATAAAATGAAAGCTCTAAGAAGTAAAATAAATTGAAAGCTCTAAGAAATAAAATAAATTGAGAGCTCTAAGAAATAAAATAAACTGAAAGCTCTAAGAAATAAAATAAATTGAAAGCTCTAAGAAATAAAATATAATGAAAGCTCTAAGAAATAAAATACAATGAAAGCGCTATGAAATAAAAAAAATGAAATCTAAGAAATAAAATATAATGAAAGCTCTAAGAAATAAAATGAAATAAAAGCCCTAAGAAATAAAATAAAATGGAAGCTCTGAGAAATAAAATAAATTGAAAGCTCTAAGAAATAAAATAAAATGAAAGCTCTAAGAAATAAAATATAATGAAAGCTCTAAGAAATAAAATAAAATGAAAGCTCTAAGAAATAAAATAAAATGAAAGCTCTAAGAAATAAAATAAAATAGAAGCTCTGAGAAAAAAAATAAAATGAAAGTTCTAAGAAATAAAATATAATGAAAGCTCTAAGAGATAAAATAAAATGAAAGCTCTAAGAAACAAAATAAAATGGAAGCTCTGAGAAATAAAATAAAATGAAAGCTCTAAGAAATAAAATAAAATGGAAGCTCTGAGAAATAAAATAAATTGAAAGCTCTAAGAAATAAAATAAAATGAAAGCTCTAAGAAGTAAAATAAATTGAAAGCTCTAAGAAATAAAATAAATTGAGAGCTCTAAGAAATAAAATAAACTGAAAGCTCTAAGAAATAAAATAAATTGAAAGCTCTAAGAAATAAAATATAATGAAAGCTCTAAGAAATAAAATACAATGAAAGCGCTATGAAATAAAAAAAATGAAATCTAAGAAATAAAATATAATGAAAGCTCTAAGAAATAAAATGAAATAAAAGCCCTAAGAAATAAAATAAAATGGAAGCTCTGAGAAATAAAATAAATTGAAAGCTCTAAGAAATAAAATAAATTGAAAGCTCTAAGAAATAAAATAAAATGAAAGCTCTAAGAAATAAAATATAAGGAAAATTCCAAGAAATAAAATAAAATGAATGCTCTAAGAAATAAAATAAAATGGAAGCTCTGAGAAATAAAATAAATTGAAAGCTCTAAGAAATAAAATGAAAGCTCTAAGAAATAAAATAAATTGAAAGCTCTAAGAAATTAAATAAAATGGAAGCTCTAAGAAATTAAATAAATTGAAAGCTCTAAGAAATAAAATAAATTGAAAGCTCTAAGAAATAAAATACAATGAAGGCTCTGAGAAATAAAATAAGTTGAAAGCTCTAAGAAATAAAATAAAATGGAAGCTCTAAGAAATAAAATAAATTTAAAGCTCTAAGAAATAAAATAAATTGAAAGCTCTAAGAAATAAAATAAAATGAAAGCTCTAAGAAATAAAATATAAGGAAAATTCCAAGAAATAAAATAAAATGAATGCTCTAAGAAATAAAATAAAATGGAAGCTCTGAGAAATAAAATAAATTGAAAGCTCTAAGAAATAAAATGAAAGCTCTAAGAAATAAAATAAATTGAAAGCTCTAAGAAATTAAATAAAATGGAAGCTCTAAGAAATTAAATAAATTGAAAGCTTTAAGAAATAAAATAAATTGAAAGCTCTAAGAAATAAAATACAATGAAGGCTCTAAGAAATAAAATGAAATAAAAGTCCT
The DNA here is from genome assembly GCA_951213105.1 of Amaurobius ferox. Classification (NCBI taxonomy): domain Eukaryota; kingdom Metazoa; phylum Arthropoda; class Arachnida; order Araneae; family Amaurobiidae; genus Amaurobius; species Amaurobius ferox. The sequence continues at coordinate 49,687,117 of OX578151.1, forward strand.
AAGAAATAAAATAAAATGGAAGCCCTAAGAAATAAAATAAAATGGAAGCTCTGAGAAATAAAATAAATTGAAAGCTCTAAGAAATAAAATAAATTGAAAGCTCTAAGAAATAAAATAAAATGAAAGCTCTAAGAAATAAAATAAAATGGAAGCTCTGAGAAATAAAATAAATTGAAAGGTCTAAGAAATAAAATAAAATGAAAGCTCTAAGAACTAAAATAAATTGAAAGCTCTAAGAAATTAAATAAAATGGAAGCTCTAAGAAATTAAATAAATTGAAAGCTCTAAGAAATTAAATAAATTGAAAGCTCTAAGAAATAAAATACAATGAAGGCTCTGAGAAATAAAATAAGTTGAAAGCTCTAAAAAATAAAATAAAATGGAAGCTCTAAGAAATAAAATAAATTTAAAGCTCTAAGAAAAAAATAAATTGAAAGCTCTAAGAAATAAAATACAATGAAAGCTCTGAGAAATAAAATAAATTGAAAGCTCAAAGGAATAAAATAAAATGAAAGCTCTAAAATATAAAATAAAATGAAAGATCTAAGAAATAAAATGAAAGCTCTAGATGAGTCTATGTAGATGAGTCTGTTGTCCATGGATGCATATTTACCCGTTTTTAATTTTTTGTGTCTGCCTTGTTTACCCCTCAGATTTCATCCTAAAAACTGACAAAATGAAATAACGTACAACATTGCGTTTATGGCACCTGAAATGACAGTGCCCTGCAAAATACCTGCCAACTACATATTAAACAATAAATTTATAAAGGATAATTCATATGGTGGCAAATGATTTCTACACTTTATTTTCGATGGAACTGTTAAATATTTGTATTCAGTTTTGCACACTTCGTACAGAATGGTGAATTTTCGGAAAAACTGGAAGTGACATCTCTAAAATCGGAAGTGGAAATCCTTGGTGAACTGCTTATCACCTCAAGAAATCGATGTTGGATCTATATCAGTCATCATTTAAACTCTTTTTATAGCATATCCTGAAAAAATAAACATTGCAACGAAAATCCAATGTTTTTTAATCAAAAGTGACAGAGAGTGAAATTTCTTAGTGAGTCGTTTTTCCCCTGTAAAATACAATGCTGAATCCATATCAGTCATTATTTAATTTCTATCTGTAGCCAATCATGAAGAATAGATGTTTCAAGGGAAAATATTGAAGCAAAACAGGAAAAGAAACTGGAAGCGGAAATTCTTCTTGAGGCACCCTACTAACTCCAGAATTTGATGTTAAATCCATTTCAGTTATCATCTGAGCTCTATTTATAGCCAATCTTGAAAAATAGATGTTTCAAGGAAAACGAAAATCTTTGAACCGGAAAGAGAAAATGAACCGGAAGTGGATGTCTTCAGTGTTTCCCCCCCCCCCACACACACACACTTCTTTTCAAATTCAATGCTACATTCATAGCAGTCATCATCTAAGCTCTATCTATAGTAGATACTGATAATTAGATGCTTCAAAAAGTTTCTAGTAAAATCATAATGGGAAATTTAATTGCAACCAACTAGAAACTGAAAATTTCTGCTCTCAACAGTCCTATATAATCTGTTCCGACTTAATGGGAGGCATGTAGAATTATACACATAATATGCTTAAAGTTATTGGGATTTAGTTCTTGCTTCAAGATCATTGTTCTGTTTGCCTGTAAAATGTGATACAGAAGATACAGCATTCACCCATCAGACTTAATATGAAGCAAATGTGGCATCAACTAATTATGTTTAAATATTACGTCGGCTAATGTTTAACATTAAGCTAATTAAGTCATCTAATTGTATTTAACATTAAGATATAATATTTAATGCTTCTGAGATTGTGCCACTCATTAATATATTCAACAATGAAAAAATGGACGACTGGGCAGTCAGCAACGAATTGAGGAGTATTTTTATATTGTGATTCTGATAGTAGAGCAATAAATTTTCGAGTTTGAGTAAATATACTAAAGGAGAGCAATATTTAGGTGAAAACAATTTCATAAATATTGAGCATAAACATATGGGATTTTAAGAAATATATGTGATTTTTATTTCTCCAAGTATCTTTAAAGTAACAAGGTAAATGAAGAGCTGGTTTTTGGTCTAAGTTTAAAGGCAATGTGTGCCCTGCAATCTAAACTATGTCAGTCGGAAACTAAGATTGATTTTTAAAATAACAGAGGATAAAACTCAGATCTTTTACAATCGCCCCCTTTTGAAGTAAAATAAAGTGTAATTAGCAATACTGTGATAGCAGAGTTCATTTAGATAGCTAGGAAAGTCAACTGGTAATTTTCAAGGATAAGGAAAGTTATAATGTCTCGAAAGTTATAATAACTCGAGAATATGAACACAGCTATCCCGATGTTGTAATGCATCTATTACAAACCTTCCGATGCTATTAAAGGAAGAGTACCCAGATTTCCAAGTTGCGTTCTGCACGACAATGAACCAGTACATTTAGCCAATGATGACGCAGTTCCGATATGAGGGGATTTCTAAGAAATGGACCCCATACCCTACAGCGAGACCTTGTCTTGACTTCTATATATTTGCACATCTGAGTTCAACCTTGAAGAAAAATATTTAGAAATACTAAGATCCATAAAACGGAATTTAAAAATATCCAACATCCAAAAAATTTGGACCATTTTTGTAGGCTTTTAATTAAACTCCTAAATATGGCTGTAGTTAATTTAGATAATATGTAACAATATTAAAAAAAACTAAGCATAGTCATTTAATTTCTGTCACTTCTAAAACGTGTTTTACAATATGATTTGCTTTACAACTTGCATTATTCTATTCATTTATTGTGAGTTTTACATTCCACGTCTTACCAATTACACACTCACACATATTTCAACCCATACACATTCGTACCAACACCAACATCTTCACGCTTCCTCCGACCTATCAGGATATTAACGTTTCCCGCCATCATTCACGTCATTAAAGTCTAATAGAGTGCATGGAAATGATAGCACGTGACCTCGAGAACCCTATTCTCATCTATCCAAGAACGAATCTCCGAATAGTCGGTGGTTGCTTCTGTTTGTTCGGCGGAATCCGGTGAACATTCGAACTATTTATCTCCCTCCCCTTTATTCCCATTAAAATGATTCAAAACCGGAGGGTCCGGAAGGCGTGGGTGGGAACTGGGAAGCAGATAAGATGATGCTATCATTGTGTGAATCAGTTTACTCTTGAAATTTCTACAATGGCTTGGGGATAGAGGTGAGCAAGTATACAGAGTTGGATGTTATTAAATTCCGTTATATGAATCTGATATGCATTTTTTTTGTGTGTGGTGGGGGGGGGGATAGCATAAAAACGTTTAATCTGAAAAATGTAACATGCTAACGAGGTAAAAGCTATAATGAAATCTTGTCTCAGCGTGGAATCAAACCCCCGTTCTGCAACGGGCCAAACGTCGCAAGTGGCGTGACGTTTTATCCATTGATCAACTTAAATCATTATATTTTCTTCTTTTCTGTCGTTTTTAACTAGACTGAATTACCCGACGCTACCCAAGTCCTAAATAAGCTCTCGCTACTTAAATAAAAGAGATACAGTTAACACCACTCAATTTCCAAATCACCTGTTTTGAACCAAAATCCTCCCCGCACTCCGGTTTTTCCATGCGCAACAACGCCAATTATACAATGAGTTACCGAAAATAAGCTCTTTAGCTCTTTTAATTCCCCCAAACTAATTTATTTTAATGGGCCCAAAATAAGCTCCTTTAATGAGCCCAAAATAAGCTATTTTATTACGCCCAAAATAAGCTCTTTTAATGAGCCCCAAAATAAGCTCTTTTAATTTGCCCAAAATAAGCCATTTTAATACGCCAAAATAAGCTCATTTAATGCGCCCAAAATAAGCTCTTTTAATGCAGCCAAAATAAGCTTCTTTAATGCTCCTAAAATAAGCTCCATTGATACGCCGTAGATAAATGTCCTGCAGTTCGCCACGCATGCGCAAAAGCATCTGGTTCACCACTCATTGGCAGAACGATACAAAATTATATATATCTTTTAAATTCGCAAAGTTAGAGAACCAATATTCAAGAAGTTAGACTTTTGAATAAACACAAGTAAATAACACTTGAAAGTCGTAAAAAAAGTTTCTTCGCCCCAGAAATAAATTAGAAAAAAGTAACTGCTATCTTAGACAAACATGCAGATTTAAACAACTTTTCGATGCATCGACATGGGTTCTCAGAGGAGAAAAATCATGTCGGCAGATCGCATTTCAGGGATCATACACATATTACGAAAGAAAACAATGAATACATAAATAAATAATAATTTTGCTATTTATTGGTTCAAAAGTATCTACACTGTGTAAAAATAATAACTTTACACAAGATTACAAAGCTTGTTCAAAATGTTTTCCATCCATGCCAAAGATCCATTAAAGATAAGAGGCAGATATTATTTACCTATGATGCATTCCTGCGTTGCGTCATTTGCATTCTTGCTGTAAACATTTACATTTTAATGTGTGATTAATCCCTCACCAACTTTGTTTAAACATATCTCTGGGACTTTTTATGACAAAAAGCTGAAATTTTGTACATCACCTTATTAGTGTATGGGGCACATTTTACTCATTAGAAATGTTTTTGTACGCGGGCCGTATTAAAATTTAAATTTTGTATTTCTTCAAATTTAATCCCCTGAAACTTTTTATCGATTTCATAAAATTCTGCACCTTTTTTTTACGCAACTTTGTAATTTATTATGTATGTCTAAGATCAATATTTAAGGAATAAAAGACGAGGTCAATGTTTTTGGAACAACCTATATATATATATATATATATATATATATATATATATATATATATATATACTGCTGGCCAATCCAAAATGCAACACCATGAAGGAAGCATCCAATAAGCATGAAATTTGCACCATACGTAGACCTCGATAGGAAATATAAATGATTAGAATTTATGCAAATCATGTGCGCCAGTAGCGCCAAAACTCTTGCATTATGCACCGCCATACCGGTCCTTCACCTGGCGTTATGGTTTGGGCTGGCATTGGATTTTACTCCCGCACCCCCCTAATACACATTGCCGGTACACTCAACAGCCACCACTACATTTCTGAAGTTTTGGAGCCTGTTGTCTTAGCTTACCTTCAAGGCTTGCCTGCGGCCAGGTTTCAACAGGACAATGCGAGACCACACGTGGTACATATCTTCAGTGCCCACCAAGCATTTCTTCAGTGCCCACCAAGTTCCACTGCTCCCTTGGCCCGCCCGTTCTTCAGATCTGTCGCCCATTGTACACGTCTGGTCGATGATTGACAAACGACTGGCTCAGCAAACACCACCAGCTGCTACGACAGATGAAGTTTGGCAATGTGTGGAAGCAGTATGGACTGACATACCCCAAGAACACATCCAAAGTCTCTTTCTTTCAATGCCGAGGCGTGTAGCAGCAGTTATTGTCAGCCATGGCGGCTGCACGAAATACTGATTTCTTCGTGTTCCGCAAGTCGAACGGGGTTGTATTTCAATCAATTCATCCTTGTACTTTATGTTCTTTGTCCAATAAATTTGGCGTTGATATCTCTTGTCTTTCATGGTGTTGCATTTTGGATGGGTTGCAGTATATATATATATATATATATACGCAGACGATACCTCAAAACGTTCAATTTGTGTTCAGGAATACTTGGCATGTGGTCTACCGCAAAAAACTCGAATTCGAATTTCCGCCCCCGTCATAATATTTACTATGTAGGGAAAATAGTTATTATAGAAAGAGCGTGTTAAAAAGAGCTGCAACTAGTTAAAAGAAATAGCTTAAATTCCAAACAATAAAAACTTCTATGAGGATAACACTGAACAACACGGACATTTCCCACGACTTAAAGCCTAGTAAAATTGGTAGGTGGTAGAGCATTTTGGATTTCAGATTCCGAATCAGGGCATGATAATTGGTCAAAATCACCTACTTACTCTTATCTCACGGCAAGAAAAAAAATCTGATGTGGGCAGCACATGACTTTCCCTGCAGACTCATATTCATGTTCTCTTTATTTCTTCAATAATTCATTAAATTGAGTTTAATTGCACAAAATAACAGCCATAATTTTTTTTAAATTACTCTGAATTTGCAATTTTAATTCAAATTTCGTTGTGATTTGGTAATTGTACTAATTTTCAAAGGTGGCGTAACGAAAATGCGAAAAAACTAAAATATCTCGAGAACGGCCAGTCGTAGAGTAATAGGGTTGGTCTTATATCATATTCTTTCATCGTCAAAAATTACGCATGAAACAATCATTTAATTGATATATTTGAGCATACGTAGTTTTTATTTTAGATTTTGACGATTTTTGCAGGCCATTTCGCAAAAAAAGGCATATTATTTTTTTCCGAACCGTACCAAAATCTAATCAGCACCAGTGTAAACCACAAGTGACTTATCTACTAAATTTTGTAAAAATTAATTAATTAGTTTTTCAGCTAGAGTGGATACAGGTAATTTTCGCGGGCCATTTCGCAAAAAACAGGTTATTTTATACCAAATCGTACCAAAACCTAATCAACACCAGAGGGTCACGCATAAGTGACTTACCTACCAAATTTTATGAAATTTGGTCCATTAGTTTTTGAGTTAGAGTGGATACATACATTGCACAGACAGACAGACACACAGACACACACACAGACGTCACGCTAAAAATAAATTTTTCGTGTTCTAAAGGTTCCAAAACGCGTAGATCCGTCGAAAACTCGAGTTGTCATTTTCGGCATGATTCCAATACTTTCCCTATACATCACCATGTATTGCAGAAAAAGTAAAAAACTCAAATTTGTTGTTCAATGAAATCAGTCGAGTAGAACACGAGATATCTGCTCGCCATTTTGTAAGAATATAATATACATCCATACAATGGCGCCAAACTTAGTCAAAACGAACAACGAATTTAAGACAGCAATTGCCATTTAATATGTTAAACGAACTCAGAATGATCTAATAAAAGTTGTCAAGCAAACAAATCCGTTTACTTAATATGCGTGCAAACGTGCGGATTCGAAAAAAAAATTATATCATTCACTCATTCCAAAATCGATGGCGATGAATTAATAACTGCGCACTGCACTGAAAAAATATATCATAGATTGCAAATACTGAACTGGCAACAACAGCTAGCCGTAGAAATTGCTTTGCGTATTTAAAATTTCCCTTGCACGCAAATGAACGTGCTATGTACCGAAGACAGCGCATTCTGCTGCAACAATCGATTTAGAAGAAACCATTGCGAAGTATTTTGAGATTTATTTGATGATAAATGCGAATGCAAAAGGAATACGCATTAGTTTTACCTTATATGTTTTATATATATATAAGTATGGAAAATATGTCTTACAAATATTTTAAAACAAAGACCACAAATGCATTGCGTAAAGAATCTGACTGCCCCAGCCGGGAATCGAACTCTCGTTCTCTAAACTGGCCAACCGACGCTCTACCATTGAGCTACTGGGACGAAACTGCAAGCTCTTGTCGCCGTAATGAACTTTGCATTCTCCATCCTCTAATGTCAGATTTGCGTGCAACTGATAATCTGACTGACCTCCTGCTATTTTTATCCCATGCTAGCCCCCTGCTAATACATTTTTACCCAGGCTAGTATCCTGCGTGGTCGTTATACTCTGACTTTGAAATCGGCGCTCAATTTTCCAGAGTCTATTGGATCCGTACTAGCCGTACTAGAGACCCTCCCACACATCCGTCATCTTTGCACTAACCTACAGGGTTGATTTGTTCGGGAGCCATTGTAAAGAACCTTGCTGCTCCAGTCGAGAATCGAACCCTGAATCTCAGAAATTGCCAGCTAACGCTTTACCGTTGAGCTACTGGGACGAAATTACAAGATCTTATCGTTGAAATGAACTCTGCAAATCACCATCACACATTACAGATGTGCACCATTTTTACTTTCCTTATATACATAATGTATAAGGAAAGTACTGTGACAGGGTCGAAAATTCGAATTCGACTTTTCTACGGGAGAGCACGTTTCAAGCATCCCTGATCACGAATCAAATATTTTTGAGGTGATGTCTGTGTGTGTGTGTGTGTGTGTGTGTGTGTGTGTGTGTGTCAGTGAGTCTGTGGAGACGATATCTCACGAACGAATGGAGCGATTCGAATGAAATTTGGGACAAAAATCACAATCTATGAAAACTGCAAGCCTGTTGTTTTTAAACGCAATAGAATGTTCAGAACCCCTAAATTTTCAAGTGAAATTTTGAAAAAATCATCAAAAAATCAAAACCTTTAATAAAGTAACGTAAATAGATATTTGTTATGTAATTTTTCCTTAGAAAACGATTGACATAAATATTAGAATGCCAGCATGAACCGTTCTCGAAATATTGCAGATTTTTCAAATTAATTTATAAAAAAAAATCCCATAAATTAAAAATATATTAACTGTTGAGAAACATGTTCATTTTTCATGTGTAATATCATGCGATAAATTGGGTAACATCATTCTCGTGGATTTAGCTCATTCCATTCATAAGAAAATATACTTTGAGTTTATATTTGTATTTGAACGCCAGTAGTCATTTATCTGCTATAAGAATAACTTATTTCTCAGTCCATAATGCTTGGCGAGATTTTGGCGACGAATTTGGCGGAATGTTGCCAACTTGGCGACTTTCTTAAATGTTGTCAAATTAACGAAAATCTTGCCAAATGGATAAAAATGAAGCTAAATCGATGAAAATGATGACTAGTTAACAAAAATTCAATATCTTGGAAAGAATATAAGTATCTACTATAAGAATAACCTATTTTTTTCCGTAAAAGTAGTAAATTCATTGCATTATATAAGGAAAGTCATGTTCTGCCCACATCAGATTTTTGTATATTAGAGTGCTTTCAGACGTCATAACGTCCATCATCAGTGGAAATGGTAATGAAATGACAGACATGAGACCATTATATACTGCTCGAAATCGCGAATACAAAATTTGCATATGGAAAGTTGGATAAATGGAAGTTAAATTTATCGTAAATTACAAATAAGCATACAAATAATTACAGCAATGCAATAATTCAAATTTGCAAAATACGTACATAAACAAACAGGCCTACCAATAAACACTTCATTAAAAGCAAAGCAGTAGATATCCAGAAAATCATGACAGGGTTACATTCAAATTTTAGAGACTGGGAAATGATTCCTAGAGGAGGGTAGATATTCCTTTTGAATCTTTTATTTTCTTTTTGTTTCATCGCACGGGTTTTGACTTATTACTTTCCTTATATACTAATATATAAGGAAAGTATTGTGACGGGGTCGAAAATTCGAATTCGAGTTTTCGTCGGGAGAGCACGTTTCAAGCATCCCTGATCACGATTCAAACATTTTTGAAGCGATCTCTGTATGTGCGTGCGTGTCAGTGAGTCTGTGGCGACTATAACTGACGAACGAATGGATCAATTCGAACAAAATTTGGTACAAAAATACCAATCCGTAAACACTGGAAGCCTATTGTTTTTATACGCAATAGAATGTTCAGAACCCCCCTAAATTTTCAAATGAAATTATGAAAAAATCGCCAAAAATCAAAACCGCTAATAAATTTATGCAAATAGACATTTCTTATGTAATTTTTCATTAAAAAACGATTGACATAAATTTTAGAACGCTAACATGAACTGTTCTCGAGCTATTGCACATTTTTAAAAAAAATTATCAAAAAGTTATATAAAATAAAAAAAAAATTCTTATTGAGAAACATGTTCACTTTTTATATGTAATATCATGCGATAAATTTTGTGACATCATTCTCGTGAATCTAGCTCGTTCCATTCATGAAAAAAGATACTTTGAGTAATACTTTTGTATTTGAACGCCAATAGTCATTTATCTGCTGTAAGAATAACTTATTTCTCTGTCCATAACGCTTGGCGATATTTTGGCGACGAATTTGGTACAAGTTGGCGACGAATGTCGCCAACTTGGCGACATTTTTAATTGTTGCCAAATTAATAAAAATCTCGCCAAATTGATAAAAATGACGCTAAATCAATGAAAATGACGACTAACTGAAGAAAATTCAATGTCTTGGAAAGAATATAAGTGTCTACTATAAGAATAACATTTTTTTTAACTGTAAAAGTAGTAAATTCATTGCATTATATAAGTAAAATCATGTGTTGCCTACATCAGATTTTTTTAAAGGTAGGAGGAAATGGGTAATTTGGGGTTCGGTTTATTGCACTGGTTGTACACGGATTATATGGAAATTTTATTTTTATGTAAAAAACATTATTTTTTGTTTGTTACTTTGTTTAGATTAATAAATTCACTTTATGCCGCCTTCAACTCCCGGGCAACACCAGGTACATTTTCTAAATGAATTTAAAATGATTTACTGAAATTTATCATGCCAAAATGTGTTCCATTTACCAGTTAGCAAGTTGATCCGTAGGAAAAGTGGTAAACCTGCAGTCATTTAAGAATCAATAAATTCGTATTAATACCTCATTCTAGCGTTCCTGATCTAACGTGATATGAAAAAATATATCATCGATCCCAGATACATGCAATTACGGAACTGGCAACAAGTGCCAGCCATGAAAATTGGCTCTCATACTTAGAATCTGCCGTGCACGCAAATTAACGTGACGCATATTGAAGATAGCACAATCTGCAGTGGCTATCGATTTAGGACAGAAAAAAAAAATTATTTTAAGATTTATTTGGTAATGAATGTAGATGCAAAAGAAATGCTATTAAGATTTTACCAGACATGGGCACATGGCGGAAATGCAATTACTTTTTGAGTGTCATAAGTCATAATATAACTTTGTTTACTAAAAAACGCTTGGCAACGTTTTAGAACTATTAGTATGAATATAAAAATGCATTTTTGTAGTGCCATCTACCATTGATCTCCCTTTCATGTTATTTTGCGATTTTGTAGGTTTCTAAGTTTAACTATAAGAGAAAATCCGTTAATTGTGACATAGCATAAGTATAGCATGATTTAAAGTTAGATAGCATGTTCTATAGATATAAAACGAATTTTTCTTACGTGAAGAATAAAGCAAACTATAGTTTATTTTGTCGGGGTCACTTATAGAAATTAAGATAATCGTAAAATGATTTTTGTGGTTAAGAGCGTCGACCGGTCAACGGAATATCAGCGATTCTGTTCCCTATTAAGACAAGAGCTCTGTACAACTTTTTATTACACTGATTAGCATCAATTTTCTTCCTGGAATAATTTTAATAGGTTATCACTGAGAATTTGTTGGAAAGCATAAATGTGTGAATTCATTTTGAGATCCCCCTCAATAAAATATCCAAAAATTACTGCGATATCGAACAGAAGCCAATTTCATCATACAGTGATTAGGGGTATAACATATCGTTCAAAATTTAATACCTGCCATCCTATTTCTAATATTTCCCCCTTAAAAGCATAACAGCCAAACATGGCGAAAAGTTTCAGTAAAAAATTTCTCAAAGGGAAAAGAGGTCCAAAAAACTAATTAGAGCTCAAATGTATGTTGGCGTACTATTGCTAATTGGCCAGTGCTTGATTGACCACTGGTAAATATTTCTTAAACTAATTTATCTTTTGCATGCTCTAGAGATTCACGTCTTATTGCAATATATAAATACTATAGCCTTATTGATTTCAAATCCAATCGAATGTTCAAATAAAAAACCTACCCAAATTTTCGAATGAATTAAAAAAAAATAATTAAAAAAATCAGAACCTTCAATAATAGTAAATAAATAACTATTTCATACTTACATTTTAAATTAAATATAATGATACAAATTTAAAATACTAGAATATATACCGATTTCGAGATGTCACACGATTTTGAATGGATTTTTGAAAAAATCATTAAAATATCAAGATTTTCCATACTGTTAAGTATTTAATCGTTTCGTTCATAAATTTTTCATTAGAAAACGAGTAACTCCAATTTTAAAAATCTAGCATGAACCGTACTCGATATATTAAAAATTACACAAACTTGAAATAAAAGTAATCATTACCATCCGATAGGCTCATTTTCCATATACAATATTAAGCAGAAAAAAGGTTAACGTCATTCTCGTGGACTTGATATTTCATGCACGTGGATCTAGTTTGTTTCATTTAATATGATTTTATTATTTAAAGTTTGGGAACATTTTTACGAAGTTGTTGTATTGTTTATCACAATTATTTGAGCAAATTTGATCCCAGTTTTCCCAGCAGGACGTAGCGCGCAAAGCGCTCGGGCTTTGCTGATCAGGTATTGAAGTTATCCCTGCAGCCTCCCTGCTAAATTCTATGAATTCAATTACGAATTAAAGCCAAGAACTATAAATTTAAGCCAAGAAAATGGTGTAATGAAAGCTATCAACACATGCGCCTATAGAGTTAGGGCAAAAGGGAGCACATGCACCCCTGAACATTCAAATTCAGAAATGTGGGCATCAGGTTTGTCGATGTCTGTCGATCCAGACCGTCCGACCTATCCAAAGTTGCAGGGTATCTGTTTGGACGGCCAAGAAGTGTCACCCAATTTAGTGCGGATATTTCTTTTGGCTATTTATACCTATTCTCCCTACATAGTAAATATTGTTGTTGTTGAGACCTAGACCGTCCGACCTACCAGAAAGGTGTAAGGTAACTGTTTGGACGGCCGGGAAGAGTCACCCAATTTAGACCGGAACCCAGTGGGGTAGGCATCCACAGAGCCCATACCATCCTTCCCCTACCACCAACCTCACAGAAGGACTTACGAACCCACGTATTTAACATTCCTGTACTCCTCGTGAACAAGAGGACCTTTTAGGCAGAGCCAGATAGTTAGTAGTCGATGCTATAAATCTTATCATTGAGTCTGCCCCACTGACGTCAATGTATTGGACTCCCCCCTTCAAACCTGAAAAATGTTATATGGACGCCCATGGTTCTCAAGTACATAAACTCAAAATGTGTGCAATTTGCGCCTAAGCATGTTGATCCAAAAAGAAGAAACTAACATTTACGCGTTTTAGAATCAATAGTTTCATACTGATAGCCCAGTCTACCGTCGTCTGAAAGAATATATCATCGATCAGAAGCACGTGCTATTACGGAACTGGCAACAAGTGCCAACCGTGGAAATGGGTTTGCGTTTTTTGAATCTGTGTTGCACGCAAATTAACGTGATGCACACGGAAGATAGCACAACCTGCTGCGACAATCGATTTTGAACAACAAAAAATAAAGAAATTCTTTTATATTTGTTAAGTAATAGATGAAAATGCTAAAGGAACACACTCACGATATTCTACGGGATATTGGTGCACGACAAAAATGTAATTACTTGTTCAATGTCATAAGTCGCATGGGTAGTTTTTATACATATTTGTTTACAAAAGCACGCTTGGCAACGTTTCAAAAATGTTTATATAAAAATGAAAATGGATTGACGTAGTGGTAGCTATCACTGATCTTATTTTACGATGGAACAGCACTGTCTAAATAAAACAACTCCAGCAATTTTACACTGTCTAAAATAAAATAACTTCAGCAATGAACAAGCTTTTGACTTGAATATTTTGCAAGATGGTTTAATTTAGTAAAAAGATAAGGAAATCAATTTGAAATAGATTTTAAAAAATTATCAGTTTCCATCCCGGAACAATTAAAATTTCGTATCAATGTAAATAATTACCACCAAGAAAGGTCTAATTTTCATCCTGGAATAATTGAAATTCCACAAGAATGTAAATAATTACTGCCAAGAAAAGTCTAATTTCCATCCTGGAATAATTGAAATTTCGCAAGAATGTAAATAATTACTGCCAAGAAAAGTCTAATTTCCATCCTGGAATAATTGAAATTTCGCAACAATGTAAATAATTACTGCCAAGAAAAGTCTAATTTCCATCCTGGAATAATTGAAATTCCGCAACAATGGAAATAATTACTGCCAAGAAAGTCTAATTCCCATCCTGGAATAATTGAAGTTCCGCAACAATGTAAATAATTACTGCCAAGAAAGTCTAATTTCCATCCTGGAATAATTGAAATTCCGCAACAATGGAAATAATTACCATTAAGAAAGGTCTAGTTTTCATCCTGGAACAATGAAAATTATATAACAATGTAAATAGTTGCCACAAAAAAAGATCGAAATGGTAAAGATATATTTGCGTCCTCTGCAGTCAATCGTGCCAAACACACTCACAACGAACTATGAATTCAAGATAATTATAATATTTATCTATATAAATTAAATTGAAAATACCTGTTTGACTGTATATCTCATTATCAAGGGAGAACGTTGCCTGATCGTTTTTGAGCCTAGCTACAATAAATGCAATTCAAAATCCGATCAGGTGACCCAATCGTTGTTTATGCCACTATCTCTAAAATTAAGGAAACTGCTGGTATAAGCAAAAGCATTCAGCACTGTGCCCATAGACCTAAACACCTGCTGGTTTCTGTCCGGATAAATGTATGTTGCCAGCTCAAGATTCGTAAATGAAATACCTCTTTTTATTTCTGCCCCTAATAAGAAAACTAGAAATAGTCTACAAGGAAGCTATTGTTCAATTGTACAATTGTTATTATCTATACAAATAAAATTGTAAGCTGTCTGCCTGTTTATTCACTTATCACGGGGGTATTCACTTATTACTTTTCCTGCAATGCATGGTAATGCATAGAGAAATTATTGAGACCACAAATTCAGTTTTTGATGGATCTACACGTTTAGGGACCTCTGCGTTTTAGGACAAAAGAACTATTTTTAGCGTAACGTCTGTGTCTGTCGGTGCAATGTATGTATCCACTCTAACTCAAAAACTAAATGGCCTAATTTCATACAATTTTATAGGTAAGTTACTTGTGGGTTACACTGGGGCTGATAAGATTTTGGTATGATTCAGGATAAAAAAAAAAACCTGCCTTTTTCTGCGAAATGGCCCGCAAAAATTGCCTGTATCCACTTTAGCTAAAAACCTAATTGACCCAATTTCACAAAATTTGGTGGATAAGTCACTTGTGGGTTACTCTGTTGCTGATTAGATTTTACTACTATTCGAAAAAAGAGAACCTGCCCTTTTTGCGAAATAACTTGCAATAATAGTTAAAATCTTAATTAAAATACTAAGTATGCCCAGATGTATCAATTAAATGCGTGTTTTACACGTAATTGTTGACGATGTAAAGAATAAGACCCACCCCATTACTTTAGGACTAACCGTTCTCGAGATATTAACTTTAGTTGCATTTTTGCTACGCTAGTTACCAAATGAAAACGAAAATTGAATTAAAAGTGCAGATTAGGTGTTATTTCAAATAATTGTGCGTGTTATTGCAATAATTGTGCGTGTTTAGTGCAATTACTCTCCACTTAATGAAATATTAATGACATACAGAGACGATTAATTTGAGTCTGTAGTGAAAATCATGTGCTGCTCACATAAGATTTTTAATTGTTTATGAAAATTATTATAAAAATTTAAGAAAAAGAAAGATTTCATAGAGAGAGAATAATAAAAGTTCCACATAATTTTGAATTAAGTTTCTTTACATTACATATTCTGCACAAAAAATGGATGTACAACTATTAACTAATAAACGTAAAATGATGCTATCAAACTTGTCAAGCAAACAAAAGTGAAATTTGCTTTGCTGAATCGAAAATATGAGCAAGTTATCCTTCACTTGCATACGAATCAATAGTGCGGTATTGATACCCTGTCATGGCGTTGTCTGAAAAAATTATCATCGATCACTGACATATACAATTACGGAACTGGCAACAAGTACAGGCCATTGAAATGGGCTCGTATATTTAGAATTTGCCTTGCATGCAAATTAACGTGCTGCGTACGAAAAATATCCTGCTGCGATAATCGATTTAGAAGGTATAAGATATATTTGAAAATAAATGAAAATGCAAAAGGAGCAGACAGAAGATTTTACTGAATACGACCTGAGTGATAAAATGTAATTACTTGTTGAGTGAAAACGTATAGGCAATTTTTTTTTTATAAACTTGTTTACAAATATATATTTGGAAACGTTTCAGAAATGTTACCATGTCTGCTGTTTTTAATATGTCCGACGCTCATTAAAGATCTCTATCAATCAAAGAACTACGCATGTTCCCAGAATGAAATACTCGTAATTTGTATGTTAGAGCGCCATCTCTGTAACTATTTTAAGAGAGCGTCATTGAACAGTTTTAGGGGACGCGACAGCTCAGTGGTTAGCGCGCGGGGATTGCACTCGGACGACCCGAGTTCAATTCAAGCCTCTTCCCAAGCTGTCGCAGTGTTCACGCGGAGTACGATCACGTTGAACATGTAGGTCCGTAAGTCCTTCCGAGAGGTTGGTGTCAGAAGAAGGATGGTACGGTTCCTGTGGATGCCTCCCCCACTGTGTTCCGATCTAAATTGGGCGGCATTGGGCGTCCAAATAGATATCTTATACCTTAGAGTAAGTCGGACGGTCTGGGTCGAAGAAGAAGAAGAGAGTTTTAGAAAGGTTGATTAAAGAGTTTTAGAAAAGTTAATTGAAGAGTTGTTGAAGAGTTTTAGAAAAGTTCATCGAAGAGTTTAGAAAAGTTCATCGAAGAGTTTTAGAAGAGTCTATTGAAGAGTTTTAAAGGATTTCATTGAAGATTTTTAGACGAGGCTATTGAAATGTTTTAGAAGAGTTCATTGAATAAGCCATTGAAGAGTTTTAGAAAAGTTCATTGAAAAGTTTCAACGCCGCAGTCTCTATTTCAGACAGTTCATCCTGATTTAAAATGAAAGTCCTACCTGTTCGCAATTTGTCTGCAATAAATCCAAATTCTAGGAAACGATTTACTAATCTCGTAATTGTTGAATAATTGTTTAGGAGTTTTAGAACATGCGCATTTCTTCTGAGAAATTTTAATAACACTCTTATAAAAATGGTTACAAAAATATCGCACTAAAATAAAAAAAATTCATTTTGCGAAGACACCATGTTCTTCGATTGATAAAAAGCGGTCTGTAACGATCGTCTGTAATGAACAGCAGACGGTATTTCTGATATATTTTTGAGGGTATATTACTGCCTTCAAGCAGAAAACAATTCTACTAATCTGTGTCTATCGGAAAAACAAGCAATTCTTATGAAATTCGATATGCTTTTTTAATCGGTTGTAGTCTATATTAATTTTCAGCGATATAGAATCATAAAAAATCTATGATTTTTATTATTTAATTTTGATATTAAATTTGCTCATTTGTAGAGAAAGTTATGGGTTACACACGTCAGGTCTTTTCATAATAGTACAAACTTTAGGAAAACTATATTCAATAGTGTGAGAAAGAAGAACAATAAAATTACGCACTGGCATCTAAGGAACATCCTATCTTTCAAAAATTACTTTTTTAAACAAAAATATAATAAGGACTTTATCTAATATTTACTGTTTAGCCGTTTTCCATGCTGAATATATGATGTAAAGAAACAAACTGCGGTGAACTTTTAATATTTGGAATTTTTTTTTTTTAATTTTACAAATATTTCTAACAAAAAATAAAAGTAAGTCTCCTCTCGAGCTGAGATAATAAACAGACAGACAGAAGCACAACTCACAATTTTTTTATACAATAACTTATTTGTAGACTACGTTTCTAGTCTTCTTATTAGAGACAAAATTAAAGAGAGATCTTTTATTTACAGTCGTTGAGCAGGTAACATACAGTTGGCCATGCGAATAGCAGCAAATACTTAAGTCTATGTCCGTAGTGCCGAATGCCTACCCTTGATTCTGCTGTCAGCACTTTCATATGAAGCTTCCATAAAATTAGAAACAGGGTTATAAGCAATGATCAATTTACGTTATCGAATTCTGAAATGCATTTATTGCACAGAGGATCTTTCTCTCTTTCGACCCAGATAGCCCGACCTATTCAAAGGTGTAAGGTAAGGTGCCACCCAATTTAGACCCAAACCCATTGCGGGCGACATCCATAGTGACAGTATCCTCCTTCCCTTGCTACCAACCTTTCGGGAAAACTGTCAGACTTATAGATTTCTACGACAGCTCGTACACCGTGTAGATACGGGGATAGTTGAGGCAGTGACGGGAATCGAACTTGGGTCCTCCGAACGCAATCGCCATGCCTTAACTAATGAACTATCTCAGAGCTCCCTGCAAAAAAAAAACCTCTAAAAACGATTGGGTCACGTTGATTTAGAGACGTAAATAACGGCTTGATCTCGTTTATTCGGAAGCTCGCATAATGATCGAGTGACACTCAAAGTGAGGGAAATAGTCAGAAGGAAATGAAGACAAACAGAAGGATAGACGGACATTTAAATTTTAAGTGGGACACTACCAAGGCTACCCATCAGAATTTCATGAAATGGGGTATATTGTTCTATCAGGGGCGGCAAATAGGGGGCGCGAGGGGGCGCGGTTGCGCCCCCAAATTTTTCTTATTCTGGACCAAAACTGAAATGGCGTAAAAAAATTCCAAGCGAATTCGGTGAAAAACATCCCCATGATGATGTTAAATCATATCATAAAATCAATATTCAATATGAAATTATAGATTCAGTATCTAATGAAATTGAGACAAGATTTAATGAGAACAATATATCCGTTTTGTTTGCCCTTAGTTCAGTATTAGATCAGATGTCGGAAAAGAAGAAGTTTCAACCATATGCAAAGTATATAACTTCCAGAAAGAGGAATTGCTATGTGAATTGCGACTGTTTTATTCAATGGTGAAAAATATAAACATAGACCATCCCAATTTTAAAAGTCGCCTGGATTATTTTAAAGAGCGGATTTTAAAAAATGTGTTTCCTGTCATAACATTATTAGTTAAATTGTTTTTGACCGTGCCAATCAGCTCATCCAGTTGTGAAAGGTTTATTTTGTGCCTCAGGAAGTTCAAAAATTATTTTCGCAGTACAATGGTGCAAGGAAGACTTTCATCTTTAGCTATATTAGCTATAGAACAAGATATACCACTGAATTATGATGATATTGCAACAAAATTTTCTATTCATCCAGACGGCTTTTAAAACTTCAATAACGGGTAAATAAATATAGATATTTTTATTTAGAAAAATTATGTTAACAACAATTATCTTAACACAATTATGTACAAAATTATGTTAACAACAATTATGTTAACACAATTATGTACAAAATTATGTTAACAACAATTATTTTTCTCAACATCAATTCAATTTTCTGATCCCCCCCCCCCCTGTTAACAAACATTTTATTTATTTCATATTGTGGATTTTCATACAAATCTCGCACACCCAAATGAAATGCTGAAATGTCGCTCCTGCGTTCTATCGTAATAATAAGATAGGCAGACAAACAGATGAATGTTCAGTTTTTGACACTTTACAACATAGTTGAAAAGTGTTTATGACTTTGTTCATTCTGTCTGTGTGTTTGTCCGTTTGTACGAAAACTGCAGTAAAAAATGGCTTTACCAAAATGAAATTTTAGTATGTTGTTCAGACGGTCTGTGGGGACATGCGGGAATGTAAATGAATAACATCACCCAATTAGTTTTGGATTATACCCGGGATGAAAAAATGAAATACATTGCACCCTATGGGACCTTATTTTTCATACATTTTTTAAGCAAAGTTAAAATTGACAAATTGCTTTGAAAATTTTAGGAAATATTCAAATTATCCCATGAAATATAGAGAAAAAATTTGAGCAAAATATGGTCTTTAGTTTTTTAAATAAAAATTAAAATAATAATTATACCCATATCATATGAAGAGATCACGTGACCCACTTCAAAAGAAAATATGGCATCCATCTTTTTTCCCAATGTAAAAATAGTGATTTTTAAAGTTCTGTTAAATTTATATTTTGTGTTGCATCCGTCCTAAAACAGCTTTTTTGCGTAATTTCTGTGCATCTATAATCTGCAACGCAATTACAATATTTTTCAGTTTAAATGATCATCAAACTTTGATTATTTCTACAACGAAGTCTAATTTTGACGTACGCAGAATGTAAACAAATCAAGTTGTAAGATGAGTTGTATAAGAATTGCTGAATTTTTTCAGTGCAAAATTATTTAGCTCTGGAGTCTGGAAGGTGATATGAATGAAATATTCATTGATTTTACCTAGAGAAGCAGACGATTTTATATCATTACATTTTTCGGTAAAGTTTTAAGCATGGAGTTAGAAAGTACTTTTACCTCCATAAATTATTGTAGTACTGTGAATTTAAAAAATCTGATGTGAGCAGCACATGACTTTCCTTATATAATGCAATGAATTTACTTTTTTAACGGTGAGAAAGTGAGTTCTTTTAAATTTATTTTTAGTTTTGCATTCGTCCTAAAAATGATTTGTTTTTGCATATTTTCTGTGCAACTATATTCTGCGCCAATGTGAGTTTAAATTTTTGAGTTTAAATGATCATCAAATTTTGATTATTTCCACAATGAAGCCTAATATTAATGCATTCAGAATGTAAACAGGTGATGAGTTGTATAACAATTTCTGAATTTTTTCACGCAAAACTATTTAACTCCGGACTCCGGAATAAAAGTGTATGAATGAAATATTCACTACTTTTACATAGAGAGGCAGATGATTTACATTTCGATGACGTCATTTGAATAAAATTTTTCGATGAAATTTTAAGTTCTCAAGTAAAATAAATTATTGCAGTTCTGTGATAATTAAAAACATATCACCGCTGAATATATCGCATTTTAGAGATGTTTAAATAACATTTCATTTCAGATTAAAAGCGTTTCATAATAATTGCTTTATGCATGATTGATCTTTGTTGTATTTATAGAGATTGAAAAATGATAGGCAATAACTTTTACCGTTATCCAGCGTGTATTTATAAGAAATTTTAATAAACATTTAAAAATCATTATAGACACAAAACCTAAATGCTATGTACTTTACAGTTAAAATAATAAATGAATACTGGATAGAAAATTATCACCAGAGAAGAGACCCGAATCTAACCTTAGACCCTCGAGGTTACAACTCTATGAATAAAGCTACCAATCCATGAGAGGAAACATCACAGTCTGTACCTTCCATTATAAAGTCTAAAATCCTTGTCCTCAACAAAACCACCATTTTCATTTCTTTCCCTTGTATTTGCTACGTACTTTTATTCACACAATTTTTATTTCTTACAACAAGGTCATCAATTTGTGAGTATAAAACGTCTTGAATGCCCAACCTCTGAATCTTAAGGCATGTTCTCTACCATTTAAAATACTTGTGCACACAGAATAAACTCCCCAAGACCCTTCCTTACAATAAAAAAAATCTGATGTGGGCAGCACATGACTTTCCTTATATAATGCAATGTATTTACTACTTTTACAGTGAAAAGAAAATAGATTATTCTTATAGTAGATACTTATATTTTTTCCAAGATATTGAATTTTCGTCAAATAGTTGTTATTTTCATTGATTTAACGCCATTTTTATCCATTTGGCGAGATTTTCTTTGATTTGGTAACATTTAAAGTCGCCAGGTTGGCGACATTTCACCAAATTCGTCGCCAAAATCTCGCCTAGCGTTATAAACGGAGAAATAAGTTATTCTTACAGCAGATAAATGACTATTGGCGTTCAAATACAAAAGTATTACTCAAAGTATCTTTTTTCATGAATGGAACAAGCTAGATCCACGAGAATGATGTCACCCAATTTATCGCACGATATTACACATGAAAAGTGAACATGTTTCTCAACAGTTAATATATTTTTTTATTTTATGGGATTTTTGATAATTTTTTTTGAAAAATATGCAATATCTCGAGAACGGTTCAAGCTAGCATTCTAAAGTTTATGTCAATCGTTTTCTAAGGAAAAATTACATAAGAAATGTCTGTTTGCGAAACTTTATTAGCTGTTTTAATTTTTTGATGATTTTTTCAAAATTTCATTCGAAAATTTAGGGAGGTTCTGAACATTCGATTGCGTTTAAAAACAACAGGTTTCCAAGATTCACGGATTGTGATTTTTGTACCAAATTTCATTCGAATAGCTCCATTCGTTCGTGAGATATCGTCTCCACAGACTCACTGACACACACACACGCACACACAGAGACATCACCTCAAAAATGTTTGATTCGTGATCAGGGATGCTTGAAGCGTGCTCTTCCGTCGAAAACTCGAATTCGAATTTTTGACCCCGTCACAATACTTTCCTTATACATTATGTATATAAGAAAAGTAAAAACATTTACTCATAAATTATTAATTTTAAAGAACAGTTTTACTTTTCTTGTTCTAAACGAACTTTTGAAAGGCAAAACAAAAGGCAAACAAAGAAACTCCATCATAAGCACAAGAGAATGCGAATAATTAAACCATTTATTATTAAGCAACCTCTGTTTTTTTTTCTTTTGCACTTATTATAGTCTCTTGCTGACATTGTTGAAGAAAGTACAATTGGTAACTTGTGTCTTCTGAAATAGCGTATATACGTTAAAAGCAAAACTTTTGCAATGTACCTTGAGATATAATGGATAAAAGGTTTTATAAATTCTTAGTAAAATTCCCTCATATGTATATTTTATTTGTATACCGTATGAAAAACATGTATAGTGTAAGCCCCCGGGCTTCTGAAAGGCTGAAACTTTTCATGCTGATAGTATCAAGTTCGGAACAAAACCTAACTGAGCCATTTTTGATTAAGACTACTATTTATGAAATTAAGTGTCATAACAAAATGTCTAAACAAAATGAAACTTATGAAAAAGTCATAATTTGATTTTCAAGAATACTAGTTTACCTCTCTTCGTTAGACTTAAATACGATCCAAGTTATAAAATATTAATCTCTAAAACATTAAGCCATGTATTTAGCAACTCATTTTATCAAACTATGAAACAAATTTATCTACAGCAGATAAGTGAAAAAAAAAATATTGAATTATGAGGAGAACATTTTAACGTGTTTAAAACACATTTTCCTAATTCAATTTATTGTAAATTGTAAGAAAAACATCTGATACGGGCTGCACATGACTTTCCCTACATAATTTATACTTCTTCCAATGCGAAATATATACAGGGTGATTAAAAAAATGGGCTAAACTTTATGAAATGATAGCACACACCAAATCAAGCATTTTTCGCCATAGTTTATCGGGTCGGAAATGAAGCGTAAAGGCGCCAGTGAGCACTTAATGGTGAAACCGATGAGTTGAGGTGAAAACACAAGAATGACTTAGAAATTATATCATGACATTTAATAAGCAATAATTACAGTAATGTCTCAAAAGTGCGACCGCAGTCATAGCTTGGATTAGCTGAAGAGGATATGGGTTCCCATGCAGAACCCGCCATACCGTGGATTGTGGCACACCAAGAGTATGCCTGCTTTTATGATATTGCCTGGCCGAACTGCTATTGTGTCCAGAATCGCCAGTTGCACACTTGACATTCTAGCACTCCTTGCACGGCCTGCATCAGACCCGATAGCGAGAAAGGATCCCGATTCACAGAGCTGCCGATGCAAATGTTCGAATATTTCACAATTGGGCAACCGCCTGTGGGGGAAACGCTCTCCTTACAGTCTTTGTGCCTCTCTGCCATTCCCATTTACAGCTCCATAGACGAAATGAATATCGGCTTTTTCTCTGTAAATTCGTCTTAAAAGTTGGAGCTGCGAAAAACTGCTGAAAATTGATAAGGTCTTACATTCGGTGTTACAAAAATTTGCATAAGAGTTCTTTTTCTTCCCAAGATGAAATTTGCATACGTGATTTTCTTCTTTAACCAGGAAATAACAACCAAAATGACACTTAGTTTGCCGAGCGACCGCTTTACAACGAGAGCGCCCTATAACACCTTTACGTTTCCTTTCCGTGCCGGTAAACTATGCCGAAAAATGCTTGGTTTGATGTGTAATGTGTTTGTGACTTCCACCTCGTAAAGTTTGGCCCATCTTTTTCAAATCACCCTGTATATATACAAGATCCGCGGCACAATGTTTCGAACATTGGAAAGTACCCAAACATCAGCGATTTTCTGGATTACAGCATATAAAACTATTTCCAAGTATCCAAATAACTTATATTTCGAGCAAATCAAATTTAACTATTGAATATAGTGCTAGCAATTTCGAAGCAGTGGCGGATTTTGGCCTCTTGTTTGGGGGGGGGGGGGGGGGGGGCGATCTGTAGATCGAAATGTTCTCGGACGTTCGTTCACTTAGGATTTTCTTAACGGCTTCCTATATACAGATATTTGACATTTTTGAAATAACTAGAACAAATTCGGAAGTTTATAGTAAATTCTTTGCAGCTTATAAAATACGGCCTATCATTTAAGACCAAAGCAAAACAATGAAGATTGCAAGAGAAAAAATTATGTGACTATATAAAGAAACAAACTTATTGTTGAAGTCGAAACAGGAAACTAAATTATATTCTGTATTAAGTATACACAAGTAAGAGATTTTCCTGTGAGAAGATTAATACTGAATATTAACTAAATAAACACACATTTATATTCTATTCACTAAATATGGTTATCATACAATACAATACAAATAAATTTTATTTTTTTTAGACTGTGGTAGAAAAGGAGGGTGAATATGAGTAAATACAGTTAATATAGGTATTAATAAGCACTGAACATTGATTTACATTTTCCCATTTTTTTTCATTTTTAGCTGCACAGAAATCAATAAATTTTTACGCGAAAAACATCACGTATAAACATCACGCAAAAACATTACGCAAAAATATCAAAAGAAAAGACCAATGGTTTGATAGAGTTTATTACCCCTGGCAAAAATTATAGAATCACTTCCATGTTATTTCAATGGGATACGAAGTTCAATGCTCTACAACTTTTGATGCACGGATACCCTGAAAAAACCTTTTTGGGCGAAATTGAAGAACTTTAAAAACTTAACAAAGCAAAAAATGTTTGAAAAATTTTGCACTTTTCATTATTTAATAATTCACAACCAAAAAATGGGAAAAGAGCTGTAGGCTGAAAGAAAAAGCTCGTAAAATCTAATTTAGAATAATAAATTTAATCATATAAACATGAGGAGCTATATCTTAATAATTTTCCATGATCAAATTTATTATTCCAAATTAGTTTTTACGAGTTTTTTCTTTCAACCTCTAGCTTTTTTCCCATTTTTTGATCGTGAATTATTAAATAATGAAAAGTGCAAAATTTTTCAAATATTTTTGTTTTGTTAAGCGTTTAAAGTTCCTCAATTTCGCTCAATAACATGGAAGTGATTCTATAATTCTTGCCAGGTGTAGTACCTATAACACTATTCAAATGTAATTGCCAATTCATGTTATTGTCGATCATTATCCTTAACAGCCTTACGGAGTCCATCGCAAAAACCCTGGCGCCGTTAACCTCCCAGGAAGGATCATCATTATAATATCAACTCAAGTCTTTTTGCTTTTTCTTTAGCAAATCGATCTAAAATTGTTACTGGTGAAATTGCGATATCATAATGCACATGTAACAAAGCCAATCCCACTAACCGATCTTCTCTAATTGTGTTTCGAAGCCATGTCTTCAATCGTTTTAGTGCTGAGAAGCTACGCTGGGCGGTTGCTACAGTAATTGGTAATGTTACAAGAACTTTCAGTAACACGTAGATCACATGGTACACTGCAGGATCACAGTTCTGTAGTGCTTCAAAAGCAGACTTGGGTACTTTGACGGTATCGGTATTTTCTCGCATCCATTTGGTTCTCCAGTTAATCACCTCAACTTGCAGTGTACTGTTCATTTCTTCCACTCACAGTTTGGTTATTCTGTGATACTTTCTGCTTAGCTGTGTCCAAGATGTGAGGAGTGACTCTTCGTCCGTGTTGATTTTCACTAAAAGAGTCTATGGTACTAAATCTTGTAAATATAAGACATCCAGATTTTCCTGTGCGAATCGGTCTTTTAAGTCTTCTTGGACGGAGTTTAACAAAGGCAAGTAAACATTTATTCTGTAATAATCTTCAGGAGTTATGGCAGGAGCATTTGATCTATGAACTTGACGTCCAGCAGTACGTGGTATTTTTACTTCAATTCCAAGATCATTACACATTCCTTCAACCTCTCTGCATATATTCCCGAAATCGGATTCCACATTTTTCTTAAATTCACTTATTATCGTAATTGCATCAGAGACAGCATCTCGAGCTTTCTTGAGGTCCAAACATTCGGCTCGTAAAAACTGACTTAAAACATATGTTGCGTTTAAGATTTTTGAGAGACTATGTGGTGCAAAAATAAATTCTGAATTGCATAATGAATAAATTAGAGTTTTTCCTTTGGGTGCTGAATTCGCGTCGTGCCAAGTTGATATCTCCTCTAACGCATCCACGATCTTAATGAGATCTGCTTTGAATTTCATAACGCCATCGTGTCTTTCGACCCATCGAGTTTCGCTAAGTCCAGAAAGTTGTCCCCCAATATGTTTTTTCAAGACGCTATTTCTTTTCGCTGAACCCGTGAAAAAACTCACAACTTGTTTGATGATGCCAACAGAATTACTCACGCTTGAAACGGACGAAGATTTGGATAGAGTCAAATTCAGTTGGTGGCTGAAACATGGACAGTGGATTGCATTTACAGCAATTTTTTGAACTTCCTTTACAGCACCGCAACGATTAGATGTCATTACACTACACGTGTCTATACCAATACCAACCATTCTGGAAGAATCCAGTCCCAAATTCGCAACTATCTTAACAACTTTTTGATCAATTGCAACTCCGATCGCTTTTAATTCAGCCGATGTTGACATGAAAGTGGCTTCTTTGGAACTGCTACTCTTTGATTTTGCTAAAGCAGCAAACATATCTAGAAAAGTCAAGAAATCTTCACGAACTTCCATTCTTCCTGCTTCGCCAGTCACGTATCTCAGTACAAATGTCACTTGAGAAATATGAGAAACATCTGTTGTTTCATCAAACACTATGCTATAGACACCTGTTTCACGAACCTGTGCAACGATATGAATCTGAATTTCCATGGCAAAACACTGAATTATGTCATTTTGAATGGTTTTGCTTATAAACTGAGTTTTAGAAGACTCGAAATGTTTACGAAGAACTTCGTCTCCAGCGGACATTCTGACCCGCAACAAAGCACGGAAATTTCCTTTATTTGCCGTTGACGCCAATGAAAGTCCAATGTTACCATCATCTCGGTGACCACGCAAAGCTAGAATTTGCCGGCCACACAGCTGAACCGTTTCAATAATTGATAGGATAATTTTTCGATTCTGATCGATTAATTCTTGGCGATAAGTACATACTTGATTGGCAACATCTCGAGAAGGATTTTCGTACGTTTTAATAAAGTTTGAGGCTGCCTCTAATGCTTGCTTATGATAGTGGTTGTTGTTATGAATAACAAGGTCCCCCTGAATACCGGTGAGTTTTGCAAATGTTATTAATGGTTTCGTTACCAACTTAGAGAGAATCACAGTTTTTTGGTAACCTCCAATTAGTCCAGGAACAAAAAGAGGACAGACCTTGCAAAAATAACCTTTCTCAGTATCAGAAAACACCAACCAGTCGTAGAGTTCAAGATATTTTCTGTTGGCATATCGCTTTTCAACTTTGCTTTTTTTGTTGTGTGTTGAAAACGGAAATTTATACGTAGCCGGTGGAATCCAATGATTTTTTAGGATTTGATATTTTGCAAAATCGTTCAAAGGAAATCCAGTGCTTACTTCACTATTCGACTTCAGTAACATACCTATGTCTACACTTCGACAGCGTAAAGCTGGTGAATCTTGACTTCTCGAAGTTAAATAGGACGTCGCTGTGGAATTCTCATGCTCTGTGTCATAAGAGGTAGATTCTAAAATATCAACTTTTGCTTCTGAAGCAAACGGTGCAACTGTAGTTATACCTATGTGAGTAAGATATCATAATATCAATTTGAGCACTGAATAATCTGTCAAATTTTAATAAAATATCTTATATATTTGTCTTCTTTCAAAAGAAATATATATATAAGATAGGATTAATTTTTTTTTGCCTACCCCCACCCATATCTCCGTCTATGCTCTGTCTCCGTCTATGCTCCGTCGAAACTCCGGCTGTTATTGTTTTACCCAAAACACTAGTTAAATTTTAAATTTTAGAACGTCGCCAAATGGCCCTTAATCGCCAATTATCGTTATTTTTATGAATTTTTTACGGCCTTTCTAAAACGATTGGGCAGCTAATTTTTTTATTGTTATTTATTATTAGATGAGTATAATCAGCCATATTTTTTTCAGAAAAATTTAACATTGCAGGGTCGAGTACTTTCCTTTAAGATATTTCTAAAATAATCAAAACCTTACATTACCTGAGTTTTGAACGTTCGCCGTTCCTGCAATAACATTCATCGCGGGAGAATCACTTGAATTTCCGGAAGTGTAAGGAATTTCAGAAATTTGCTTCCTTGAATATTTGGCAAACATGTCTTTGATTGAAGCGGTCTGTTTACGCTTCTTCGAGGTTTTTTCATCTCTCCCAAACAGTGCAAATCAGTTTTAAAGCACCTCACAAAATCACAATATAACACACTATTCTTTGTTATAAAGATATCTGAGGAGCAGCAAGGTTTTGGAATGATTAATGCATATACGACGCTACCGACTCTGTACCACGTGTGCAATAGCCAACCAGAGGCTCTTATTGGCTACTGTTCACGTGGTACACAGTCGGTAGTCTCGTACAAGCATTGCTCGCCAAATATAACGACACAGCTTTCCATAGGCGCAGACTTTTGACTTTTATTATGGGGCCGAGATTTCGTGGATAAACTGAGGGAGGGAGAGCAAGGCCAAAGTATCTCTCTAATGATATATATATTTTTTAATTTTATAATTTACTTGATAAAACATCGACGTTCGTCAGGCGTTTGGGGGAGGGACGATCGCCTCGATTGCCCCTCCTGAAATCCGCCACTATTTCGAAGCAATCTAGTTCATATATTAAAAGATTTGAATTTTTAATCCATCTATTTGGCGTTATTTCAACTTCAACGTCATTTTTACAAATTTGGCGACATTTCCACCAATTTTGAACAATTTTCTAAAAGAAAGTCACCAATTGGGCGATCTTTATTGGGCACCAAATAAATCACCATGGTTTCTAAATGTATCGTCAAATGACAATTGAATGATAGTGATTGCTTTTCAATTTTATACAATTTTTTAGATAAATTTATACGAAAAACGAGCAATATTTCGAGATCGAATCAAGCTAGCGTTCTAATGTTTGTATCATTTGTTTTCTCATAAAAAAATTTCGGGCAAAATGTTTGTCTATTTACATTATTAAATGTCCTGATTTTTTTACTTTCCTTATATACAATAATGTATAAGGAAAGTATTGTGATGGGGTCGAAAATTCGAATTCGTGTTTTCGACGGCAGAGCACGTTTCAAGCATCCCTGATCACGAATCAAACATTTTTGAAGTGATGTCTGTGTGTGTGTGTCAATGAGCCTGT
The DNA here is from genome assembly GCA_951213105.1 of Amaurobius ferox. NCBI lineage: Eukaryota > Metazoa > Arthropoda > Arachnida > Araneae > Amaurobiidae > Amaurobius > Amaurobius ferox. The sequence continues at coordinate 49,716,623 of OX578151.1, forward strand.
GGAGACGATAACTGTCGAACGAAAGGATCGATTCGAACGAAATTTGGTACAAAAATCACAATCCGTACACACTGGAAGCTTATTGCTTTTATACGCAATCGAATGTTCAGAACCCCTCTAAATTTTCGAGTGAAATTTTGAAAAAATCGTCAAAAAATCAAAACCTCTAATAAAGTTACGCAAAAAGGCATTTCTTATGTAATTTTTCATTAGAAAACGATTGACATAAATTTTAGAACGCTAACATGAACCGTTCTCGAGATATTGTACATTTTTCAAAAAAATTATCAAAAAGTCATATAAAATAAAAAAAAATATTTCCTATTGAGAAACATGTTCACTTTTTATATGTAATAATATGCGATAAATTGGGTGACATCATTCTCGTGGATCTAGCTCGTTCCATTCATTAAAAAAGATACTTTGAGTAATATTTTTGTATTTGAACGCCAATAATCTGCTGTAAGAATAACTTATTTTTTCGTCCATAACGCTTGGCGAGATTTTGACGACGAATTTGATGGAATGTCGCCAACTTGGCGACTTTTTTAAATGTTGCTAAATTAAAGAAAAACTCGCAAAATGTATAAAAATGACGCTAAATCAATGACGACTCATTGATGAAGACGACATGGAAAATGACGACTCATTGACGAAAATTCAATATCTTGGAAAGAATATAAATAACTACTATAATAATAATCTATTTTTTTCTGTAAAAGCAGTAAATTCATTGCATTATATAAGGAAAGTCATGTGCTCCCCATATCAGCTTTTTTTATCATTTTTTTCAAAAATTAATTCGAGAAAATGGGGAGGGGAATCTTCCAATTATTTAATCGCGTTTAAAATTAACAGGGTTCTATTATTCACTGGTTGTAATAATTGTACCCAATTTGTTTCGAAACAATTTCATTCATTCCTTAAATATCTCTTCCACAGACTCACGAACACACACACACTAACATGAGTATTGACATACACTCTAGCATACACACACTAACATACATCCATACACATGCATACATTCACAGGTATCACCTTGAAAGCGTCCGATTCGAATCCAGAGATGTTTGAAACTTGCTTTTCTCTCGAAAACTCGAATACGAATTTTCGACCCCGTCACAGTATTTTCCCTGTGCATTGTACTATGTATGTAGGGAAAGTAAAAATCAAATCACGCTCCTGCAAAACTTATCGTCTACCTAACAATAAAAACGAACAATAAACGCAGAATATTACTCGTAGAATCTCACTTTCTCAAAAAAAAAAAAACCTTTACTCATAAATACTTAATTCCAAAGACCAATTTGAGCTTTTTGGGGTTCCGAAAAAAAACCCTCAATTCTTTTGAATGGCAGAACGGACCGGTAACATAGAAACGCCATCTAGTGCTTTTAGCACGTATATTAGCAAAGCATTCATTATTAAAGAACCCCGGGAAAACTCCACACACACACACACACACACCTCCCCACATACTTGCTCATTGACAATTCGCAGAAAGTCTCATATGTAACAATGGCGCCGTTAAAAAATCTGATGTGGGCAGCACATGACTCTCCCTACCAGACTCAAATTCATTTTCTCTTTATTTATCTCATTATTCATTAAACTGGGTTTAACTGCACAAAATAAAACGTATAATCATTTGAAATGACACTAAATTTGCAGTTTTAATTTTCATTTAGTAACCGGACGCATTTTCTAAGATGACATAGAAAAAATGCAAAAAAACTAAAATATCTCGACAAGGGCTAGTCGTAGAGTAACGGGGTTGGTCTTATTCTTTTTGTCGTAAAGAATTGCGTATAAACCAAGTATTTAATTGAAACATTTAAGCATGCGTAGTCTTTTATTTTAAATTTTAACGATTATTGCGGGCCATTCCGCAAAATAAGGCAGATTCTTTTTTTCGAATGATACCAAAATTTAATCAGCGCCAGTGTAACCCAAGAGTGTCTTATCTACCACATTTTAGGAAATTTGGTCAATTACTTTCGCAGCTGGAGTGGGTATATACGTTGCACAGACAAATGCACAGACAAACGCACAGGCAGACACACGGGCCAACGGCCGTACCGTGCTGAAAACACCGGTTCTCGCTAGATCACCGAAGTGAAGCAGCATCGGGCGCGGTTAGTACTTGGTGGGTGACCACCTCGGAACGCCGCGTGCTGTTGGCCATCTCGGGTGCGGTATCCCCATGGTTTGCGCGCTAGATCTGCACGCTGCCACAAATGCCGCCGTGTTCATGCGGAGTACGATCACGTTAAACATGTGGGTCCGTAAGTCCTTCCGAGAGGTTGGTGGTAGGGGAAGGAGGGTACGGTCCCTGTGGATGCCACCCCCACTGGGTTCCGGTCTAAATTGGGTGGCACTTCCCGGCCGTCCATACAGTTACCTTACACCTTTCTGGTAGGTCGGACGGTCTGGGTCTCAACAACAACAACAGGCAGACACACAGAGTCACGCTGAAATTTTAATGAACTCGAGATTTCAACGGATGTATACGAACAAAATATTTTTAACTTGATGTCTGTGTGTTTATCTGTTAATATGTCGGTCTGCGCAATGAAATTCAACCTTGATAAATAAATGTTTTAAAAAAATGTTTAAGTGAAAAAGAAGCGGAATAAGAAATCATTAGTGAACTTCAATTCTCCTCCAGAATTTTAAGCTGAATCCTATGCTGCATCCTATGCTGAAGTATCTATAGCAGATCCTCGGACAAAATGTGTCAAGAAAAATGAAATTATTTTTAATCGGAAATAACATTCCCAGAACCGGAATTAGAAATCCTTGATGAGTCATTTTATCTATTACTTTCCTTATATACATAATGTATAAGGAAAGTATCGTGACGGGGTCGAAAATTCGAATTCGAGTTTTCGACGGGAGAGCACGTTTCAAGCATCCCTGATCACGAATCAAACATTTTTGAAGTGATGTCTGTCTGTGTGTGAGTGTGTGTGTGTGTGAAAGTATGTGTGTGAGTGTGTGTGTGTGTGTGTGTGTGTGTGTGTGTGTGTGTGTCAGTGAGACTGTGGAGAAGATAACTGACGAACGAATGGACCGATTCGAACGAAATTTAGTGCAAAAATCACAATCCATAAACACTAGAAGCCTATTGTTTTCAAACGTAATCGAATGTTCAGAATCCCCTTAAATTTTCGAGTGAAATTTTGAAAAAATCGTCAAAAAATCAAAACCGCTAATAAAGTTACGCAAATAGACTTTTCTTATGTAATGTTTCATTAGAAAACGATTAACATAAATTTTAGAACGCTAACATGAACCGTTCTCGAGATATTGCACATTTTTTCAAAAAAATTATCAAAAAGTCATATAAAATAAAAAAAATATATTTCCTATTGAAAAACATGTTCACCTTTCATATGAAATACCATGCGTTAAATTTAGTGACATCATTCTCGTGGATCTAGCTCGTTCCATTCATGAGAAAAGATACTTCGAGTAATACTTTTGTATTTGAACGCCAATAGCCATTTATCTGCTATAAAAATAACTTATTTCTCCGTCAGTAAAGCTTGGCGAGATTTTGGCGACGAATTTGGCGGAATGTCGTCAACTTGGCGACTTTTTGAAAAGTTGTCAAATTAACGAAAATCTCGCCAAATGGGTTGAAATGACGCATAAATCAATGAAAATGACGACTACTTGTCGAAAATTTAATATCTTGGAAAGAATATAAGTATCTACTATAAGAAAAACCTATTTTTCTACTCTAAAAATAGTAAATTCATTGCATTATATAAGGAAAGTCATGTGTTGCCTACATCAGATTTTTTTTTAATTTGATGCTGAATTCATATCAATCATTATCTAAACTCTATACAATCGCGAGAAATAGATGCTTCAAAAATGTTTTGAATCGGAGTAGTAAAAAAACGGGAGTAAAGATCCTTAATAAACCACTCTAACTAATCTTGAGAGTAACTCCTACTAAACCACTCTAACTAATCTTACACTCCAGAATCTTGAGAAATAGATGTTTCAAGTAAAATATAAATTTTTGAACTAAAAAAGGAAATAGAACAAGAAGTGGAATTCCTTAGTGAATCTCTGACTCCTCTAGAATTTGATGCTGAATCCACATCAATTATTATCCAAGCTTTATATGTAACCAATTCCGAGATAGAAATGCTTAAAAAAAATATTTAATGATAAAATGAATTAGAAGTAGGAATCTTTAGTGAAGTCTAATTCTCCTTCTAAATTTGAAACTGAATTCATATCAGTCATCTTAAGCTATATCTAAAGCAAATCCCGAGAAATAGATGTTTCAAGGAAAATGTAAAATTTTGAATAGGAAATAACATCGTCATAACAGGAAGTGAAAATTCTTAGCGAGGCATTTAACCCCCCTCTTTATTTGGTTCTGAATTCATATCAGTCATTACCTAAGCTCTGTCTATATCCGATCTTGAGAAATAGATGTTTCAAAAAATGTTTTGAATGCTCAAATCCCATCAGTTATTGTTTAAACTTTATCCATAGTTAATCTTGAGAAATAGATATTTCAAGTAAAATGAAAATTTTTAAATCAAAAAATGAAGGAGAAATCTTTACTTGAAATTTAATGCTGATTCTGTATCAGTCATCATCTAATCTCTATCTATAGCAGATATTGAGAAATAGATGCTTCAATGAAAACTGTTTGGTAAAAAGAATTGTAGGACAAAAATTTTGCCGTCCATAAATGAATTTTTTCTCTATTAGAAATGTTTAGCCATAAATACTTAATTATGAAGAACAATTTCAGCTTTTGGGGGTTAGAAAGAAACTCTATTCTTTTAAGAGACAGAGCGGAGAAGAAACACAGAAGAACCCTATTCTTAAACTGTACATTTAATGAACGCATTAATTTTAAAGGAATTTCAGAAAAACTAGCAGATGTCTTTTACTTCCCCTGCAATATACTATATGGTAATGTATAAGGAAAGTTTTGAAATCTTGTCGAATATCGAAATTCGAATTTTCGACGGATTTGCACGTTTCGGGCACTTTAGAATACGAAAAAACTATTTTTAACATGGCGTCTGTGTGTATGTCTGTCTGCACAATGTACATATATACATTAACTCAAAAAAAAATTAATTTACCAATTTTCGTAAAAGTTGGTAAGTATGTCACTTGTGGGTGATGTGTGTACGTGTGTGTGTCCGTGGATATGATATCTCACGAACGAATGGAGCGTTTCGAACGTAATTTCGTACGATTACTGCGATTTGCAAAAACTGGAACACTATTGATTTTAAACGCGATCGAACGTTTAGAAGGTCCCCGAAATGTTCGAATAAATTTTTGAAAAAAAAATTAAAATATTAGGACATTCAATAATGTTGAATAAATAATCGCTTTATACGTAATTTTTATTCTAAAACGGATGATACAAACTTTATAACGTTAGCTTGATCCGTTTTTGAGTAATAAAATGTATTAAAAAATTGCATAAAAATGAACAATCATCAAATGTATAATACTTGGCGATAAATTATGCAATCTTGACTACTCATTTAGTGAAATATCGCCAACTTGACGACTTTTTAATGTGGCGCCAAACCGACAAAAATGACTCCAAAGTTACGAAAATGATGCCAAATTGATACTTAATAATTAACATATTTTTATATAATGGAGTATATTGCTTAGCAGACGGATAATGGCAATATTTCCGATTATGAAGTTACATTTGCGACAATTATAAATAAATTTTGGTGTTTCGAAATAGTTTTGCATGTCGTTATCCAGAAAATCACGCAACGTCAGTATGCTTTTTAATGTTCAAAACACTGCGCCGTGGGTCTTGCTCATCCTTATTTCGCATTGAAAGCAGTAAAGTAATTGCTTTATGTAGCGAAAGTTATATGTTGCCCACATCAAATTTTTTTTCAATAAAGAAATAAAAAAAAATCTGATGTGGGCAGCACATGACTTTCCCTATATAACGCAATGAATTTACTACTTTTACAGTAAAACATAGTTTATTCTTATAGTAGATACTTATATTATTTTCAAGATATTGAATTTTCATCAATGAGTCGTCATTTTCATTGATTTAGCGTCATTTTTAACCATTTAACAAGATTTTCGTTAATTTGACAACATTTTAAAAGTTGCCAAGTTGGCGACATTCCGTCAAATTCGTCGACAAAATCACGCCAAGCGTTATGGAAGGAAAAATAAGTTATTCTTATAGCAGATGAATGACTATTGGCGTTCAAATACAAACGTATTACTCAAAGTACCTTTTCTCATGAATGAAACGAGCTAGATTCACGAAAATAATGTCACCAAATTTATTGCATGATATTACATATGAAAAGTGAACATATAATAACATTTCTCAGCAGTTAATATATTTTTTTTAATTTATAATTTCTTGATATATTTATTTTTTAAATGTGCAATATCTCGAGAACGATTCATGCTAGCGTTCTAACGTTTATGTCAATCGATTTCTAAGGAATGTCTATCTGCGTAACTATCACTCGAAAATTTAGGGAGGGTTCTGAACATTCGATTGCGTTTGAAAACAATAGGCTTCCAGCATTCATGGATTGTAATTTTTGTACCAAATTTCATTCAAATCACTCCATTCGTTCGTGAAATATCGTCTCCACAGACTCACTGACACATACGCACGCACGCACGCACACACACACACACACACACACACACACACACACATATATATAGTTTCACACACACACACGCACGCACTCACACGCACACACGCACACACTCACACGCACACACTCACACACAGACATCACCTAAAAAATGTTAATGTAAATGTTAATCAAATAAAAAATTCGTGATCAGGGATGCTTGAAACGTGCTCTCCCGTCAAAAACTCGAATTCAAATTTTCGACCCCGTCACAATACTTCCCTTATACATTATGTATATAAGGAAAGTAAAAATCCAAACTCATTTGTAGAATATACTTTTTATCCTACCTGACAATAAAAAAAAAACTACAGTCCTTACCTTTTTAGAAAACGCTTTCTCATAAATACTTAATTGCGCATAGGCCAATTTGGGTTTTTTTTTAGCTCTACGAAAGAAACTCGATTCTTTTGAGAACGAACGGACCCAGACATAAAAACTCCATCGAGTGCCCCAAAGTACGCAGTTAATGAAGGCATTAATTATTGAGGAGCCGCAGGGAAACTCACAGATGGTTTTTTTCCACATATTGCACTTCTGTATTGACATTTTGCAGGGAGGTATCATTTGTAAAGCTGAAAGAAACGCAATGCAAGAAAGGTATTTGTATAGTTCGTTTCTTGAAAAATACACATTTTTTAGGAAAGTTATTAGGCACCCGGATAACTTTGTAAGGAAAGGGTCATGCCGTGTGCACGTTTGGTCCATTTTTAGTAAAGTGACCATACAGGATCAAATAAAAGTGGATTTCAATGCACATAAAAGAGAATTTAAAAAGTTAAGGTAACAAACTCTGCGAAGTGAGATAGATGAAAAAGCAATTATAAAGATGTGTTCAACGAGTAAGAATTGACCATAAAACTAGAGGCATTTATTGCAAGACTAAAACGAATTTCCCGGCGTTGCCCGGGTTTTAAATAGGTGGCGGCTATTTATAAATAACTAAATAAGCGTCTGCTAATTAAAAATTACATTCCGGTTCAAATCAGATACTCTCCGCAAAAAAAATAAGAAATAAACAGAGGCCGAAAGGCGTGGTTTAAACTTCTATACGGATGCGCAGTAATACGGATGCGCAGCTTCTATACGCATACGCAGTAAAATGCACCGTCAGACATTCGAATCCGTGGAACGTACAAAGACTTAGCGGAAGATGCTTTGCGATCATTGAATGTAGCCAATTAAAAAATAACAAAAATTTAAATTAACTTACGAAATTGAAAGACATTTTTTTATTAGAATGCTAAGATATATGCGTTCTTTTTGCCAGATTATAGAATTGTGCTCATTTCAGTTTCTCGAATTATCAGATAACGTAAAACATGCAAATTTCGACGTAACTTAAAAACTACGGATTCGGTTCAAGCATTGTTGAAAAGAACTTTCTCCGATCTTTTCGAAGGTGTCAGGAGAAAAACTCGGTGGAAAAATTTTGATCGCTAAAGAATCGATTTGTGTGAAAATGGTAAAACGTAAAATAACTAGAAAACCAATTAAAAAATAAAAAATAATCCCGTGGTGCACCTTCCCAGGGATTCGGGAATTCTCTCTCATGGTTCATGGTGTTATACTTGATTCCTTAATAATTTTTCAGTTTTTATCTTCTATTTATGCTTGTAGTCTGGGTTATGGTATTTATAGTAACGAACTATGAACTATTGCCATATCCACAACAAGCATTTATTTGGGTTAATTTGGGTTGGATGCTCAGACTTAAAGAAAATCAAATCTCATTAATCTGCAACTTAAGCCTAGTGCTATTCATTTCTTTTTTTCGGTAGCAGTCTTTTAACTATTTTGGTAATTTCATTGTTTTAATGTTTTGCCATTAATTACTTGGTATTAGTTATTAAATCATTTTTCTATATACATGTATATATATATATATATATATATATAACCCATTCCTATATTTACCAAATTTCCTAAACTTCTTCAATTTGTTCTTTTCAATAACTATATATTTCAAGGCAATAAATTATACTTACAAGTATCAGGGGTTCCACAGGGTGGCTGTAGTAGCAGTATATTAGCTAATTTATACCTTTTATCATTATGGAAAATATTTTACTTCCACAGATTATAAAATTTACAGATATGTTGATGATCTGATTTGTTTGGTCTTTACAGACAACTGTGTCATAGATATAGATTTTTATTCGGATAATTTGGAACTAATTCCTAATGAAGCCACTATCAGTAATACCATTAATTTTTTGTGTGTGTGAACTTGAATCTTATTATTGAACCTTCTAATAGGATAGTTACTAATTTATATGATAAAAAAGACTATTTTAACTTTAACATTAATCAATTATTACCTTTTAATTCCTATAACTCGATTCAATTGTTTAAAAATATTATGCTTAATCAGCTCTTTAGAATTTATAGATTATCTGATAAAAAACTTCATGCTATGCATATTAATAAACTTAAAATTACTAGCAAATTATACAAATATCCAGCTTATTTAGTACATAGTATAGTTAAAAAGTTTAGAATGGTAGATTATACTTAAATTCTCTCCTTAGTATCTTATTTTAGCCTGGCATCCACTTTCTCTTGTATAAACATTACCTTGTATTTACATGCTCTTACTGTTGAATATAACTTTTTATTGTCGTTTCGCATTATTGTTATTTCTTTCTCACGATTGGCAACAGCAGTTCTCAACTTTTTTTTTTCTTTTGAGATTGGCAACATTGGTCTCTTTATTCAAGGCTTCAATGGATCAGACGTATGCATTGTTTTTTCAGGTATTCTTGTTTCCTATTATTTTTCAACCTTTATGCATGTTGTCCAGATTATCAAAGTTTATAGATATAGTCTATCACTGATATCAGAAACATGCATTTTGTGTTCATTTTTATGAAATACTTGGACTTGATAAAGAGTTTTATCGAAATGAACAATTCATTATTAGGTCTAGGGCTTGTCCACGTGTAAAGCTTTCATGCTTGAATTTTATTTGATATTATTTTATCGATTCCTTTCCATTGATGTTTTTTGTTTGTCTTCAGCTTGATGATTAGAGGTTTGCATTTATATTCTCCACTTGACTGATGATTCTCGGTTTGATACTTTTATTTGTAAGGCACTTTATAATGTTGGGGTTTTTGAGTTGAAAATTCTCTCTATTTTTTCATTGGAGTTTTAACTTTTATTATATATATATATATATATATATATATATATATATACACTATCCGACATAGAGAATGCAACCTTGAAGTTTTGGCCTTATAACTTTGCAAATTGCGAGACAAACGCAGCTGGTCAATGTATGCAAATGATCTGACATGCAAGTGGGTCTCGTGATTAGAGCGCGGGATAAAAGAGATGGAAACGGCTGATGAGCCAACAGTTGTCACTGTCTGTCGCCTACGGAAACCCGTTTTTTGAGCGGTTTTCCGTTTCAGAAGACATGTGCTGTTAAAAAGATGCTTGGCAACCGACGTCGAAGTCCGTTTTAGCATTTGGACGATCGTGCAAGGGGATTCATTTTAGGCCTCGGTACGGCTGGGTGCCGTAAACACGAGTAGATGCGTCCACTGTGCAAAGGATTTGGGAAAGATGGATTGAAGAAGGGCATGTGAATCGTCGCAGTAGTACAGGTTCAACCAGACGTACGTCAGCACGCTTTGATCGACGCATTCGAAGGCATGTGGTGGCGGCCCCACAAACGATGACTGTCGACATTCTGCAGAATTTGCAGGGTACATTGGATGTTCCAATATCAACTAGAACAGTTTCTCGACGATTGGCCAAAGGCAGCTTGCACTCAAACAGTCATTTACGAAGACTGCCATTAACGACAAGACACCGATGTGAGAGATTGCTATGTTGTCGGCCCGAGCCTCTTGGACGACTGAATGGGACAGGGTAGTGTTCAGCGACGAGTCTCGGTTCTGTTTGTCGAATGACAATCGCCGTGTAAAAGTCTGGAGGCGACGTAGAAACAGATCCCGATCCTGCTGCGATTGTTGAACGCCATACTGCTCGACAACGCGGCATCATGGTTTGGGGTGCCATCGGCTTCGATAGCCGGTCACTTCTGGTTCGTATCACAGGCACAATGACGGCATGAAGTGCTGCCTTCAGCGGTTGCAAAATTCTGATTTCCAGCACAATCGCACACAGCAATCATTAGCAGACAAGCATTGTAACGTATCCAAGTGCTTCCTTGGCCTCCGCTGTCTCCAGATCTCTCCCCCATTGAGCATGAATGGGAATTGATTGGGTCTTGCTTCAAACAGAGGACGACCTGTGGAGGATTGAAGGCATATGGTCGTCCATCCCTCAGGAAACTATCCGCACGCTCATTGCGTCTTCTCCTCGAATTGTTACTGCTTGTATCGCTGCAAGAGGTGGTCCTACTGCCTACTGATCACCCTGTCTATACCATTACTATATTACAGTATCCTTCTGGAATTCTGTAGTCATTTCTGGCACACTGACAGCACAGCGGTACGTAGACAACATTCTACGATCGGTTGTGTTACCGTTCCTTTTGCGACACACCGGACTTACTTTTCAGCAAAATAATGCCCGGCCGTACCCCGCACGTGTTGCTATGAATTGCCTTCAAACTTGCCCAACACTTCCTTAGCCAGCTTGGTCTCCTGATCTCTCTCCCATAGAGCACATTTGGGACGTTATGGGAAGGCGATTGCAATCATCCCGGAATGTTGACGATTTAGTCCGACAGTTGGAGACAATTTGACAAGACATTCTACAGGACACCATCCGTGAACTTTATGAGTCTATGCCACGCCGGGTGACATCTTGCATCCAGGCCAGAGGTGGACCAACGCCTTATTGACTTCCTCCCTTTGTATACGGTCAAACTATAAATCATTACATTGTTTTGAAATTTTAATCGTTTGTTTTTCTATGTATGTTCTTCACGTCCACCAATTTTTATCACAATCGGACAACTCCTTCTTGGTGCGTCGATTTTTTTTGTTATAGGGTATATATATATATGTGTGTGTGTGTGTGTGTGTGTGTGTGTGTGTGTGTGTGTGTGTGTGTGTGCAGTTTCACATAACAGGTTTTCCTATTTTAATTACAGAGATATCGACTATTCCATACTAATGAGCGCAAAAACTATCCTAAATGTAGGAACTTTTCTTGTAGTCAAATTTTGTACGTGTAGAGATTTCATTATTGGGAAAAGTTTCTGCGTGCATACAGAACACAACAACTAACTTTTCTCAACTCTTCTCTTATAACAAAGAATTCTCATGGAAATATTTGTAGTGCAGTATATACTTAAATCACCTCGTGTTCCTTTCACAACCCCTCTTCGCCTAATAATGGAACAACAGCTCGGTATGTTTCCTTCCAGTGCCATTTTGAACTTGTCAAAAGAAGAGAGTCTTCCGGGAAACTCTCTGTCAATATTCTGCGTGGTCGCGGCCAAAACATAATCGAGGCATGAAAGCTTCTTTACAGGGTTCAGCAGCATCGATATTCCATGCATTAATGATTGAGGTGTTTTTTTATGCGTGTGAACTCAAAATGGGACGAACACCTGCGGATCTAAGTGAAAAGCCATGAACGAATTGAAATGAAGTAATTCTAGCGTATGCAGAGCTCGAAGAGATCGGCTATTGTTGACCAGGGGGTGCTTATCTCGGGCATGATTGGCTTTATTATTTTTATTTGGTTCCGCGCATATGACGACATGGGAATTAAAAACGCGCGCGTATTGTTCTCGCTATCTCAAAAGAGATCGAATTTGTTAACTGTGATCTTACTCCCCCGAAGTCACTAAATTTCCTTGTAATCGTCACTGGATTCTGTGTGCACAGCACAATTTAAAATCTTTGTGCAAGTTGTATACGCCTGGATGCCACTTTAAAATTAACAAGCAATTTTTAACTTTAATTGTAATAGTGCGAAAACTTTTTGTGTTTTGGCAACTCCTCTCAAAGTTTACTCTGGACGACATCACAAATGACGAAACTTCCTATGTGCACATGCGCACAACAGTCAAACACCACGTCGCTGGAACTGTGAAGCGCATAGTTCCATACAAAGATTTTTGTATCTTTTTCATAAACTAGGGGATGGCTACTGACATTAAGCTTAAGGATTATATATTGTACAAGTATAAAGGAAAAATTAAAAAATATACATTATATTAAATGTTATCGATAATATCAAGTGGAAATAGGGGGTGCTGCAGTTCCACAATGCCTATACGCAAGCCGCCACTGTTTTTTATTGTAATAATGAGAATACTTTTTGTATTTTGGCAACTCCTCTCAAAGTTTACTCTAGACGACATCACAAATGACGAAACTCATATGCTCCAGGAGCCCAAAGCGGGCGACCACCACCACCACCACCACCATGACGAAACTTAATTCCCATGTCATGAAATTGACAACTTTTGATTGGTTGCCGGGCTGAGTGTCCAACCTTAGATTAAAGAACCTTGATTGTTAGCCAGCCATTTTCAAGACAGTGGTTAGCGAATGTGACACTTGCACACTTAATAAAAGTTCTTAAGTTCCAAATTTAAGCATAAAAATAGCGCGCATTTTGTAATTTGGTTAACATAGAAATTGAGGTATATAAAAAGATATTTCCTCTCTGATTACTGTATGTTGTCTTATTTTCTACGTTTAGAGGCATTTTTTAAAAGTCTGCTAGTTTGCTTAGTGCAGCATTATTACTTTCCCTAAATATGTATTATAGGGAAAATATGGTGGTGAGGATCGGAAATTCAAATTTCGAGTTTTCGACGGGAGAGCACGTTTCAAGCATGCCTGATCACGAATCAAACATTTTTGAGGTGATGTCTGTGTGTGTGTATGTGTGTCAGTGAGTCTGTGGAGACAATATCTCATGAACGAATGGAGCGATTCGAATGAAATTTGGTACAAGAATTACAATCCGTGAATACTGGAAGCCTATTGTTTTTAAACGTTATCGAATGTTCAGAACCGCCCTAAATTTTCGAATGAAATCTTGAAAAAATCATGAAAAACTCAAAACCATTAATACAGTTAAGCAAATAGGCATTTCTTATATAATTTTTCCTTACAAAACGATTGACATAAACTTTAGAACGCTAGCATGAACCGTTCTCGAGATATTGCACATTTTTTAAATAAATTTATAAATAAATTTTTATAAATAATTATATAATTTTAATATATAATTTTATAAAATTTTTATAAATTTTTATAAATAAATTTTTATTTAATAAATAATCCCATAAATTAAAATAAATATATTAACTGTTGAGAAACCTGTTCACTTTTCATATGTAATATCATGCGATAAATTGGGTGACATCATTTTCGTGGATCTAGCTCGTTCCATTCATGAGAAAAGATACTTTGAATAATACTTTTGTATTTGAACGCCAATAGTCATTTATCTGTTATAAGAATAGCTTATTTCTCTGTCCATAACGCTTGGCGAGATTTCGCCGGAGAATTTGGCGGAATGTCGTCAACTTAGCGACTTTTTTAAATGTTGCCAAATTAACGAAAATCTCGCCAAATGCATAAAAATGACTCTAAATCTATGAAAATGACGACTTATTGACGAAACTTCACAATATCTTGGAAAGAATATAAGTATCTACTATAAGAAAAACCTATTTTTTCACTGTAAAAGTAGTAAATTCATTGCATTATATAAGAAAAGTCATGTCTTGCCCACATCAGATTTTTTCGAATTGGAGAGTAAAATAATAAAATGTCATATACAAAATTTCTCGGAAAGGTATATACAGTAATAAAAAACAGTTTCGCAGTTTCAACCAGTAAGCAATGGGAATTGTTTTAAACGTTAAAATAATTAGAACATTATCAATAATCCATAGTTGAGTTATACATATAACATTTCAAGAAACAACTATATAAACGAATAGAGCAAATATAGTCTTTGTGTACACATACAGTACAAATAAATTTCGAATATATTGGATGAATCCCCTGGATGAATTGACCTACGCAAATTAGTCATATATAAAAATATTTTAATAATTCATTAATTTTGAGTCATTTTTGTTAATTTAGTGTCATTTTTGAAATTGTGATGATATTTTCATCAATCTGGGACGAAATATCGCCATATTGGCAATATTTCACTATGTTAGTCGCCAAGTTAGCAAATTTATCGCTAAGCGTTACAAACAAACAATGATAATAGTTTTTCTTATATATAAATGACTATTGACGAATTGTTGGACGTCAAAATATAAAACTATTACCTAAAATATATGTTCTCATGAATGGAAAGATCTACGACAATATTTTCTCATGAATGCTAGATCTACGACAATGATGTTATCAAATGTATCATATAATATTACATATTGAAAGTGAACACATTACACAATAGTTAATACATTTTTAATTCTATGTAACTTTTTTCGATATATTTATTTGAAAAATATGCAATATATCGAGAACAGTCCATGCATTTTAAAATTTGTGTCATCCGTTTCCCAATAAAAAATTACAAAAGAAATTATCATTTACGTAACATTATTGAAGGTTCTGATTTTTTTATGATGTTTTCAAAAATATCATTCGAAAATTTGGGGGTCTTCCGAACGTTAGATCGCGTTTAAAATCAATAAGGTTTCAGTATTTACGGATCGTAATAATTGTGCTAAATTACGTTTGCAATGTTCCATTTTTTCGTTAGATATTGCATTCACACACACACACACACACACGTCGTTTCCAAATTTCGCGAATTTTTCTGATATAAATTTGCTAAACGTACAATTATTGTATAAAGAAATTGGATAAAAATTGCCATATTTGGGATTTTATTCTGATATTTTTTCTAGAAGAGTGCTGATTTGTTGTATGTGGTTTCGATTTAAGAGCATTTAGGCGCACATAGGCGCTTTTTAAGCCATATTACTCCAGCGCAATTGTGAGTCTAATGAAAATTTTAATTTTAATTGTACGTTCGTGACGAAGATCGCAAGGATGGAGTGTGCATATACCGTCCGAGTGCATATATCGTCCGAGTGCATATACCATAATGTGCATATACCATAACGGTGTATATACCACATACCGCCAGAGTAGCGGGCGCTCATATGTAACTACAACGTATCATTACAATGACACAAAATTTCAAGATGTTTTCTTTAATAAATCAAGAGATATTTCTACTCTTTTTCAATTTTATCACATGAATTTTACTTTTGCAAATGCATGGAGAAAAGATTATTAATTTTATAAGATAGCATCAATGCTTAAAAATACACCTAACCAATAACTTTCAGCATAAAATGTTCAAAGCCTGCGTTTCCAAACAATTCATCTAAATTTCACTCTCGAAATAAAGCCCAAAAAGATCAATTCTTCTTGAATTAATAATGAGCACGTGTTTTCTCCGACGACGAGCTTAAAAAAGACAAAGACCAACACCGCTACGGGGCATCGACGGGATCGGTGAACTGAGCAGACATGTCATCCATCTTTTAATGTTTCTATTTTTTTTTTTGTGCTTTGCTTTATTTTCGGGAAACCTTACACAAAACAAATAATCTTCTATAAATAACAGGCAAAGAGATAGTGTAATAAAGTATGTAATATCAATAAGTACTGGAAGAAGAATATTTCTGTGAGAAATGCGCTACGTGTGTTGAAAAGTTAATGAATGCTCTGTCTGTGTGAGAATTTTTATATAATTTGATTTGTATCCCGTGGATTAAAGGTTATAGTCAACGGTATGAAATTCTTCAAAAATACACTGAAAATATTTCTTTAGAAATATTTTAAAAATCAAATTTTTTTGTTAAATTACACCAGTCTGCGCAAAATGAAACAAAATGTGGTCTCAAGTTTGAAAATTGACTTTGACCCATTACTTTCCCTACATGCATAAAGTATTATGGATAGATAGGTCGGTAATTCGAATGCAAATTTTCAACGGAAGAGTATGCTTCAAGCATCATTTAATTCGAAACGAATGTTTTGAAGGGATGTCTGTATGTGCAAGGGTTGGACAAAATAATATGAACACCTGTCAAAAGAGACGAAATCTTTATTAATAGGCTGATGGCCCTCCTTTTGCATGAATTACAGTTTGTATTCGACGTAGGGTGAACAAATACAAGTACTCCTGCAAAAAGATTGCTAATTCAGAAAGTGTCCTTGGAGGTGGAAACCAACTGCGCAGCTTGCCTTCCAAAATACCCCTCAAAGGTTCAATTATATTAGGATCAGGGGACTGAGGGTGCCACACGAGATGCTGTACTTCATAGTGATCATTAAACTAGTCTCGGACAATTACAGCAGTGTGAACGGGCAAATTATCGTCTTGGTATACAGGTCGTTCGTCATGGAACAAAGTTTGCCCCATTGGATGAAAATGGTCGGCCAGAATACAGACATAATCTCGTGCTGCAACCCTGATTTTGGATTTTAATGCCAAAAAAATTCGCCAATAGTCATTTATTTTACCGGATATTAATTAAATGTTCATCGTACGAACTATGAAGCTAGAAAGAAAGATATAAAACTCCTATGGATGAAAGCTTGTAAATGTCATAATGCTTTGAGAATTATATCTAGGTGTAACTAGTGTTAGTAAAATAGCCACAATTGTTAACTGACGCAGCAGAAAGGCGTAGTATTTAGTATATGTATTTTTGATTAATGGACCGAATTTCATAAAATTTGGTAGGTAAATCACTTGGGTGTGACCCTGGTGCTGATCAGATTTTAGTATGATTCGGGAAAAAAGGACCTGCCTTTTTTGCGAAATGGCCAGCAAAAATTGACTCTATCCACTCTAGCTGGAAAACTAATGAACCGAATTTCACAAAATTCGGTAGATAAGTCGCTTGTGAGTCACACTGGTGCTGATTAGATTTTGGTGTGATTCGGAAAAAAATAACCTGCCTTTTTTTTGTGAAATGGCCCGCAAAAATTGTCAAAATCTAAAATAAAAAACTATTTATGGTCAAATATATCTATTAAAGGCTTCTTTTATACGTAAATTTTAACGATGAAAAGATTAAGAGCAACCCTATTACGCTAGGACTAGCCGTTCTCGAGATATTTTAGTTTTTTAGTATTTTCTCTATGCCACCTTTGAAAATAAGTCCAGTTACCAAATGAGAACGAAAATTGAATTAAAAGTGAATAAAATTTAATTAAAATAAAGAGAACGTGGATATAAGGCTGCAGGGAAAGTCATGTGCTGCCCACATCAGATTTTTTTATAGTTGTAGGATAGAGTACAGATTACAGGAAGATAAAAATAAACTGAAAAGTAAAATAATGTTGAATACGTAGGAATATTCTTTATTGTCTCAGTTTTGCCTTGCATTGCGCTCATAATTTATTTTTACAAAATGGACAGTTTAAATAAATATTTTAGGCCTTTCGCCATTGAAAAGCATACAATGCAGGACTACTTAACTTATCCCAGCGCCACCTGAATTCTTGTCTCAAACGATATTGGCGTTTTCTTAACATGAAGTTATAACTCCTTGCTTTTACCTCCATGGTAGGAGTATTTTGATGAGGATTTTGTATTTGAGTATGAATAAATCATTTTGTTTGGTCTCATAAGTTGCCATTTTAATTTTACGTGATGTCCATTCTGTGCCAAAAACATTGAACAGTGGATCTTGTATACCATTATGTCGTTGTGAAGGATGTAAACTCTTTGCATTATGTAGTGAAAGTTATGTGCTGCTTACATCGTATTTTTTATCCTATTTTTTAAAGATTTTTTTAACTTAAAAAAAAGCATGAGATAATTTAAAAATAAATTCCTATCAAATAGACATAAATTTAATTTTAGTTATTTAAGTGATTTTATAAATTTTAGCCAATAAAGGTCATGTATTAGTAATGCAATTTATAGGTTACTAGAATACATTATACAGCGTTTCCCGAGTCCTAAATAAGCGGCCGCTACTTCTTAAATAATACAACTCAGTTTTCAAATCTTTTAAATGTATTTGCTAACAGATGGCTGTAGCGGCAGTCGTGAAGGAAGAACGGGCAGATTATTTACAATCTCAAAAATTAGATCTCAAAATACCTTATAAAATTATAATTAATGAACGAATAAGTTCAGTACATTTTTTGGAGCAGTGTGTAGAATTTAAAGAAGCTTCTATATTATATTAAAAATCATATTGTCAGTCAATTTTTATATCTCCATTTAAAAATATGAGGCGTTTCGAACACACGAAAAGTATATATTTTTTTAAATTCACGAAAATTCATCTGTTAATCATATGGATTACGTTCAAAGTTTATTTGAAAGAGAATTTTTAGATCTTTCCGATAGCGTCAAGATGGACACTTTGTATAAATAATTTTAGTCGCTGAGGAACTGATTTATATGAAAATGCTAAAACATAATTTAACTAAAAAGCTATTTCAAAATTAAACAAAAATAGCGGCATAGTGCACCTTTTCGGGTCCTGAGATACCTGTGTACTAAATTTCATGCCCGTACAAAGCTTAGATTTCCCTCCTACAGACTGCACAGACATGCACGCATCTTCATTTATTAAGTAAGATTGAGGATTTTATCTCTCGAAATCACGCCGTCTTATTTCCTCAGAATAAATTAGTTTCTACTATATTTATATTGGTCTAATTCAGAGATGGTCAAACTTACTTACAGCAGTGTCAAATTAAAAAAATAACATTTTTGACGGACCAAATACTTATTATATCCATTGTTTTTTCTTTAAAATGCATTTAAAATAACTTTTAAATGTTCAAAATACAAAATAATGATAAATACCTACTACATTGTTTTTAAGTTCACTGAGCAAGTTTAAAATGATGGAGTATAAGGTCAGTTAAACTTTGATTGATCTTCCAGTATTTTTTTCTTTTTTCTTTTCATAATCTGGGTGTAAAACCTTGAAGACGGGAGAAGAAGAGAGAAGTAAAACTCTCATCAGTAATCCGGTTTCTAAGACCTCTCTTTCTCTATGTTTTATGGTTAAAAACTATTGTTCGGATAAATATGAGAATGCAAACATTGTCATATATTTATGGATATGATTTACCAAGTTTGGAAATGTGCAAAAAAGCCTGTTGCTCTAACTAGGAATAGCTCCTATCGTCAAAGTGGAAAATGCAAATGTTGATTTTGGCATAGGAAAATCAAGTTTTGTTATAACAGCTTTATTTTTGCTATATTTTGCTTTATTTTGCTTTATTTATTTTGCTTTATTTTGTAGCTTTATTTTTGTTGATAATTTCTGCAAACGATCAGAAAAGCCGCAATTGCAGGCGTTCGTGCAAATACATAACAGCTTTATTTTTAACACTTTACAACATAGTTGAAAAGTGTTTATGACTTTGTTCATTCTGATAATTGCCGTAAAAATGATTTTATCAAAATGAAATTTTAATGTAGTTGACACTGTCTGTGGGACATATGGGAATGTAGATGAATAATATCACCCAGTTAGTTTTGGATTGAACCCGGGTTGAATAAATGAAATACATTGAACCCTATGGGATCTAATTTTTCAAACATATTTTAAGCGAATTTAAAATTCACAAATTGCTTCGAAAATTTCAGAAAATGTTCAAGTTATCCCATAAAATATATAAAAAAAATTTCAGCAAAATATATTTGATAGTTTTTTGAATAAAAATTAAAATAATAATTGCACCCATATTATATGAAAAGATCCCGTGGCCTACTTCAAAATAAAATATGGCATCCATCTTGTGTCTAAATCGGAATTTTTAAAGCTCTATTTAATTTATATTGAGTGTTGCATCCATCCTAAAATCGCTTTATTTTTTTTCTGTGCATCTATATACTGCACTAACACAATTACAATATTTGAGTTTAAATGATCATCAAACTTTGATCATTTCTACAACAAAGCCTAACTTTCACAAATGGAGAATGTAAACACATCAAGCTGTAAGATGAGTTGTGTAAGAATTACTGAATTTCTTTAACGCAAAATTATTTAGCTCTGGAGTCTGCAATAGAGCTGATATGAATGAAACATTCATTGATTTTACATAGAGAAGCAGACAATTGATTCCATATTATCGCTTTTTTGATGGAAGTTTTAAGCATGGAGTTAGAAAGTAATTTTACCTCCATGGTTTTACGTTTTCCTCTTTTGAATCGTATCACCTTCTTTGCGAATACGGTCTTGGTTGTGTTGGCCAAACAAAAAGATCTCTTAAATTTCGCATTAAAAACATATCAGTTACCTTTCTAACTCACAGTCTTGCTATCACTAATTCATAATGCGAACGAAGTAGAATCCGCATTTGAAACCAATTAGAACAATGTCAATCAACATTGACCAAACTTCTCAAGCTTTGCACACGCACACCCAAATACTCGTCGGTTCAATACTTGGACCTGCAGGTGTTTGGCTCATTCATCGTTCCCACATAGAGGGAATACCTACCTACTCGTTTATTTATTCATGGAATATTGACGTCTGGATTTTGAAAAGAACCTCTTATCCCTGCAATTACTCATTGGGGAAATGGCACCAGCTATAACGACAGATGAGTTATTGACGTAAAATGTTCAAAATAGTATTGGAAAAAAAAACATCCATAGGCTGGCTATTCCAGCATCATTTGAAACGAATATAAAGACCACTTTGTTACATCATATTACATCAACCCATAGTGAGAGATAAAGCGTACATGCAATCGTTTAAATCGTTTATACGGCTGTTTTGAACCACTTTGCAGTCTGCCATGACTACATCGCTAATTTTACTTTCCCTGCAATACATGGTAATGTATAGGGAAAGTATTGGAATCATGCCGAAAATCACAACTCGAGTTTTCGACGGATCTACACGTTTCGAGACCTCTAGAATACGAAAAAACCATTTTTAGCGTGACGTCTGTGCGTGTGTCTGTCTGTCTGTCTGTGTGTCTGTCTGTCTGTCTGTCTGTCTGTCTGTGTGTCTGTCTGTCTATGCAGATTTTGTATCCACTGTAACTAAAAAACTAATGGACCGAATTTCACAAAATTTGGTAGGTAAGTCACTTGTGGGCGGGGCTGGTGCTGATTAGTTTTGGGTACGATTCGGAATAAAAGAACCCGCCTTTTTTTGCGAAATGGCCCGCAAAAGCTTGTATCCACTCTAGCTGAAAAACTAATGGACCGAATTTCACAAAATTCGGTAGATGAGTCACGTATAGGTCACTCTGGTGCTGATTAGATTTTGGTACGATTCGGAAAAAAATAACCTGCCTTTTTTTGCAAAACGGCCCGCAAAAATCTTCAAAATCTAAACTAAAGAACTAGGTATACTCAGATATATCCATTAAATGCCCGTTTAATACGTAATGTTTAACGACGAAAAGAATAAGACCAACCCCATTACATTAGGACTAGCCGTTCTCGAGATATTTTAGTTTTTCGTACTTTCCCTACGCCACTTTTGAAAATAAGCCCGGTTACCGAATGAGAACGAAAATTGAATAAAAGTGAAATAAATTTAATTAAAATAAAGAGAACGAGGATATAAGTCTGCAGGGAAAGTCATGTGCTGTCCACATCAGATTTTTTACTTTCCCTGCAATACATGGTAATGTACAGGGAAAGTATTGGAATCATGCCGAAAATCGCAACTCGAGTTTTCGACGGATCTACACATTTCGAGACCTTTAGAATACGAAAAAACTAATTTTAGCGTGACGTCTGTGTGTGTGTCTGTGTGTCTGTGTGTCTGTCTGTCTGTGAAGATTTTGTATCCACTCTAACTAAAAAACTAATAGACAAAATTTCACAAAATTTGGTAGGTAAGTTACTTGTAAGCGAGTCTGGTGCTGATTAGTTTTGGGTACGATTCGGAATAAAAGAACCCGCCTTTTTTTTGCGAAATGGCCCGCAAAAGCTTGTATCCACTCTAACTGAAAAACTGATGGACCGAATTTCACAAAATTCAGTAGATGAGTCACTTATGGGTTACGTTGATGCTGATTAGATTTTGGTACGATTCGGAAAAAAATGACCTGCCTTTTTTTGCAAAATGGCCCGCAAAAATCGTCCAAATCTAAACTAAAGAACTGGGTATACTCAAATATATCCATTAAATGCTGATTTAATACGTAATTTTTAACGACGAAAAGAATAAGACCAACCCCATTACACTAGGACTAGCCGTTCTCGAGATATTTTAGTTTTTCGTACTTTCCCTACGCCACCCTTGAAAATAAGCCCGGTTACCGCATGAGAACGAAAATTGAATTAAAAGTGAAATAAATTTAGTTAAAATAAAGAGAACGTTAATATAAGTCTGCAGGGAAAGTCATGTGCTGCCCACATCAGATTTTTACTTTCCCTGCAATACATGGTAATGTATAGTGAAAGTATTGGAATTATGTCGAAAATCGCAACTCGAGTTTTCGACGTATCTACACGTTTCGAGACCTCTAGAATACGAAAAACCTATTTTTAGCGTGACGTCTATGTGTGTGTCTGTATGTGTGTCTGTCTGTTTGTGTATCTGTCTGTCTGTGTGTCTGTCTGTGTGTCTGTCTGTGCGTCTGTCTGTCTGTCTGTGCAATGTATGTATCCACTCTAACTCAAAAACTAATGAACCACATTTCATAAAATTTGGTAAGTCACTTAGATGTGACTCTGGTGCTGATTAGTTTTTGATACGATTCGTAAAAACAGAACCCGTCTTTTTTTGCGAAATGGCCCGTAAAAATTTCATTTATCCGCTCTAGCTAAAACACTAATTTACCAAATTTCACAAAATTTGGTAGATAAGTTACTTGTTGGATACTCTGGTGCTGATTAGAATTTGGTACGATTCGGAAAAGAAAAATCTGATGTGGGCAGCACATGACTTTCCCTGCAAACTTATATCCACGTTCTATTTATTTGAATTAAATGTAATTAACTTTTAATTCAATTTTCGTTCTCATTCGGTAACCGGGCTTATTTTCAAAGGTGGCGTAGGGAAAGTACGAAAAACTAAAATATCTCGAGAACGGCTATTCCTAGTGTAATGGGGTTGGTCTTATTCTTTTCGTCGTTAAACATTACGTATTAAACGGGCATTTAATGGATATATCTGAGAATACCTAGTTCTTTAGTTTAGATTTTGAAGATTTTTGCGGGCCGTTTTGCAAAAAAAGGCAGGTTATTTTTTTCCGAATCGTACCAAAATCTAATCAGCACCAGAGTGACCTATACGTGACTCATCTACCGAGTTTTGTGAAATTCGGTCCATTAGTTTTTCAGCTAGAGTGGATACAAGCTTTTGCGGGCCATTTCGCAAAAAAAGGCGGGTTCTTTTATTCCGAATCGTACCCAAAAGTAATCAGCACCAGCCCCGGCCACAAGTGATTTACCTACCAAATTTTGTGAAATTCGGTCCATTAGTTTTTTAGTTACAGTGGATACAAAATCTGCACAGACAGACAGACACACAGACAGACAGACAGACAGACAGACAGACAGACAGACAGACACACAGACAGACAGACAGACACACGCACAGACGTCACGCTAAAAATGGTTTTTTCGTATTCTAGAGGTCTCGAAACGTGTAGATCCGTCGAAAACTCGAGTTGTGATTTTCGGTATGATTCCAATACTTTCCCTATACATTACCATGTATTACAGGGAAAGTAAAAACCCGCCTTTTTTTACGAAATTTCCCGCAAAAATTTTCATGTATCCACCCTAGCTAAAATGCTAATTGACGAAATTTCACAATATTTGGTAGATAAGTTACTTATGGGACACTGGTGCTGATGCTGATGGTGCTTACTGGTGCTGATTCGATTTTGGTACGATTCGGTAAATAACAACCTGCCCTTTTACGAAATGACCCGCAAAAATCGCAAAAATCTAAAAGAAAAAAAAAAGACTGCATATGATGAAATGTATCAATTAAATTTTTTTTGTACGCAATTTTTGACGAGGAAAAGAATATAACACATTCCATTATACTTTAGGACTAACCGTTCTCAAGATATTTGAGATTTCTTGCATTTCTGTTACGCCGATATCGGGAAAATGTCCAATTATCAAATAAAATCAAAAATTGAAGTAGAAATGCAAATTTAGTGCTATTTGTTGCAATTAATCTCAGTCTAATGAATTATTAAAGAAATAAAGAAAATATGAATTTAAATCTGCAGGGAAAGTCATGTGCTGCCCACAACAGATTTCTATTTTCTCATGCGCAGTATTGAGAATATTATTTCCACGAAAATTTTCGATTTCGAGATTTGGGTGCCAATATATGTTTAAAGACCTCCTGCACACGTTTTGACTATTTTTGGAGTGATGTCCGTCTGTCTGATGTCTGTGATCCATTTCTTGTGTACACTATAACAGCCGAAAATAGTAATGGATTTTTTGACGAAGCTTTATTTCCAGTTTTGTTATCAAAAAATCTAGAGCAAGGTAAAATGTTTTTAAATTCGAACGAAATTTATTCGAAATTTTATATTTTTTAACTTGGCAGCATAGAACAAAATTTGACATAATCATGCATGAAAGGGTTTATTTATGGCTCAATTATCACGAAACTTAACAGTTTCAATCATTGTGAAAAATAGCAGCGATGCAATTTCTTTGCTCGGGACGTTATTAGACTTCCCCCCATTGGGGGGGGGGGACAAGTTTTCCCCCGGGGGACGTATATTCTCAAATATGGCATCAATCGGAAGATTTCTTCATGCCCTTTAAAGTGAAGGGTAACACGCTATAGTTGTAATCATTTGAACCCATGATACCGATTTTTATTTTTTTTTCTTGTAAAATTTGAAAAAAAGATTAAATTCTAGTATGAGAAAGTCGAGTTGAACCGCACTCCAGATATTTTTTTCTGAGAAATATGCATATTCAAAGCAACAGCACTGTCTGACAAATGCATAATGTATCATGGCATGTGCTCGCATTATATATCAATGTTAACAAGTTCCAATAAATTATAATATTCATTATAATTACTGTGATGCTAAAAAAAAATTGCATCACCCACATATTTCCATGACTTTGATAGAGACAAAGGACAGTAACACATTTAAAGTGTTTAACTTGACTTGTAAACTTAATAACTTGCATTTTAACTTGTAGATTTCTACTTGACGGATTATATTTTATTATTTTTCGGTAAAGAATTTAGCTGGTAGAGAACCAACCCCTCCTTCTTTTCTTTCAGGGTGCTTATTGATACACTTTGCCATAATGCACTGGGTGTTTTCGCTATCCAGATCTACCTAAGGTGTAACATGAGCCCAAAGAGGTTATATACAAGTTCTTTCACCATTGGCCGTCGTGATTCATCGCAGTCGTTGTCACTGCCGCGAATTCAGGTCAAAAGTAGTTTAGAATTATCAAGCATATAGAAAAGCACGTTCATTTTATACATTTATAAAATTTTGATAGAAAACATGTCACGATTGCAAATCTAACGTATTTGTTGTTAAGTAAATTTTCTCACTAACCTGTGAATCTGAGCAAATTTTACATCGAGAAATTCTCAGTAAAACGGGACAAAATTAAGAACATCTACTTATTTTTAAAAAAAACATCGATCTTTTTTCCAATCAATACTTAGTCTACGCGAATAAATTTGATGAGCATCGCAATTTATCAATTACGCTTTATAATTTTAATCAAAATACAAGAAAGATCAATCATGTATAAAGCATTGATTATGAAACACTTTCCAACTTCAATGCAATTTTATATAAACATCTCTGAAATGCGATGCATTCATCGGTAATATTTTTAAAATTATCACAATACTACACTAATTTATTATATTTGAAAACTCCATCGAAGAAAATGAACTTCATTCAAATGACGGCATTGACATATAAATTGCCTGGTTTAAACATCTCTGAAATGCGATACATTCATCGGTAATATTTTTAAAATTATCACAATACTACACTAATTTATTATATTTGAAAACTTCATCGAAGAAAATGAACTTCATTCAAATGACGGCATTGACATATAAATTGCCTGGTTTAAACATCTCTAAAATGCGATACATTCCTCGGTAATATTTTTAAAGTTATCATAATACTACAATAATTTATTAAATTTGAAAACTTCATCGAAAACAAATGAACTTTATTCAAATGACGTCATCGAAATATAAATCGCCTCTCTATAAAAGCAGCACTTCATTCATAAACATTTTCCCAATCGTTTCATTCATCACAATACTATAAAAATTTATTTTATTTAAAAATTTTAAAAATTGTTATCTACCATATTTATTTTAAAATGTGAAACCTCTCTTACATGTAATTCAACTCTTTGAAACGTATTTATTATATAATATACCTCTTTTTTCTTTCTGGAGGATATAGTGAGAATCAGAATTTAATTGAATTTGTTTTTTTCCCTATATTAAATAATTTTTATTTAAAAAACTACTTAACATATTTTGCTGAAATTTTTTTATATATTTTATGGGATAATTTGAATATTTCTTAAAATTTTCGAAGCAATTTGTGAATTTTAAATTTGCTTACAAAATGTTTGAAAAATTAGGTCCTATAGGGTTCAATGTATTTCATTTCTTCAACCCGGATTCAATCCAAAACTAATTGGGTGATATTATTCATTTATATTCCCATAAGTCCCACAGACCGTCTGAAAAACATACTAAAATTTCATTTTGATAAAGTCATTTTTACGGCGGTTATCGTGCTAACGGCCAGACAGACAGACAGACAGGATGAACAAAGTCATAAACACTTTTCAACTATGTTGTAAAGTTAATGAGCTAAAATTTTGTAACAATCTAAATTTGATGCCTTTCCCAAATGCGTGATAATTTTAGTCTATTTCATACTTTAAGATCTTTTACAACAAAAACGTTTTGTCAATAATGAAATTTTTAGATTATTAATTTCTTTGCACTAAAAGACATTTTTTTACAATGCTTTAAAGTGCTCTTAAAATTACCCAACCGCACTTTTGAATTTATAATATTCATTTAATGAAAATTCATTTAGTGTTAAATTAATCATTTCAAAGAATTTAAAAAAAGTATTAAGTGAATTTAAAATTTTAATCTCATAATTAGGTACAAGTTCTCATAACTTTTAAATACGAATCTTAAATTTTAATAAATTTCAATCTTAATAAACGCCTCATAAAATTACATATTTAACTTATATGTATATGATTTATAATCATTATATGATTAGAAATATACTTTATCATTTAGCGAAAAAAACTTCATTAAATATTACAAAGAAAAATAAACTTTATTAAACATCCTATTTAATTATTTTGGCATACGTTTCAAACTCAAAAATAATGTTCAACTAATTAAACTTATACAACATACATACTACATTTAATAACTTCAATTTTTTCATCTGATAACTGTTATTTTTTTTATAAATATATAGCATGTTTTCTATATCTAAATGTATTCAAGGAATCAGCAGCTACAAAGAATTTTTTTGTCCACGCAATATATTTTACCTTACTAAAATACAACGCTTTTTTACTTACCTTTTGCATTCACTTTCTTTTTGATAATTGAAACAGTAATATATGAAATCTGATGTAGGCAACACAGGACTTTTCCTACAGATTCATATTCACGTTCTCTTTATTTCTTCAATAATTCTTTAAATTGAATTTAATTGTCCAAAATAACACCTATAATTATTATAAATTGCACTGAATTTGCACATTTAATTCAATTTTCGTTATCGTTTGCTAACTGGACATATTACTTTACCTGCAACACATGGTAATGTATAGGGAAAGTATTGGACTCATGTCGAAAATCGCAACTCCAGTTTTCGACGGATATACACGTTTTGACACCTCTAGAACACGAAAGCACTATTTTTAGCGCGACGTCTGTGTGTTTGTCTGTCTGTATGTCTGTGTGTCTGTCTGTACAATGTAGGAATCCACTCTAACCCAAAAACTAATGGGCCAAATATCATAAAATTTAATAGATAAGTCACTTGTGTGTGAACCTGCTGCTGATTAGATTTTGATACGATTCGGGAAAAAAAACCTCCTTTTTAGCGAAATGGTCTGCAAAAATTGCTTGTATCCACTCTAGCTGAAAACCTAACTGATAAAATTTTACAAAATTTGGTAGATAAGTCACTTGTGGTTACTCTGGTGCTGATCAGATTTGGTACAATTTAGAAAAAGGGAACCTGCCTTTTTGTGCGAAATGGCCCGCAAAAATCGTCAAAATGCAAAATAAAAGATTACGTATGCCCCACTATTTCAATTAAATGCTTGTTTTATACGTAATTTTTGACGATGAAAGAATAAGATATAAGATCAACCCTATTACTCTAGGACTGACCGTTCTAGAGAAATTTTATTTTTTTCTCATGTTTGCTAGCCACTTTTGAAAATAGGTTCAGTTACCCGATGAAAACAAAAATGGAAGTAAAAAGGCAAATGCAATGTAATATGAAATAATGGTAGATGTTATTTTGTGCAATTAAACTCAATTTAACGAATTGTTGAAGAAATAAAGAGATATTGAATATCAGTCTGCAGAGAAAGTCATGTGCTGCCCACATCAGATTTTTTTCAAAGGTGGCTTAGCGAAAATTCTAAAATACTAAAATATCTCAAAAACGGCTAATCCTAAAGTAATGGGGTTGGTCTTGTAATCTTTATCGTCAAAAATTATGTATAAAACAAATATTTAATTGATATATTTGAGCATATGTAGTTTTTATTTTAGATTTTGGCGATTTTTTCGGACCAAACAAAGGCAGGTTCCCTTTTACCGAATCATACCAAAATCTAATCAACACCAAGCTGAACCACAAGTGGCTTGTCTACCAACTTTTGTGAAATTTGGTCTATTAGTTTTTCAGCTCAGTTAAATTTTTGCGGACCATTTCGCAAAAAGGCAGGTTTCTTTTATTCCGAATCGTACCAAAACCTAACCAGTAGCAGGGTCACCTACAAGTGACCTATCTATGAAATTGTATGAAATTTGTCTCATTAGTTTTTGAGAGCTTTTGGTCCATTAGTTACAGTGGATACATTCATCGCACAGACACACACACACACACACAAACATCACGATAAAAATAGTTTTTTCGTGTTCTAAAAGTCTCGAAACATGTAGATCAACTGAAAACTCAACTTGCTATTTTCGACATAATTCCAATACTTCCCTATACATTACCATGCATTGCAGGGAAAGTAACAAGAATTTTGCTATTGTCTGCATGTTCACAATTCAATATATATATTTTAAACATTATAGTTTCTAGAAAGAAATGCTTTACATACATTCTTGGGACATCTTTTTGCATGTCAGAACTTTTTACCATGATCAGTGGAATTTTACTGCATATTCATTACCTTTACATCTCGAAAATGATAAAGTACCAAACCGTCAAACATATGTGGAATAAAACTCTAAATAGTGTTCGTCAGCTGACTTATAAACACTGCTGTCACCATCTGGTGGATGAAAAGGACGATTTTTCGAACAACATCATAATGTCACTGATTTTAAGGGATAAACGTGTAGTAACAAATTTATAAAATAATAGCGTTACAATATTTTTAAATAAGGGTTTTTTCACAAGTTAAAATAACATTCTTAAACTTCACCAATTTATTACAATTATTTATGTTTTTCTGCTGCAATTATGAGATGAACTGATCATTGGGGGACAGTGACAGAAATGATAAATTTGCGTTATTAAGTCAAAACTATATTTAATATTATTTAAAAAATGCTTTTATGTTGAAAAATATTTAGAACAGATTGTATTCTAAATCAATTCTGCGAAAAAAATCTTATTTATTATTACTTCTTTTTAATCTCAAGGAACTTAAAATTGACACTTATTAG
This sequence comes from Amaurobius ferox, assembly GCA_951213105.1. Classification (NCBI taxonomy): domain Eukaryota; kingdom Metazoa; phylum Arthropoda; class Arachnida; order Araneae; family Amaurobiidae; genus Amaurobius; species Amaurobius ferox. Next base: position 49,747,145 of record OX578151.1, read on the forward strand.
ATACTAACAGTATACCCGTTCTTCGTATGGAATATATAATACAAAAAATACGTAAAATTCACAATCATGGGCAACTTCCTATACTATTATAAATGACATTATTATTCAAAGCATGCTTTAACATATTTAAATCTCTTTTAAAGAAGTTTAAGAATCTCTGGTCTTGCTATACAAAATTATCTTCACAGAAAGATCTGAAGAATGAAAAATCCTGTTCCGGCTTGTAAACGCATTTAGAAACACATTTAGATATGAAATTAAATCAGTATATGCCAAACTAAAAGCGCTAAAATTGTATGGGAAGATATATATATCCGCACTACTTATATTTTCGAATATTAGAAGACATACCCGTGTATTAGTAGAAGATTACCCGTTTACAATATATGAGTTTCACAAATGTTTACCCCAAAATAACAGATAGCATAATAAATTGAAAATATCAATAATCCCCGTAATCTTTAAACCTGAAGGCCGTAATTAATTCCAATATATGTTGTTGTTGTTGTTATTTATCCCCCGTGGTGAAGGAAGGAGTACCTTGCACCACGTCCACTAGACCCCTGTTTCCATGGCGAAGGGGAGAATATGCAGCTTGACTTTTATTGAGGCTCCCCAAGGGCAGAAGTCTGACTTTGTCTCGACTACACAACATCCATGCCCGCTGGCGGGATTCGAACCACAACCCGGCAATCGAGCGATCGGACGGAAAATTCCAATATATGCCAAAATGAATGAGCTAAGAATATATACCCCTACTACTTATATTCTCATAGATTATAAGACATACCCGTGTATTAGTAGAAGACTAACCGTACTACAATATATGAATTTCAAAAATATTTTCCAAATTAAAACAGATAACCTAAGAAATTGAAAATATCAATAACCCTTTAATCTTCAAACCGAAGACCGTAATGCCAATACCAAAATGAAAGCGCTAAAATTGTATATGAAGATATATATACTCGTACTACTTACATTCTCATAGATTAGAAAGTATACCCGTTGTTGTTGTTGAGACCCAGACCGTCCGACCTACCAGAAAGGTGTAAGGTAACTGTATGGACGGCCGGGAAGTGCCACCCAATTTAGACCGGAACCCAGTGGGGGAGGCATCCACAGGGACCGTACCCTCCTTCCCCTACCACCAACCTCTCGGAAGGACTTACGGACCCACATGTTTAACGTGATCGTACTCCGCATGAACACGGCGGCATTTGTGGCAGCGTGCAAATCTAGTGCGCAAACCACGGGGATACCGCACCCGAGATGGCCAACAGCACGCGGCGTTCCGAGGTGGTCACCCACCAAGTACTAACCGCGCCCGATGCTGCTTCACTTCGGTGATCTAACGAGAACCGGTGTTTTCAGCACGGTACGGCCGTTGGCCCCAGAAAGTATACCCGTGTATTAGTAGAAAATTACCCATACTGCATAACATTTTTTTTGTACGGAATGTATAATATAAAGAAAGATAAAATTCACAATCATGCGCAAATAGGCAGATCTGAAGAATAAAACAGCCTGATCCCGTTTGTAAACAAATTTACAAAAAATATGAAATTAAATCAATATATGCTAAAATGAAAGCACTGAAATTGTATGGGAAGATATAACCGTACTACTTATATTCTCGTAGATTTGAAGATTTGCTAGTGTACTAATAGATAGACCCGTACTACAATATATGAGTTTCAACCGTTTTTGCCAAAATAAAGCAAATGAATTAATAAATTGAAAATATTAATAATCCCAGTAATTTTTAAACCTGAAGGCCGTAATTGATATAATCCAGTAGTCAAAAATGCAATTTTCATAAAATTTATTTTATATACATTTCTTTATAATTTAAGTCGGAAAATATTTAATAAAAATCGTCTGCCGCAATAAACACATTGGATTAAAATTCGTTGCTAGGCAACATGCATTATTTTCTTCATATACACTTACAAGATAAAATATCGTCTGAATAATGCTATATCTATGAAAGGTTTAACTGCGCGTTTTTAATTAATATCTAGACAACCCCTGGTCCTAGAAACTCGAAACATGGACAAAATTTTAAGTGGAACTATTCTAAGGCTACCCTCAAAAGTTCATGAAATTCGGTTCAGCCATTCTCCCGTGATGACGAGACAAAGATACATACAGACAGACAGATTTTCAATGTTATTTATATAGATTTAGCTATATGCATATTTAGATAGATAATCCTGGTCTTTGTTCTAAAATATACCAATTTACATGTTATTAATTTGAACTAGTATATAAGTATAAATTATAGGGATAAGTACCACTTTCATTAAAATTACATTAAATATGGACAGAATTAATTGCAGTTAAATATCAGTAACTCACAGTATAATTAAATAGTAGTAATTAAGTAGTAATTAAGTTGAATATAATTAAGAATAATTTTCATTAATATAAAACTTGTAATCACTGAAATAATTTTGATTGAAAAGCATTCCTTACAAAAAAAGTTTATCATCTCAGTAGTGCGTCTTTTTATCATCCAGAGGCCGATAATATATTAGAATGGAGTTCAAGCAACTTGGCCCTTCAAGATACATGCAATATATAATGAAGTCAGAATAACTTTGAAATTGGAATTTTACCAGGCACTTACGATTTACGACAGCGATTTCTACATAAAAAGTAGAGAAATTGGGAGAATGTACAAATCAGAATTTGCACTTCCACATAGCATCTGAAGGGGGAGAATCTAGGATGCATTTAATTCAAACTATAGTTGTGAAAGTAGCTCAATGAATAGAACATCATCTTTCCAGATGAAGACAAATAGTTCCATTTTTTGCTGAGAAAATAGTTCACATTTTAAAGCAAACGAACAGCTTTAATTTGCATATTTGATAGTGCCAATTCGCCCTTTAATTAAAAGATTATTTACGATTTAATGTTTTACATATCTAGTGCTATTTATTACAGACCTTTTTTATAGATTTTGTTTTTAATTATAAAAATTTGTTCTGTCTGAAAAAACTTAAATTCAGTAAACTAACCCGTACAGCACACTGCACACAGTCACGGGTAATGAATTTAGTGTTCGACTTTGCAATTTAAGATTGCAACTGAGTTCTGCTCGCTAAGCTGCTACTGCACTTCTGTATCCAAGCCACTGTAAAGAGTCTTGCAGCTACAACCGGGAATCGAAACTTGGTTCTCCAAACTGGCCAGCAGATGCTCTACCGTTGAGCTACTGGGACGAAATTGCAATCTCGTATACTCGAAGTGGACTCTGCAATATCCACCCTCTAATGTCAGATTAGCGTGCAACTGATAATCTGACTGATCACCTCCTGCTATTTTACCTCAGGTTAGCCTATTGCTACTTCTATTTTTACCCAGATTAATATCCTGCGTGGTCGATATCCTCTCAATTTGAAATCGGAGCCCAATCTTCTAGAGTCCACTAAATCCGTACTAGTCATACTAGGATCACTTTCAAATATTTTCATATTTTCTTTTTATATAATTTCTAAATCTTATTTTTTAAATTTTATTATTTCCTTTAATGTTAATATATTTTTCATTATTTAATATACCTCACTCTAAATTTTATTTTTCAATGATCTTTTAATCTATATTCGTAATAACCCTTTTCCCATTTTTGAAAAATGGACGTACTTGTCAAGTTCAAATATAATGTAAAACTGTCTGTTTAACCACCCTATTTTTCATCCATTGTTATCTCTTTAGACCTAAATAAATGTTCGTTTGGCGGGATGGTAGACCTTGGGTGCCTCCTGCGTACAGGAGGTATTCTTTCCCGGCCGTGCAGCTAGCTATTCTAAACCCTCTATGTGAGTCGCGCCGTCTGGGGTCTTCAGACCTCCGATATCTTTGTACTAACCTACAGGGTTGATTTGTTTGGGCGTCATTGTAAATAACCTTGCTACCCCAACCTGGAATCAAACCCTAGATCTGCGAACTGGCAGGCCGAAGCTCTACCGTTGAGATACTGACACGAAATTGCAAGTTCTTATCTTTGAAGTCGAAGCATCATTTGAGACAACCTCAGATCTTAACAGAAAACCAGGTTTCTTAACCTCAAGCGAACAATCTTTTCCCAACATAAGTTATACAGCTGACGGTATGCAACGTCACATTTTCCTCTTCCTAATATGAGGTCAGATTTTTTGATCTCAAGTCAACTGCTTATAGTACTAGGCCATGCAAGCAACGTGAGAAAACCACATAATGCTTTATAAAGAAGTTCCATATCATAAAACTAATAAAAAAAAAACTTCGTTTAAAACAACATTCAACACAAAGTAATAGTGTCAATCGATTTCGAAGGTAAGAAACATCCTTTTTCGTCCTGACAAACGAAAACCTCAACTTTCACTCATCAAAACAAGACAGTTAGTGATGTTAGAACAGAAAGCGTGACTGGGGCAGAAAAAGTGGGATGTGAAAGGTGAGAGGAGAAAAATGGGGTAAAAAAACATGAAAGAAGGAACGAGGTGGTACAATACACTATGAATAAACGTAAAATACTGAAGAGGAAATTGAGTGTCCACAAAAATGATTCAAAGCACTTATTGAGTAAAACTACGCACATAAGTGCCTTAAAAACTTCAAAAAGTCAACTGAAAGATTTCGGGGTTTACATGAGTCGTTCAATCCAGCTGTAAAAATAGCAGTTTAGAAGCAAAAACGAAAAATAAGGCCGAAAAATAAGGCCAAAGGCTGACAGAAAATAAATGAATTAACAAGTTTTGGGGAGCTGAAAGAGCTAATTTCGTCAACAAATACTTCGGAAAATAACAAAATTTCAGGAAGCAGGTGGAAATTTACTAAAAAAAAGAAAAAGAAAGAAAGCTATGTATAAACAATTAAACCAGAAATTTCAAAGCAAAAGAGAATTAACTATATTTAACAAGATAGTTTAACTGCGAAACAATCGAGAAACTGGAGAGTATGTCCAATACAAAATGAAATTAAGAATAAACATGATCTTAGTTTCCAAAAAATTAAAAACAAAAAGGCTGTTTCTTATTTTCAAAACCGGCGACACATTAAACTTTCTGTTGGATGTTGCTGTATGTAAAGTTATTTTTAGTTTTATTTTAATAGCAGCGGTTTCAGTTGTACTCAACCTCCATATCCTTTGAACTGTTTTTTGACACGACTTTTTTAAACATTCAAAATATCCCAATAGAAATTCGAAATTATTGCATTCCAATGACAAATTTCCAATAGAAATTCAAAATCTTCGTAAAAATCGATACTTTTAATTAACTCGCCTACTCAGAAAACGTGTTTTGCACAACTTCCTTTGATAAATTTTTCTTTATTCTTTTTCTCATTTCCTATTTTCGCTTTACAAACAATACCCTCTTGTCTCGCGTTCTCAGAAATCGAATCGAAGACAAAAATAAAAGAAAAATGTCGCTAATAAAAAACAAGGAAACCACAAAATTCATCTGAATCCTATCAGCTCACAAAAGAAGTAAGAAAATAAACGAGAAACTCAGCTCTCTCACCAGCATGTAGCTATAACGCTCCAAGCGCTGCGCGAATAATACAAACGCCTAGAAAGCCGAGATTTGAAAATAAAATATTCATTGCGCCTCAAAATGAGTAAACAGACTATCTACCTATTCCCGACCCCCACAGGTAGACGTAACTCTCTGCATGCAGCGTAACAGGTCGATATCTGCTAGCAGAGCTTCTAAATCTTTGAGCAAAAGCTACTTGTAATACGAAGTAGACGACGCCATTTTTAGGTAACTGAGTTTGCGAGAGAATTCCACTACTGATAAATAGAAACAACATGCGCAGACGATTTTTGTTGAAGCTGAGAACTCAGATCTTCATGATCGGTAATGATTTAATTAGAAACAGAACCAATAGGCACTAGCTAAAACTTAATTTTGCCTTTGAAAATAAATAATAATTTATATATTTCTGCTATGCTAAAAGACGTATATCATAGTGATATCAAAAGTAAATTAACTTTGCTATTATTTATCTATTATTACTAAGTTGCTTAATTAACATAGATATTACATTGTTTTAGTTATCTTCCCTTAAAATGGTTCGATTTTAATTAAATATTTTATAAAATAGCTGGGGGGGAGTTTGAGTTCTCACTCAAGTTTCTCATATGTTCATTTTTATCATACAACTGAGTAAGACTGACTTACTAAGTGATGCATTACACAGCTAAAACTTCTGAAGGTAAAAACTTGAAGCTTTACATTTACGTAGGATTTGACATATAAATAATAAGATAAATCTAAATTCTTGGAATTTTATCCGAAAAAAGTTTCTGTCCCAACACTCTTCGGCTAGTACTCGAAACTGTAACTTGAATATAATTTTTTTTACACCTACGAAAAAATGTCCTAAATTTTCTTAATGAACTCTATACAATCAACCATGTTTGAGTTATTTTAAATATAGCAGACGATTTTTTTATATTTTATAATTTAAACTTTTATGCAGTCTTTGATTCCTTTGTAGTCATCGTAACAGAGTTGAGTTTCAAACACCAAAATTATCTTCTGGCTATTCTTCTGATCAAACTGTTGTAAATATTTTTATTAATGATTGATTTATACGAGATTAAAATGTCTCGTAGATTAAAATGTCTAAAAGCGTTGAAACTAAGGCAATATACAGTAATCAGAGATGAAATTTCCATGTAAGCATAACTACAAAACGTGTTTTTTAAACAATTTAGAACTTTCATTAAGCGTACAGATGTCACACAGAGTGATCTTTAGTTATTTCGACCACGCGAAGCTTAGGTGATGATGATGATGAAACCCAGACCGTCCGACCTACCAGAAAGGTGTAAGGTAACTGTTTGGACGGTCGGGAAGTGCCACCCAATTTAGAACGGAACCCAGTGGGGGAGGCATCCACAGGGACCTACCCTCCTTCCCCTACCACCAACCTCTCGGAAGGACTTTCGGACCCACATGTTTAACGTGATCGTACTCCGCATGAACACGGCGGCAGTTTTGGCAGTGGCTGGAATCGAACCCGGGCCTACCGAGTGCAACTCCAGCGCGCTAACCAATGGGCTACCGCGCCCACGCGAAGCTTAGGTGTAAACTGCTAGCTTTTTATGTCCATTTGTATACCAATGATATAGATAGTATAGATAGTACAGTGATATAGATAGTACAATGATATAGATAGTATAGATGATATAGATAGTATAAGAAAGTTAAAAAGAAACGTATCTTTTATGAGCTTTGGGTACAAGTTGTTCTTTTAAACTATTATTTAACTCTTAAAAAGTTAAATTAGCATTCAGTAAATATGATTAATTGAATGTATTTAGCGAATTTGAGTTATAGCATACGATTTTAATACCGTTTACATGCAAAACAAATTTTGGAATATCCAGAATTTGGAATATTTGGAATGTTGACCATACTACTATTATTGTTTCGGGATTTACAATTACTTTCAATAGGATATAATGTCATGGAATTCTTCATGAAAATAATTCAGTTGAATAATCAAAAACTGCATGAAATTGAATTATAAAATACAATAAAAGAATTATGAGCAGCACGTGACTTTTCCTACAGACTCAAATTCAATTACTCTTTATTCCTTTATTAATTCATTAAATTGAATTTAATGGCACAGTATATAACAAGCATAATTATTTAAAACAACACTGAATTTGCACTTGTAATTCAATGTTCGTTTTCATTTGGTAATTCAAAGGCGACGTAGCAAAAATGCAAAACATCTATAAATAATTCAAGAACAGATAGTTCTAAGTAATGGGGTTAGTCTTATTCTTTTAATCGTCAAAAAATAAATATAAAACAAGGACTTATTGGATACATTAGAGCATACATAGTCTTTGATTTTAGATTTTGACTATTTTTACGAGACATTTCGCAATAAAGGCAGGTTCTTTTTTCCCGAATCATAGCAAAATCTAATCATCACTAGCGTCACCTACAAGTGACTTACCAATAAAATTTTATGAAATTTGGTTTGTTAACTTTTAGAGTTACAGTGGATACATGCACAAAGAGAGAGAGAAAGAGAAAGGGAGAGACGTTACGCAAAAAACAGTTTTTTCGTGTTCTCGAGGTTCCAAAACGTATAAATCCTTTGAAGACTGGAGTTGCGATGTATTGCAAGGAAAGTAAATAGTCTTCTTCTGCAACGATAAATTAAAATGTCTCAAGAAAGATAGATTGTACAGCAATAAAATTAATTTAGAGATTCTAGGACATGTTCTTCTTTCTACGTTTGATGGTATAAAAACAAATTTTATATCTTTAGCCGTTCTCAAAATAATGTTGGAACAAAATATTCGAAATGCATAAATTTTTCGAATAAAATTTCAAGATGTTAGATCTTTGTCTTATAGGACAAGTCCCACGTGTAAGCGAAGTTTCTATCTTCAGCAGTTTGGGCTGTGTAATTCATAACTTTGTCAGTCGGTCCTACTCATCTATACGATATAGATAGTGGGAATTAAACGGAAATATTTAAACCCGAGGGGCATATGTTTGTACGTTTACATAATGGATTAACCCCTCAAATTATTCTTCCTTGATTATCGCCTAATGTACTTAAAAATAAATACTACCGCTATAGAGTATAATTATCTAACGAGATTTCGTGCTTGCAGACCCTCTAAAAGCCCTCCAGTGACCAAAAAGACTTCATCCTTTACAGAGTTATACTATTTTAAAATAAAATTCAACTATAAACTGTAAGCAACCCATAGCTTATATTACATAGCAGACATGCATTACAGGCATTGGAGAGTCCACTTTGATAATAAGAGCTTGCAATTTCGTCCCAGTAGCTCAACGATAGAGCGTCAGATGCCTAGTTCAGAGATCCAGGGTTCGATTCCCGTTTGGGGCAGCAAGGCTCTGTACACTTTGTACACTTATTATATCAAGCATCGAACATAACTTAACGTAGTCAAATTTACAACTTTCTCCCTGTGGGCGAAGAAAATGTTTTATTTTTCTAAGTATTGTCAGGCAGTTCAGATCCCCACACACACTCTAACTACAGCCTACAGTACAACAGCCTACAGTAGTTGTAGCCTACAATACAACTTGATACGTGAGTCCGCCGCAATAACGACCGATTTCACAATGTCTTCTATAGACTGAAGAAGCAATAGATATAAATGTACATTGGACAAGACAAATAAAATAGACAAAGGAACACCCATTTTTGTTAAAACAGTTCTAAAATCGCTCTTTTCAGAGCAGAAGAACAAAATGTATTCTACGGCCTCCTCTTCCACAGAACAAACAAGGCACTTGTTGGAGCCAGCTAGGTGGAATCTATCCAAGTAGGCCTGGGTGACTATGTGACCTATCCTAGCCTTAGCAGCAAAAGTGACAACCATTCTAGGGATTTTTTGAAATAGTTTCTTCTGAATGTTTGACACCCTGATAATCTAGAATGCTGAATCTTTACACACTTATATTTTGTCGATCATTGAACCTAATCTAATGTAGTCCAATTTTCGATTCCCCTCCCCCTTCTGGAAGGAGATTATATTTCTCTTTACGTTTTTTCAGACCCTCAAGCAGCCCTCCGGTGTTTTAGAAAACCGAAACTTTTCACATATAATATCAACCCCTGGACCAAATTTAACGAGAACGCATTTTTTATTTTTCTCCAGTTGTGTACGAAGTGGAGAGAGAAATAAAGCATCTCAAAATCCTCCTAAAGCTCCCACTCGATCACGAGGCAAAACCTAACGGGACTAATTTTCAATTAAGACAACTATGAGTGTAAACACCATGCATTGTCAAGTAAAATAAAACCTCTTAAAAAAACAGTTCCCTGTCTTTGACAGACTAATATGTTAAAATACATCCAAATAATATGTCACAAGCTTGAATGTGATATCTCTCATAAACTATTCATGTTGAGATCAAATATACCAGAATGGGAATTGTTTAACTAAGTTTTAAGATTTTATTGTAGTTTTATGGCAAGTTGTTTAAAACTTTTCCTCAAACTTTAGGTACAAAAGTTATCTAAGAAGGTACAGCCCCAAAGTCAGAGTCATTACCAGTAATTGGCAGTAAACATAGTTTCCAGAGTCATATAAAAGAGAAAGATTTCTCTGAGAATTTCATTTCCCTCGAGAAAACAATTATTTTTGAAGGTAAATACCATACATTGTTAAGTAAAATAAAGCTTATTAAAAAAAACAATTACAACTTAGTTTTTAAAGTGTTAAAAAATAACTACATCCCTGTTTTTGACAGATTAATATGGTAAAATACATCTAAATGTGTCACAAACTCGAATGTGTAATCTCCCATAAACTATTCATTTTGAGGTCAAACATACCAGAAAGGGAATTGTTTAAGTGAGATTCAAGATTTCATTGTAGTTTTATGCCAAGTCGTTTAAAACGTTCCCTAAAACATTCGGTAGAAAAGTTCTATAAGAAGATAGCTACAAAGATAGAGTCATTACCCATAATCGGCAGTAAAAATGGTTTCCAGGGTCATATAAAAGAGAAATGGACTTTTCTGGAAATTTCATTTTTCCTCGATAAAACAGGATATTATTTTCATATCGAAAATATTTTTCGGCCATATTGAAAATCTGAATGGTGTAAGATAGTGGTTCCCAGAGTGAGGTCCATGAGAAACTCTAAGGGGGGTCCGCGAATAACGCAAAAATTATGTCATCTTACTTAAGATGTCTGTCAATCTGTGTGTCTGTATGTGTGTCTGTATGTGTGTCTGATAATTTAAAAAATTAGGATATCAAGCTCTGAAACAAACGAAAAATGTGAATTTCAAAATTATACAGGGTGGTCTTATTGGTGAATTAACATCATGAACGCACAAAACGCGACTTCATGCCATTGGTAACTTTATAATAAAGCGAAAGGACATCACGCCACTTGTAACTTTGGAGTAAATCATAAGGACTTCACACCACTTGTAACTTTGCGATCAAGAGCCTCACATTACTTCTAACTTTGTGATAAACCGCAAGAACATAAAACAACAGTTAACTTGTGATAAATCGTAAGGAATTCACACCACTTGTGAGCATACGTAAATATTCAAACAGAAAATAAGCTGACTTAAATTACCTTTTCCTGTCGTCTGCCTTGAGTATGCTGAAAATAAAGAAGCATCCAATTAGAAAAGAAGGTTGAATATTCAAACTTATTCTTAATGAGCTACTTGAAGTGCATAACATTGGAAAACATCGGATAAAATTACTTAATTAAAAAAATATAAACTGCATCAAAAGGTCCATTTTTTTTTTCTTATCCTAAAATGCACATTAAACAATGCGTTATCCGGATCTCGGAAGGAAGGGGGGGTATTACAGAATGGGGGTTACAGTTCTGGGTTCCGTTTTCCAATGTGAACCCTATGATCAACTCATGCCATTTTATTACTAATGTATGTTACCACCGTTGCCAAGTGCACCAAATTTGTCACCCGTCTAGATAGATAAAACAGATGTTGGCTTTTCTTAAATGTGCTTTCAAATGAATGGATTCTTACATAAAATAGTACCAAAAATATTTTAAGACTAGCCAGTGCCACCTGCGCATCGCACGTTCTCAATGACTAGTGGTCACTAAATGTGACACCTGCACATATAATGCAAGTTCTGAATATAGAAAACCGCTTCAAATTTAAGCACATTGACGCACATTTTATACTTCGGTTAACATGGAAATTGCTATATGTTAAGTGATTTTTCATCCCTCCCTCTATGTGGCCTCAATTTCGACGTCTTCAGACACTTTAAGCTAAAAATTAATAAATTACAGCATCATTTTTCAATAGTTTGATTTAAAGAAAAGACCATAAACGGTTTTGCTGTTTAAATATGACTCGATTAACATAGGAATCAAAAACTAATGTAAAAAATCTGATGTGGGCAACACATGACTTTCGTTATATAATGTAATGAATTTACTACTTTTACAGTAAAAAAATAGGTTTTTCTTATAGTAGATACTAATATTCTTTCCAAGATATTGAATTTTCGACAATTAGACGTCATTTTCATTGATTTAGCGTCATTTTTATCCATTTGGCGAGATTTTCATTAATTTGGCAACATTTCAAAAAAGTCGCCAAGTTGGCGACATTCCGTCAAATTCGTCGCCAAAATCTCGCCAAGCGTTATGCACTAAGAAAAAAGTTATTCTTACAGCAGATAAATGACTATTGGCGTTTAAATACAAAAGTATTATTCAAAGTATATTTTTTCATGAATGGAACGAGCTAGATCCACGAGAATGATGTCACTCAATTTATCGCATGGTATTACATATGAAAAGTGAACATGTTTCTCAATAGGAATTTTTTTTTTTATGTGACTTTTTCATAATTTTTTTGAAAAATGCACAATATCTCGAGAACGGTTCAAGTTAGCTTTCTAAAATGTATGCCAATCGTTTTCTAATGAAAAATTACATAAGAAATGTCTATTTGCGTAACTTTATTAGGGGTTTTGATTTTTTGACGATTTTTTCAAAATTTTATTCGAAAATTTAGGGGGGGTTCTGAACATTCGATTACGTATAAAAAGAATAGGCTTCCAGCGTTTACGGATTGTGATTTTTGTACCAAATTTGGTTCGAATCGGTCCATTCGTTCGTCAGTTATCGTCCCCACAGACTCACTGACACACACACACACAGACATCACTTCAAAAATGTTTGATTCGTGATCAGGGATGCTTGAAACGTGCTATCCCGTCGAAAACTCGAATTCGAATTTTCGACCCCGTCACAATACTTTCCTTATACATTATCTATATAAGGAAAGTAATAAATTCATTAATAAAATATAATTAAAAATTAACTAGAGTGCGGCACAACTCGTCTTTCTTATACCCGAATCCATCCATTTCTAAGTAGCTTGTTTCTTTTTTTTTATTTTCGACTTTCAAACGTCTAATTTTGAAAAATCGGTATCGATGGACCAAATAATTACAATAATAGCTTGTGGCCCTTCACTTTTAAAGGGTTGAAAAAATGTACCCCTCAGGGGTAACTTGTCTTCCCCCCCCCCCCCGAAATAATGCCGTTACGATCACAAAAATTATATCGGGGCTATTTTTCACAACAATGATTGAAACATAGCCACTCATACATATTGTGATCATTGAGCCATAAATATCCCTTTTTATGCATGATTCTGTCAAATTTTGTCCTATGCCATGTTAAAAAAATACAAAATTTCGAATAAATTTCGAAGTTTTCGCTCGAATTTAAAAAAAAATTCTACCTAGTTCTAGATTTTTGATAGCAAAGCCGGATATAAAGTTTCACGAAATTCCATTAATATTTGCGTCTGTTCTCAAAATCCAATAATATTTAAACATCCAATAACTTTGAAAATCTATGAAAATCCAATAATCCACGCTACCGATTTGTAAAATTTTTCAAATTTTACGAGGAAAAAATTTGAAAAATCGGTAACGTAGGTTAAATGATTACAACTATAGTAGCGTGTTACCCTTCACTTCAAAGGGCTTCAAAAAACCTTTTGATTGATACTATACTTGACAATGTACCTTGAGAAAACTTGTCCCAAGAGGTGTAATGGCATTTCACAAACAAACAAAAATTGTGTCGTGGCTATCTTTCACGACAATGATCGATACTGTTAAGTATTGTGATAATTGAGTCATAAATAAACCCTCTTATGCGTGATTATATCAAACTTTGTCGTATGCTGCCATGTAAAAGGAATATATAATTTCAAATAAAATTCAAAGTTTTCGCTCGAATTAAAAAAAAAAAATCTGATGTAGGCAGAACATGACTTTCCTTATATAATGCAATGAATTTACAACTTTTACAATAAAAAAAATCTGATGTGAGCAGCACATGACTTTCCCTGCAGACTTATATACACATTCTCTATATTTTTATTAAATTTAATTCACTATTAATTGAATTTTCGTTTTCATTTGGTAACTGGACTCATCTTCAAAGGTGGAGTTGAGAAAAAACGAAAAAACAAAATATCTCGAGAACGGCTTGCCCTAGTGTAATGGGGTTGGTCTTATTCTTTTCTTCGTTAAAAAGTATGTATAAAATAAGTATTTAATGAATATAGTTCAGCATACGTAGTTTATTATTTTAGATTTTGTCGATTTTTGCGGGCCATTTTGCAAAAAAAGGCAGGTTATTTTTTTTCGAATCATACCAAAATCTAATTAGCGCCAGGATGACCCACAAGTGACTTATCTACCAAATTTTGTGAAATTCGGTCCATTATATTTTCAGCTAGAGTGGATACAAGCTTTTGCGGGCCATTTCGCAAAAAAGGCGGGTTCTTTTATCCCGAATCGTACCCAAAACTAATCAGCACCAAATTCGTCCACAAATGACTTACCTACCAAATTTTATGAAATTCTGTCAATTAGTTTTTTAGCTAGAGTGTATACAAAATCTGCACAGACAGACAGAGAGACACAAGAAATGCTTATTTGCGTAACTTTATTACAGGTTTTGATTTTTTGACGAATTTTTCAGAATTTCACTAGAAAATTTAAGGGGGTTCTGAATATTCGATTGCCTATAAAAACAATACTCTTACAGTGTTAACAGATTGTAATTTTTGTACCAAATTTCGTTCGAATCGGTCCATTCGTTCGTCAGTTATCGTCTCCACAGACTCACTGACACACACTCATACTTTCACACACACACACAGACAGCACCTCAAAAATGCTTGATTCGTGATCAAGGATGCTTGAAACGTGCTCTCGAATCCGAACTTTCGACCCCATCACAATACTTTCCTTATATTTTATTGTATATAAGGAAAGTAAAAATCAATCTAGTTCTAGATTTTTTTATAATAAAGATGATATAAAATTTCGTGAAAATCCGATAATATTTATAGCAGCTATCATATACACAAAAAATCGCCCACAGACGTTAAACAGTTAGACATCGCTCCAGAAAAAAAAGTCAAAACATGCTCAGGAGGTCCGAAAACATACATTGGCATCAAAATCTCGAAGTCAAAAATTTTCGTGAAAACAACGCATTATCTTTACTACATATGAGAAAGTAAAAAGGAAAAGAAAGAAAAGGGGTGGGGGCATTTCCCTTTTGAATAAAATTTACTTTCTTCGGAAAAATCACGGGGTGAAATACACAAAATTGGACTTAGTATGTGAAATAATATTTTCCAGAAAACACTGCATTATAAAACAGCGTCAGTAGCAAGTTTCAAAATCAGAATATACAAAATAAAGCAAAGCTATTATTAAATTACAGAGCCGAATGCTCCTTTGAAATATTTTATTTTATTCAAAGGCTTCACTCACCAAATAAGAGAGATCTGCAACGCGTGGAGTGTTTGGAAATATCTATAAGAAAATTGCGCATCTAATATGTCTGCATCATATAATATTTACCCTGGTGATTGACAAAATTTGAAAATCTTTTCTGCATTTTTGCTCTGTATTAGTGGCGAAGCGTCAAGGAAATCAAGGTAGATAGTGTTTAACCAGGACAGGCCCTAAACTATTTTGCGCCCTAGCTAAAGTGTGCTACTCCTCCCCCACACACATACGCAAAAAATATTCAAACCTTGATTTTTAACAGCAGCTGCCTGATAGTCGTGGAACAAGTAATAAACATAAAACTGCTAAATTTATTTTAAATTGCAAGATTGAATAATAAGCCATCTAATTATTATTCGCAAATGCGAAAGAAAATATTTTGGAACACCAATCATGTCAAACTAACCGGCACTCTGCATAATGCATACCTCGCCACAGATAACACGAAGGTAACCTTTTATTTCGGCCACCTTTAAGTATATACTATGGCGCGAAGGTTACTTCAAGCAATCATCCAGCAATGTTACCACAATATTACTTTCCGTACATACATAATGTATAAGGAAAGTATTGTGACGGGGTCGAGAATTCGAGTTCTCGACGGGAGAGCACGTATCAAGCATCCCTGATCACGAATCAAACATTTTTGAAGTGATGTCTGTGTGTGTGTGTGTGAAAGTATGTGTGTGTGTGTGTGTCAGTGAGTCTGTGGAGACGATAACTGACAAACGAATGGACCGATTCGAACCAAATTTGATACAAAAATCACAATCCGTAAACACTGGAAGTCTATTGTTTTTATACGTAATCGAATGTTCAGAACTCCCCTAAATTTTTGAATAAAATGTTGAAAAAATCGTCAAAAAATCAAAACCACTAATAAAGTTACGCAAATAGACATTTCTTATGTAATTTTTCATTAGAAAACGACTGACATAAATTTTAAAACGCTAACACGAACCGTTCTCGAGATATTACACATTTTTCAAAAAAAATATTAAAAAGTCATATAAAATGAAAAAAAAATATTTACTCTTGAGAAACATGTTCACTCTTCATATGTAATACCATGAGATAAATTGGGTGACATCATTCTCGTGGATCTAGCTCGTTCCATTCATGAAAAAATATACTTTGAGTAATACTTTTGTATTTGAACGCCAATAGTCATTTATCTGCTGTAAGAACAACTTATTTCTTCGTCCATAACGCTTGGCGAGATTTTGGTGACGAATTTGGCGGAATGTCGCCAACTTGGCGACTTTTTGAAATGTTGCCAAATTAACGAAAATCTCGCCAAATGGATAAAAATGACGCTAAATCAATGAAAATGACGACTAATTGTCGAAAATTCAATAACTTGGAAATAATATTAGTATCTACTATAAGAAAAAACCTATTTTTTTACTGTAAATGTTGTAAATTCATTACATTATATAAGGAAAGTCATGTGTTGCCCACATCAGATTTTTTTTGTTTCATGGTCAGACAGAGAAAGAAAGAATGAAATAATGAAACACAGTTAAAAACGTTTCATAAAAGTTTCAATTTCAAGCACATCAAAATCTCATACTGGATGCCCAATCCTTTGCAAATTTTATCATCAATTCAACCAGACCAAATGCTGATTATCGCGCATGTTTAATTGACACAGTTACCAAACCAACTAGTCTTTTTTCCAATATTGTCGAGCGTATGTAAGTTTCTGTAAGTTTGAGCAGATACTTAGAGCAACGAAAACATTAGGCACATTATCCAGGATTTTTGTTGTAGTATGAAGAGTATTTCTTTTGGCGGCTTAGACTTTGGAAACCTATGAGCTATTGCTATAAGCGCTCAATACAGATCTTCAACATCATGTGTTTCCAAAATGCAATCAATATTTTTCAACATCTTTGCAGCCCTTAAGTTGTGTGAGACCAGAAATAGATCTCACACGTGTTTTAGTGAGACAGTTTTATGCCAATTATTTATTGATCTGAAACTTCGGACAATATCTCCAGTCTGAATGACGCCAAGGTTTACGACACGTGAACCCAGAGGTCAGAAAACCATAAATTTAGGGGCGTCAAGACAGAGGGGGCCGAACGAACTCTTAAGAAAATGTGAGGTAACGCCATTGGATGGAAAGGCAAGCCAATTGAGAAGGTGCTTGTTGCGTCACCCTGAATGCAGAAAATCAGAGAAAAGGGGGAGTGACAGTCCCGAGACAGAAAAAGCTCCAACCTGTGACTTGATAACGGCACTTGTGAAATAACAGTTCGAGAGGATATTGAAGCACGATAACTTGATTAATAAGAACGACAATACTTGTGCGACATTATGATATAACGATGATGATACTCAGTTAAAGATACATACGTATGACTTGGCGAATACAGATATGACTACGAGAATGACATAAGTGCGAGTGTTTGAGTCAGCAGTACAATATGATCGACAAATTTATGTGTCGATGCATTACACCACGTGTTAATGCTAGTAATAAGGACGACATCAAGCACCTTCTCCATTGGCTTGCCTTTCCATCCAATGTCGTTACTTCACATTTTCGTAAGAGTTCGTTCGGCCCCCTCTGTCTTGACGCCCCTAAATTCATGGTTTTTTGACCTCTGGGTTCACGTGTCGTAAACCTTGGCGTCATTCAGACTGGAGGTATTGTTCGAAGTTTCAGATCAATATATAATTGGCATAAAACTGTCTCACTAAAACACGTGTGAGATCTATTTCTGGTCTCACAAGTTGATTTCAACATCAGACTCATTATTTAAAGGCTTGATTATATAAACAAAACGCACACTCATTGTCATTTACTCAATATGGCTATAACGTCAGGTGTAGAATCCAGAATAATTTAATAGTATTTAGCTGAATTTGTATATATATGTTCAAATTTGCTAATTTATACCACCGACTAGAAATTGTACGAGCTCACTATAGATATATTTTCTTAAATAGTGAACCATTGTTTCATGATCTTTAACTTTATGATAATGTTCAGTCATGAATGATAAGATACAAAATGGCTAGTTTTTCTACAAATTTTAAAAATGTCAATTGTTAGTATTGTTCAATGTTTTATTTTACAGAGGAATATTAAGTTTTGTCTACCAAAAACTTTGATCAAAGCAATGATGTGTTGTAAGATTTGCCGCCAATATTGTGCTTCTTGCCTAGTTTCCTATTGGTTAATGGCATCCAGTGTTTTTCCTTGAGAAAAGCTCAATTCAAGTTCATGCCAGGCTTGATAGTTTTCTAAATGATCAGTATTTTGCTCATGTGAATAAGGAATTACTGCAATGTTCTTTAAGTCACAAGATCTAAGGCAGGCATTTCGTAGTGCTGTCTCGACGGCCGTGGTCGTGGATTCGAATCCCACTGGCGGACATGGACATTGTAGTGTGGGATGTAATGTGTTACACTCCCTCGGCGTGCGACGGAGCAACGTCATATGACGGCAAAACGGTTCACGATCCTGCCGATGTATGGACGAATGATGAGTTGATCAAGTGGTCATTATAAAGAAAATGTTCTTCCAGTCTTCTGAAGGGACTGTTTCTTGTAGAGATGATGTTAGCAGATTTTGCTAAACAATTGACTGAAAAAATTAGAGCCATCTTCTGAGGTTGAATATATACTATGTGACAGTGAAAATGAGACGCCAAGAAGGAGTCTGCAGAAAAATATGCATATTGCAGGGTGAATGCAACTCACCGAGTTATTTAAATGATGTGAAATGTGCAACTGTCCCGCGCATGTTGAGAGAGATATAAGGTTAGGAACCGGCGGAATCGGCAATAGTCGCGTCGTTCTATCTGCCAGAGAAATCATTTTGCAATTTTTTTGTCTCGGAGGAAACGTGTAGTAGCAGAGAATGCCAGGCAGCCGCCAACTGAGGCAGTTCCGGCAGACAGACGATTTCACGAGGGGTATGGTGATCGGACTCAGGGCAGGTTGGTCCATACGTCAAATCTCAGCGGACAGCCATCTACATGCGTCGACGGTGCACCGGCTGTAGCGATGATGGTAGAACAAGGGAATGTGGCACGTTTGAGGGGTACCGGTATAGCCAGAGCGACGTCAGCGCGCGTGGACCGACGCATCTGCCGGCAAGCGTTGGCGACACCGCAGACCACTTCCGTCGCCTTTTTGCAGCACGTGCAGAACACCCTTTGTGCTTTCATATCGACCAGGACCATTATCCGCCGATTGGTCGCCGGCGACCTGCACTCATGGCGCCCGTTAAGAAGACTGCTGTTAACCCAACAGTACAAACGCCTCCGTTTGCAATGGTGTCGGTATAGAGCCACGTAAACGGTGGAATGGCACAGAGTCGTGTTCTCAGACGAGTCACTCTTCTGTTTTAATAATGACAGTCGCAGTGTACTAATCTGGCGCCGAAGTGGTGACAGGTCCAATCCGGTCGCATCTGTGAAACGCCACACCACGCGGCATAAGGAATTGAGGCACCATCGCTTACGATAGCAGGTCACCTCTGGTCCGTATTGAGGGCACTATGCCGTCCCAACGATACATGGATGACGTACTGCGGCCGGTGACACTACCCTTCCTTCAGGGAGTCCCCAATGCAAATTTCCCTGCAGGATAACGCCCGATGAACACGGCATGCATCAGCCAACATGCCCTGCAAGGTACCCAGGTGCTTTCCTGGCCACCAGTCTCCCCTAATCTCTCACCAATCAGGCACGTCTGGGACGTGATTGGACGTCGCTTGCGTGCGCTGCCACCGTCGCGTTTAGAAGACGAACTCCGGCAAATAGTTGACAGAGAATTGGCAACCATCCCTCAGGACACCATCCGCACGCTCATTGACTCTGTGCCTAAACGTGTTGCTGCCTGCATCGGCGCCCGCCTTGGTTCTATAACCTACTGATCAGACGGTGTTATCGCTCAGTGTACAGGTGTATTATGTTGCAATAAACTTGACTTATTATTAGTAGTTGTCTCTCTCTATTTTCCGATTTTCATCACTTTCTGCCCACTCCTTCTTGAAGTCTCATTTTCACTGTCACGTAGTGTATATATATATAAACCGGTTCAAAGATGCTTATTTAGGGCGTGTGCATACTTTTTGTTCATTGACTTAAAAAGTTATTGCTAAAAACCAAACGGGAGCAGCAACTGCACCTTATGAAAAATTGAATGGATAAATTTAATTAATTAATGCTTTCACGGCTCCCAGGCAACGCCAGGTATATTTATTGCTTAGCAATAAAATGTTTTAAATTCTACATTACTTAGGCTAGTATTAAGGCTTTAAGAAAATAATACACAATTTTTTTTGCATGGAAATAAATTGTTTTATTGCTTTTCAAAATATTCGCCTTTAGCATCAATGCATTTTTTCATTCCTATAAACCAATTTTCAAGATAGTTCTGTCATTTAAAAGTTGATATAGCAGAAACGTGTGATTTATAAGCTTCAACTGCTTCTTTGGGCTGTTAAATTGTTGACCACGCATTTTATTTTTGATTCTTGGGAACAAGAAAAAATCATTGGATGCTAAATCAGAAGAATAAGGCCAATGACTGATCAAATCAATTTTTTCATGTTTCAAATAATGGATAGTCTGAAATGCAGTGTGTGAGCGCGTATTGTCATGATGAAGAATGGCGTCACATTTCACATTTTTTTCTGATTGGAACAACTAGTATTAATGGCCAACAAATTGTCGTATACCAATCAGTATCTACTGTCCTACATTCTTCCAAAGCATCGGTTGCAACATGACCGGATTTACCAAAAAAAATGAAGCAATCAATTTCTTTAAAACACTTTGCGATTGAACAACTTTTGTAGGATTTCGTTTATTTTGAAATACCTAAACAAAATATTGTTGCTTTGTTTCGGGTTCATAGAAACATTTAATCACCTGTTACAATGTCAAAGGCATGTTTTGAGGTACCAGAGATGAATTTTTAGAGATTTTAATTGCACCATTTAACACGAGCATCCTTTCGACCTAGAGTTAAATTGCATTAAATCCAAAGCGCACCTACCTTTTGACTTTTAAATGATCATATAAAATTAAATGCACTTGGGTCCTTGAAATGTTCAAAGCTGCTTCAATTTCATCATATGTGAAATGACGATCTAAAGGGATAATTTGTCGCACAGCATCAATGTTTTCTGGCGTCACAGCAGTTCTTGGTCAACCTTCTCGAAATTCATCACTGAGACTCCTATGTCCAAGATGGAATTCTTTAAACCAGTTGTAAATTGTTGTTATGGAAGGTACTCCATCACCAAAAGTAGAATGCATTCGACCGACACACAGTTGCTGCGTCAACCCTTGTCGAAAGTCATAATAAATTATAGCTCGAAAATCCTTTCAACTTAAATCCATGTTTTGTCACTACTTTATTAATTTCGAAACCACAACTTAAAAAGAATGTTATAGAATTTCTCGTTCTTTAACAGTCGATGTTCGTGTGAAAGTTTAAATTTTAAAAAAATATCCTGCACTGAAAGCTGTTATTTTTGGTGGTGCTACATTCTAAGAACTTAATTACTGACCCTCGTAAAACAACGCGGATCTCGATTACAATTTTAAACAAATACGTCGGCTTTTTAAATGTTGCCAAATGAAAAAACAATGTGTATTGCTTTGATTGTAAATTTTGTTCTAATGGGAATTTTTGGAGTTTAATTTAAAATTCTGATAAAAAAAAGACATTTTATTTCAATTTATTTTTACAAAAATGAATTTTTTGAACATTTAAAAATTTTATTACCCCTCAATGTCAGTATTGCGCCCTAGACGGCAATACTGCGCTCTAGGTGGCTGCCTAGTTAACCTAATGGTACGACCGACCCTGTGTTTAACCAGATAATTAACGAACCAATAACATTTATTTTAATTATGGACGGGCAAAGCGACGTCCATTCTCCCATCCTAATAAAGCGAAATTAACATTTTTCTGAATTTTGTGATCCCTATTTATTACTCGAAAACTACTATAGGTAGGAAGATGAAATTTTGGTGCCTTATTTTATATCTCTTCAAATTATTTTAACTCACTTAGTCCCTGTTCTACAGACAATAAATAACAAAATATTATAGGAAAAGTATCTTGGGGTCGAAAATTATAACTTCAGCTTTCTACGGTTCTACACGTTTTAAGGGTTCTATGACACAAATGCACGATTTTAACTTGAGTTATTGTGTGTTGAAGACTCAGACCATCCGACTCATCAGAAGAGTTGAGCAACCATTTGGACGACCGGGAAAGTGAGTTATTGTGTGTGTGTGTTTGAGTACAATTTAAAAATAACACATTTTTACTTTCCCTGCATACATAGTATAATTTATACGGAAAGTATTGTGATGAGGTCGAAATTTCGAATTCGATTTTTCAACGCTAGAGCACGTTTTATGAATGCCTGAACTCGGATCGAACGTTTTCAAGGTGATGAGTGTGTGTGTGTCTGTAAGTTTATGGATTCGATATCTCACGAACGAATAAAGCGTTTGGAATGTAATTCGGTACTATTAATACAATTCTTGCGTACTGGAATCCTATATATTTTATACGCGATCAAACGTTCGGAAGACAGCCAGATTTTCAAAAATCAAGACATTCAATGATGTTAAATAAATGATTATTTTATGCGTAATTTTTTATTCAAATGGCATAAACTTTAGAATGCTAACTTAAACCGTTCTCGATTCAATATATTACGCGTTATTCAAATAAATGTACCTAAAAATTGACATAAAAACAAACAGTAGTAAGTATGATCAAATATGTAACACATGTCAATAAATTTGAAGGCCTTAGCGACTCAATTAGCGAAATATTACCAACATGGCGACATTTTTACTGTTGTTTGACCAAAATGACGCCAAATTGGTGAATTAAAAATTTAAAGTTTAAGAATCTCTGTTCTCGCTATACAAAACTATATTCACAGGCAGATATGAAATATAAAACATTCCTGGTCCCGTTTATAAACCAATTTACAAAAAATATCAAACTGAATCAATATATGCCAAAATAAAAGAGCTAAAATTGTATCGGAAGATATACTCGTACTACTTATATTCCCGAATATTAGAAGATATACCCGTGTATTAGTAGAAAATTACCCATACTACAATATATGAATTTCAAAGATCCTGTCCCGTTTGTAAACAAATTTACAAAAAATATGAAACTTAATCAATATATGCTAAATAAGTGCTAAAATTGTATGAAAAGATATACCCGTACTAATTACATTCTGGTGGTTTAGAAAATATTCCCGTGTACTAATAGAAGATTACCCGTACTACAATTTATGAGTTTCAAAAATCTTTGCCGAAATAAAACAGATGACGTAATAAATTGAACATATTTTAATATAATGGTGTATATCATTTAGCATATGTTAGAAATATTTCAACATACTAAGTTATATTTGCCCGAAATATAAACTATAATTGGGTACTTTAAAATAATGTTAAATGTTGTCATCCAGAAAAGAACTCAATGTCAGCATATTTTTTTTAATGTTAGAAACACTGCGCCGTGGACCTTGTCCATCATTATTTTGCATGGAAAGAAATAAAGCACTTGAATTATTCTATAGGAAAAATCATTCATGTGCTGTCCACATCGGATTTTCCCCCTATAGATTGATTTGAAGCTTGGAGTTAGAAAGAAGGAGATAAAACTCCTTATGGATGAAACGCTTAAAAATGCCATAACGCTTTGAGAATTATATCTAGGTGTCGCTAGTGTTAGTAAAGTAGCTGCTGTTGTTAGTTTACACGAGAGAAAGACGTAGTATTTAGTATATGTATTTTTGACTATTTTAAAATTAAGGGTTCCCTAATTATGAGTATAATTAACCAGTATTTTTTTCTTTCCTTATATACATAATGTATAAGGAAAGTATTGTGACGGGGTCGAAAATTCGAATTCGAGTTTTCGACGGGAGAGCACGTTTCAAGCATCCCTGATCACGAATCAAACATTTTTGAAGTGATGTCTGTGTGTGTGTGTGTGTGTGTGTGTGTGTGTGTGTGTGTGTGTGTGAAAGTATGTGTGTGTGTCAGTGGGTCTGTGGAGACGATAACTGACGAACGAATGGACCGATTTGAACCAAATTTGGTACAAAAATCACAATCTGTAAACAGTGGAAGCCTATTGTTTTTATACGCAATAGAATGTTCAGAACCCCCCCCCCCCCTAAATTTTCGAATGAAATTTCGAAAAAATCGTCAAAAAATCAAAACCACTAATGAAGTTACGCAAATAGACATTTCTTATGTAATTTTTCATTAGAAAACGATTGACATAAATTTTAGAACGCTAACACGAACCGTTCTTGAGATATTGTACATTTTGCAAAAAAAATATCAAAAAGTCATATAAAATAAAAAGAAATATTTCCTATTGATAAACATGTTCACTTTTCTTATGTAATACCACGCGATAAATTGGGTGACATCCTTCTCGTGGATCTAGCTCGTTCCATTCATGAAAAAAGATACTCTGAGTAATACTTTTGTTTTTGAACGCCAATAGTCATTTATCTGTTGTAAGAATAAATTATTTCTTAGTGCATAGCACTTGGCGAGATTTTGGCGAAGAATTTGGCGGAATGTCGCCAATTCGGCGACATTCCGCCAAATGAAAATGAAATGTTGCCAAATTAACGAAAATCTCGCCAAATGAATAAAAATGACGCTAAATCAATGAAAATGACGACTAATTGTCGAAAATTCAATGTCTTGGAACGAATATTAGTATCTACTATAAGAAAAACCTATTTTTTTACTGTAAAAGTAGTAAATTCAGTACATTATATAAGGAAAGTCATGTGTTGCCCACATCAGATTTTTTATAGTTGTAGGATAGAATATAGAACATACGGAGATAAAAATAAATTGAATGGTAAAATAATTTTAAATGCGTCGGAGTATTCTTTATTGTTTCAATTCTACTTTACATTGCTCTAATAAATTATTTTTACAAAATTGACAGTTTAAATGAATATTTTATATCTTTCTCCATAGAAATGCAAGAAATGCATGCAATGTAGTGTTACTTAACTTATCCCAGCGCCACCTGAATGATTGTCTCAAACGATATTGGCGTTTTCTTAATATGAAGTTTTAACTTCTTACTTGTACCTCAAGATTTGAGGAATATTAAAGTGCAAGGAGAAGTAAGGAAAACCATGTGCTACCTATATCGACTTTTCGCAAAAGACAGTATGAAACCATTAATGATTAATAAATGTATGAAAACGATTTTGAAAAAAATGCAAGTTAATTAATGAGTTCAAAAAATTGCACCGGTTGGTTGTTAGTGGTGTCATTTATAGAAAAGCTGATGAGTTTCATATAAAGATGACACTTTTCAAGTTTATTTTTTATTCAACACTTGATTTTTTAATTGATATTTCATAATGAATATTGCGTTGCATAGCTGATATTACTTCATTTGGGGGGTAATTATTTTTATATATATATCACGAAGAGAAGTTGCTAATTTTGCACACATCAACTACTTTCCATTCAAAATATGCGAAAAGTGTGAGATTTCACATCAGTCTATAATGAGGAACAAAGTTACTATTTGCTTTCTACAGAGTTGCTGGATTTTTTTCATCCTACCAGAAGATTGTACTGAAGCGTACAGGTTTTTTTGTTCTTAAATTAAATTCTCCCAAATAAAACAGGATCTCTCAAATAAAACAGGATCATTAGTTAAAAACAACATTTTATTTTATTTAACATTTTCTATATTTTCAATATCATAGATTCCTATAAACCAAGATAAGCATTCGTAAACCAATTTTAACAATATCAACACCATTATGACCATAATATCAAAAGATTTGTTAAATTACTATAAATATAAACAAATATTTAAGTGAACCATTACTTTTCCACTTTGAAGATATTACATATGATTTTACAAATGCCAGTTTTAGTGGAAGTATTTTAAAGAGCATTTGAATTTACAGGCCAAATACAACCTATAGTTGACACGTAATATTATAAACCTTTTAACTGGAGATGACTTTAGCTCATCTCTATAATGCTGGCCTAACATGCTTTTTCATTAATCAAATTACGACACTGCCAAGTTGGTAATTTTGCATTCATCTTTAAATTTGTGACCTTGGACGAACGAGAAGCATACTCTTATTTCCAATTATTCAGATTTCTGACAATTATATATGCATTGTAATAAATGCACTTTATGTTTCCCTAAGAGATGGCGCCAGCAAAACAAGTTGCACGATCACCTAAGATTCTCTGACTTCGACTCACCGTACGCCATCGGGACTTGTGACTCACTACGAGGCAGCTTTGTGACGATTCCTTCCTTTCAATCTACAGCTTGTACACCTCATCTGTAACCCAGCAACAGCTTCATTCGAGTTCAACGAAACTCGATAAGAAAGGGAGTACTATAGCAAACGATCATAACACAGAAGTAAAATGACTTGAGCTGGAGACGTATTTAGCACAACGCTATGATACTAGCCTACCAGGCTTTGGCCCGGGATCAGAACCCGACACTCTAAGTTGCTGATTCCGCATTCTCGCTATAGATCTAATCAGTGTCTTTATTCCGCCATTATATCATTTCTCTTTTAATAAAGAACAAGTGGATATTGAAATATTTCGAAAACCTAGCAAACATTTTCTATTAAAATTTGGCTCGGGATCAGAACCCTACACTCTAAGTTGCTGATTCCGCGTTCTCGCTGTAGATCTAATCAGTGTCTTTATTCCACCATTATATCATTTCTCTTTTAATAAAAAACAAGTGTATATTAAAATATTTCGAAAACCTAGCAAACATTTTCTATTAAAATTTACCGTACAATTACGATTTTCATAGCCATTTTCATCAATTGTGTTTGGCCTGCATCTTCATACATTAGTAATTTCCATTCTATTGTTAGGAATACAATAAAATTTTCAATACTCTTGAGATATATATATATATATTTATATATACATATATATATATATATATATATATATATATATATATATATATATATATATATATATATATATATATATATATATATATATATATGTATGTATATAAAGATGGTGAAAACCATAACATTGCTCTGAATCAATACATATGTAAAAGCACCCATGGATATAAACAAACATATTTCAAATATGAAAATGCTATGTTATATTCTAAACATATAATACTTCAAAAAGTGATAAAATATTTTCATTGGTTTGTTTGGTTTTTTTTGTATGGTGGAGTACATTGATATGTAAAAGTGTTCTATCATGCTATAACGTGCAACATAAGAATTGATTCTGCAATGCAAGATAAAAAAAGTTTTTTGAAGTTATCTATTAGGGTGTGAAATCATTACTCAAGAAAAGAACTCAAACCTTCGAACTATGAATCCAGAGACAGATGCTATCTCCGAGGTTCTGCTGGAGAAAAATATAAGAAAAATGTCAGCAACCCCATACTTCCCAGTGGAGGTTCGGTTCACGGGAAAAAAGAGTCAACTGAGAATTTACCTATCATCTGAGATTTGACTAAAATTGTCAACATAAGACATTATTTCAAAATCAGTGATTTTCTTTCAGCAATTTATCTTGCTCCATTACAGTTAATGGTTATTCCATGTTGATGAGAGCATAATAACCTCGAAACCGGTTCATGGATACTGTTATCTGCAATGGGGGTACTTTCAATAAGATATTACTGCCCAGATAAAGCAAAGGTGTTTGGAATAAATAAAACTATCTCGAGTGAAAAACTTTCGGACAATTATCAGATATTAAGCTATTAGCGGCTGTTAAGGGCTCATATTGTTCTTTTGCCCTGAAGAAGAGGGCTTATAATGGCCACAAAACAATTGTCATCACCTATCTGACATATATACTTGCTTTTTTAAAGAATATTTGTAAGTTATTTTAGATATCTTATATTCGATTGTACATTTTAGGATAAAATTTCGGTTTACATTTAATTTCTTCCACAGTGGTGTCTATAATTCTCAGCTTGAAATGAACCAATTTTAAATTTTCTTTTGAACATATGAATAACAAACACGAACTCATTTACACATGTCTACCTAGAATTCTACATAATTTACATATGTACAAATGTGCGTCTAGATACAGACATATTTCTTAAATATAGTGAAGGAATTTATGAAACCACAAATCTTCGTGGAATATTTTTTTTTAAAACGGAGCATTCTAACAAGAGAAGTTTGATCCGCTCTCAAATTCTGAAACTGCTGCGGCATTTCATGAAAAATAACTGTTGCCATAAAAAATTATTTAAACTTCAGTATTAAATCATTTTATTAACTGTGAAATATTCTTGGTTCTAAATTTAAATTAACGGCAGTGTGGCTCAATTCGACTTTCTCATATCAGAATTCATTTTTCTTCTCAAATTTTACTGAAAAAATTTCTAATCTTCTTGCTATCTTTTACAACAATGATTAACACCATTCAATGTCGTAATCATTGAGCTACAAATAAACCCTTTTATGCATGATTATGTCACATTTTTCCTATGCTGCCATGTTAATAAAATATATAATTTCGAATAAAATTCAATAGAAGTTTTCGCTTGAATTTAAAACAAATTCTATCTAGTTCCAGATTTTTTTTTATAACAATTGATTCTTAGCGGTTGTTAAGGACGCGTACTGTCCTACCCGTTCCTTTGGCCTAAAAAAGGGGTTTATAATGCCTTCGAAACAATTGTAGTCACCTTACTGACATATGCCTGCTATCTTCAAGTAAGCGTTATAAGTGTTTATCTTACAAACAGCAGTATGATTTATAATAGAGATAATAGTAATTGTGACTTGTATTACTTTTCTTGATAGATATGCCATTGTCAGCAGATTTAGCAAACTTTTTACATTAACCGATGTAGCCTAAGAAAAGTATGGTCATCCTGTTTTAATCAAGAGTCGAGTTTTTACCGTAAATACATAGGTGGGGGTCTCCAGATACCAAAGAGCACTTTTGTCGATCTGTAGATGTCTGGGTTGACCTTCATAATCTCAAAATCCGCTGAAGCGATTTGGATCCAGATTGGATGGTATACTGTGTAATATTGTGTAAATTCCGAAACTATTTTTTGATATATAAAGTTTAGCTTAGAGGTCGAATGCTCGCCTATTTCGCGAGGACACTTTCGGGATTGCTCCGATCCTCTAATTTTATCATGATGAGCTATTATACAGCATGAAAATTGATAATTAATTAATATCATTATTATATAAATTTATGTATTAATTTAGAAATGTATATTCATTTACAATTTTTGCTCAGTGGTGTGACTTTAGGTGTTCCTATGAATCAATGATCTTTATGATTGCCTGAATCTCTTCCGGGATTTAATTGGTCTTGTTTTCACCAGCAAACATTGTCTTATCAATGTTTCCGAAATATCAAGGGACGTTCACTTTTATTCCAAAAATATCTACAGCAGAAACAATGGAAGTTCTCATTGATACAAACAGTGTTTGTTAGAAAGCTTCGTTGAAAGTGGAGTATCATCACATCAAGATATGTTTCAACGAACAGAGTGTGGAAAAGCAGTGGCACACGGCCATCTGAAATATCACATTTAAAGTTGAAAACAGCTAAGCATCAAAAAATTAGTCTAAATCATTTAATGCTGAGCAAGGTTGAGCCAGAACACGAAAGATGAACAGCACAAGGAGTAGCGCGAAAAGAGTTGATTCCGAAATGTATTTTAACAATTCCATAATTGGTACAGAGTTTTGTCTCCGTGGAAGCAAAAATCGTCTGTAAATTGTCATTTTTCTAAATCTCAATTCCACAGAGATAATACTGATACTCAATGTAACAAAATCGCACATCTAAAATATGTATCAAAAAGCAAATGTAAAATAAACACTCAAACTCTTGCAGTTGGTAGATATATCAAAATATTTGTTATTGACAGTATAAATCACAAAAGTTACAAGTTTCAGAAGCAAATAGTGTTGCCATGAAAAGAAAAAATACCCATTCAGCGAAGAGAAACTATATGCAATCCCCTGGTTGTTCACTTAAAGAAATACTAATTACTTCATAATAACAGTAAAAATAATTATAACAACAATTACTTAAAGAAAGTTTTAAACATCTACAAACCCAACTGAAGATTTTATATTTTCGCATTTTATAAACTAGAATAAACTTTTAGGCATTGATGTAAATAATTAGTTCCATTAAAAATGGCAACAGTGGATCTTAATGCTAATCACTATTTTCATTTTCGGAATTTGGCATCGTTGTTTTCGCCTTTCAAAACATAAATGGACGCTTCCTTAAGAAAAATAATTACTGTAATTTAAAGTTTGATATTATATCTATTTGATTAAATTTTGATATATTGTAAGATCTTTTTTTGTTTTTGAAAAGTTGATGCTAAACAAAGAAATTTTAATTTAGAAGGTACAACAGTGAAACAAATTCGCGAGCCTGCTCCTCTTAAAAGGTTCAATGTACTTTATTATGGTATTTTATGCTGTCAATAACGAAAATTTGTTTTCCAGATTTTACTGAAAATCAAGAGCACCATTATAAGAAAAACCAATAATATAAATCTAACATGTCTGAAAATAATTTTTTATAATACATTATCTTCAACAAAAGTATTTTTGCAGAAATAAATTACAGACTTTAAAAATGAATAGAACAAACATATGCATTTATAAAATCTTGTCAGTAATGAAATGAATTAATGATTTCACTTTCTATCCAGCGACAATGAGATAGGTATTGACATATCTATCCATTGAACATTGTCGGTAAAAAGAACTGTTTTTTCATCTTAGTGTCTCACTATTAGATCATTTGCATCAACAATCCCTTTAACATTAGTAAAATCCTCTAGAAACATTTTTAAAAGCAACACAATCGGTTTTTTTTTAGTATTAAATCTCATGGTAAATGAATAGTATTAAATGAAATTTTTGAATAAAATACCAAATCTCCTCGTGATCTCCTTAGTCTTCATCACATTATGATATGTTTCCACGAATAGTTTGCAATACTTTTTAAAAATAAAATCTATTCAAGCATAATATATATTTTAATTGTAAATAATCAAATTAAGCGTTTTAATTCAAACTAGTATTTTAAAATATGATTTAGATCAATTCCAAAATTCTTTTAACAAATTACATATAAAACTATAATTATTATATTTTCATTCAAAATACTCATTTTGACACAATGGAATATTTCATTTATTAATTATAAAATGACACTAAATACTTCATAAAACAAAAACACATGTGTGTCTTTAAAAAACATTCAATTTCTACATAGATAACAATTCAATTTACAACATGGATAGTAAATTCACACGAAAACGTGAATAAAGTAGAGCAAACACGTTTAAGACTCAAATTAAGATTCTACAACCAATAGAATTCAATTGTGATCGAATCAAAACGAGAGTTCTACATTACTGGTATTTTCGTTAGATTTGATTTAATATCAACTGAAATAAGAAAAAGTAATAGAAATACATGATTCATTTTAATTAATGTTAATTTGTTTCAAGAAACCTCAAATGGGTTCGATTTAAGTATGAATAATACTTTTAACATTTTCATGATCATTTTGTTTTTTCAAAAACATTCCATCAAATAGTTGAATAAATCTGTTATTGCTATTGTCATTTATCACAATTTGGATTGATTCACATTGCTCCACCTCGATCAGCAGCTTTTGTTTACTGTCAAGAATTATAATTACACATTTCAGACAATCATTATGACCTAAACTGTCATTCCATCCTAAGTTTAAGTTGTATTCATTTTCTAAATGGATCAAACAAAGAACACGAGTCATGCGGTACTCAGTACTGACAACCACCATCCATGTGGCACGCATTTTGTAGTACGAGCAACTCAAGTTCTTTGTTTAAAGCGTAATATTTGAAACATCTGTAAAGGAATTGAAGATACTTTCAGTTCAGGTCTTCGTCTGAACTAACCATTGGCTCCGTATCTCCTGACCTATATCCTCTAACTTTTTTGGGCTTCCTCTGAGCAACTTGCTGATTTCTAAGTTGCTGGCTCTGCGAATTGTTGCCGTTGCTGACTCGGGCAGATGGGTTAGCAACTCCCATAACTGGGGTTTGCCGGAAAGGATTTGTATCACGAACTGTCTGATTCGTTGCCTGATTTTCCTGCTGTTGTTGATCCTGCTGCGGTTGAAACAGCTCTGTTTCCAAATTTGCCCCATCAACAGATGTTGTGGTGACACTCACAGCATTACCATTGTTCATAACGAATGTTTTGTACTGGGCTGCTGGCATTTCATCCAAAACAATATTTTCCTCGTTGTCGAAGGTATCGTAATCGTAAACATGCCTCAGCATGAATAAAACTGGGGCATAGGCAAGATTTGTTAAGCAAATTAGCATATTTAATCCAGTAAATCCTACGGTATTCACTATACCACCGGCTATAATAGGGCCAACGGCATATGCTAAAGAATATGATATATCCGCTATGGCATATATAGATCCATATACAGCTGTGTATCGTGTATCCACGAGATATCCCAGCATAGGCAATAATGAAGTGTCTACTTGAGCTATGCCAAAACATATTCCAGATAGAGGTAGCATCAGTAGCCAAAAATTCGTAGCGAATGGCACGAAAAAGCTGCTCGCACCTTCCAGAGCCAATCCTGTACATGCAATAAGCCACTGATATTTCGGATATTTTTTGCACAATTTCACCGTCGTGTATACACCTATAACGTGTGGGAAGAATGCTGGAAGCCATATCATACCCATTTGCCATTCGTCGACGTTATCCATTGTATTTTCCATCCAAAGCGAGATTGTGGGCTCCAAAAACGCAAGCGATACATTTGCCATCACTAAACAACCGGCAACAATGCATATGTATTTATCGATAAATAATCTGTAAATGGGAGTTCCTTTAGGACGTTCTATCCCTTGTTCTTTCATGGCCTCTTTTACTGGCCGCATAACAAAAAGCAGCGCAAAGCCATCCATCAATGATATCATACTGAGGACAATAAAAGGGACTTCCTTTCCAGCGAATTCATATAAAAGGGCTCCAAACGGTGGCGCTACGAGGCTTCCAAAGGATATAAATGCTTGTGCAATCCCGATGGCCTTGCTACGAGCCTCCTCTTCATTAAATCTGTCAGCAATCATAGCCAAACCACCAGTGTCAGCAAATGCCGATCCAACTCCTTGCAGACTTCTTGCGAAGAACAGCACACTGTAACTCTGACCGCAAGCAAACATTGCTGTTGATACAAACATTATGGTCAGTCCTATCATCATCGGTGTATCATACCCAATCCTATCGATGACAGCACCAGAAAAGGGATTTACGAATAGCTGAACTATAGCTTTAGATGCGAAGAGCATTCCAACGGCACTATCTTCTCCTTCATAAACAACACGATCTTTAGCTCTTTTCCAGAAGGAGGCATTGGCAGTGGAGTTGTCCCAATACATTCCACCCTTTTCGGTATGAGTGTGCCATGCTCCTATATACCGTAAATAGTCTGGAATAATGGGTACAATGACCATATACAACATATTGTCTAATAGTAGTGCGACGCACACAATAACCAGCACAATTTTCCTCTGACTTTCTGGCTGTTCCAACTTATCGTTGACTCGCCGTAACACCTGAGCGACGTCCATGTTTATGACTGGTATCACAGTCATGATGATTTATTTAAAGATTTCTTCTATTTAAATATAGCTGCTCGAAAGCGGTTTCATAAATAACTCGCAATACATTTTTATGTTTTCTTTAAATGATTATAGAATTTGCTTTTCCAAATTAGAATGGCATCGCGCCATTTTATACGAATGATCAGTTTCTGGGACGCCTCAAGGTCATCAATTTTTTAACAATAATAACTATTAAAAACACTTTCCACGGAATTAATTTAATTTCGCGGAAAAGTGTGTAAACATAACCACCTCCTAAGCATCGCATAAAGTCCCTTTTAATAAAATATTCATATAAAACCGTAATATATATTAATTCATAAATAGTCTATAAATCATTCAACTCAGTAGGATAATTCGAAAGAGGCAAGTAGATTTATTTTCTAGTCATGCCTCTAATTTTCGTTTTTAAAAATATCTTTCGAAAAATACTTCTGTAAAAATCTTGAAATACTGCCTGTCACACTCTGATATCTTTGTACATAAAAGTAATTTGATAAGTTTTACTTCTTGGCAGAACTTTTATATGAAATCTGGCAAACAAAAACTGGCAATAGTGAACTGTTTAATCTCTATGGCATCGAAGACTATAGACAGCACATGAAGATATGAAGAAAAACTCTGTATATTTAGAGAATAGACTCTAGCAAAATTTGGAAATGGTGAAAGCACAACAATTACGTGGAAGTCTTGAAAATCAATTCACTGCTTCATCTTCTAATAAATTGAAAGCAGCTGCCAAATTCAATGCATATATCAGCCTTCAGTGAGTTCAAACATTCAGGCAGCAGCAAATTTCTGGTAGCATCAAAATTACAGCAGCATCAAAATTTCTGGTAGCATCAAGATGATGTCAGGATTCATCAGGACATGGTATGAGGACATCAGGACATCATTTCCCCTATCCTGCAGCCAGCCGGCAGCCCCTTTAAATAAAAATAAAGATTCCATTAAGAACTTTAAAATTTTGATTTTTCGTAAATTAAAGATTTTAAATCCTTGCATGCAATTTATGGGCATTTGGCCACAGGTTAGGGAAAAAGATATCCATTATAAGTATATTTTTGCTCAAAAATACAACAAAGAAATATATATATATATATATATATAGTTTAGACATTATTAACTAGAACAGTTTTAAATGGATTTTGTAAAGTTTTATAAAAGAAGAACATATTTCATTTCCTGCATATCATAAACTGTATTTGTGAACAAAACTTTTCTGATTTTAATAACAAAAAAAAAACGCTATTGAAAGAATGGTAACTTAGGAATTACACAGGCCGATAAAAAAAAATCTCTGCTGACTTGGATGCGACACTAGTTTTTAACTAATTTTGGTATGCTGATTTCAAATATGACGATATATTTTTTTATATCACGTCAAGTTTTCGAAATATGTCATTCCGCGTTTATTGCTATAATGTTATATGAATATAACTTTTGATTCCGTAATTCAACCGCGATTTACTGATAAAAATCTGAAAAAATTAGTATCTTCCCAGCGAAAATTTCTTCCATGGAACCGTGAGTAGTTTCCGCACAGAAGGTTACAGTGAAACTTCTCAATGTCGGACACACACGGAGAACAAAAACGTGTCCGTTATTTGGAAAAAAAAATTATTACTACATTAATATAATTTCTATATTTCTCTCTTAGTCATTGTTACATTTTTAGAACTTATTTATCATACAATTCTGAATACCATTTGCTTACCTTAAACCATTTACTCAAAGTACACACTTTTTGCCCATTTTTGGACATTCAAAGTACTAACGTGACCTGACACGCGAAAACTAATATGATTTTTAATTTCAGCACATCAAAATACCTTAAAATCAACTCTCCACTATAATTCAGCAAAAGTCGTGTCGGCCTGTGTTATTAAACATAAAGGTATATAAAATGAGAAATGTAATAAACGGAATAAAATATTACCACACGCTAGATTTCATTTTGAGTGTACATATATATATATATATACATATTAGAAAGAAGTAATAATAAAAATAAATAAGTCAAGTAATCGTGAAATATTAACATCACCATAGAAGCAAAACCACTGCCATAATGCCGATAATACAAAATATCATCACATTATATATATATATATATATATATAGATATATATTATATATATATAGATATATATATGTAATATATATATATATATATTGGGTGTCGCAATCCACCCCTGCCATTCTATGCAAATCATATGGTCACTCCTGTTCTCGCTTATTTTTTCTTCTTGTTTATATCCTTATAGATATATATATATATATATATATATATACATATATATATATTACGCTAAATAGATTTAAGTAAGATGTTCAGTTTCCAGAAAATAGGTAAATGGTTGTATCTAAATAAAACCAGTAGTAGGACTTTGCGCCCAATCAATAACGTACTGATTTACAACATAAAGTGCACTTCCCGGCCATCCAAACAGTTACCTTACACCTTTTTGGTAGGTCGGACGGTCTGGGTCTCAACAACAACAACGTAAAGTGCAGCGCAAATCAAGATAAATAAGCATACCTACGTTTAAGAAATCAACTAGATTCCCTTCTTCAGTGCAAACAGTCTGGACCTAAACGTCCAAATGAGTGCAAGACTGTATCGGTCAGACTGAAATGGCTAAATAACGTCACAATCAGAAATAAAAACGCCACCTAGTGGCACGAAAGGGAAATAAAACAAGAAAAATAAAAGGGGGAATATGAACTTAAAAACACAGAAAAACTGGCATGGTCATTCCATAACTCTGAGAAATATGGAGTCATTGACAAATCATTAACTAGATTACTGGAGTTTTAATTAAATTTTTAATATATACTCATTGCTCTGCAATTTTTAAATTGGCTTTTTCATCAATCGCGCTTTATTGGCGAGTTTCCCTTATCCTAACTTTAAAGTTCTCCGATAGGGAGCACTGCAATTGCTTCCATTTAATCGTGCGTGGTCACTGTACTTTAGATAAGCCCCATCCAATGTGTACACTTGTCGATCTTTCCCAACAAAGTTATTGGAGTGCTTAAGGGCTTGATTAAAAATTCCTGTATTGTATTTTAATCAACCCCAACACATTCATTAAATAATTATCTTATAATATAAAACATGCAATATTTCTAATCCGATAGATAGAATATGAGTATCTTTAGAAAAATAAAACTCTGATATGGGCATTACATGACTTTTCCTGCAGACTCAAATGCATTTTCTCTTTATTTCTTTATTTCTTTAATAATTCATTAAATTGAGTTTAATTTTAAAAAACAAACAGTCAATCCTAGAGTAATGGAGTTGGTCCTACAGTTCTCCTTATCAAAAATTAAGTATAAAACAAGCATTTATTTGATCCATTTGAGCATACGTAGCATTTTATTTAAAATTTTGGTAATTTTTGAAGCACCATTTCGTAAAAAAAAGCAGATTCTTTATTCCCGAAGCATACCAAAACCTAATCAGTGCTAGGGTCATATATAAGTGACTTATCTATAAAATTTTATGAAATTTGGTTCATTAGCTTTTGAGTTAGAGTGGATACATACACTGCACAGACAGACAGACACACAGACAGACATGCAGACACACACACAGACGTCAAGATAAAACAAGAAAGATCAATCATGCTTAAAGCATTGATTATGAAACACTTTCCAACTTCAATGCAATTTTATTTAAAAAAGTCGAAAATGCAATACATTGCTCGGTAATATTTTAAAACTTATCACGATACTACATTGATTTATTATATTTGAAAACTTAAACCTTCATTGAAAAAAATGAACTTCATTCAAAAGACGGCATTGAAATATAAATTGCGTGGTTTAAATATCTCTAAAATGCAATACATTCCACGGTAATATTTTTAAATCTATCATAATACTACGATAATTTATTATATTTGAAAACTTCATCGAAAACAACTGAAATTAATTCAAATGACGTCATAGAAAAAATAACACGCCTGGATCTCTCTATAAAAGCAGGATTTCATTCATAACTTTCTCCATTTCATTCATCACAATACTATAATAATTTATTTTATTTAAAAATTAAGACCATGGAGCTACAATTCATAAACTTTATGCTTAAAATTTCATCGAAAAATATCGTCCTTCTGTTTATAAAATCAATTAATATTTCATTCATATCAGCCATGCAGACTCCATGGACTGAATTATTTTGTGTTAAAGAAATACAGTAATTCTAATACAACTCATTCTACATATTTTGCTGTTTACATTTTACATAGGTGAAAAATAGGCTTAATTGTAGAAATAATCAAATTTGAATGAGAATTTAAACTCAAATA
The DNA here is from genome assembly GCA_951213105.1 of Amaurobius ferox. Taxonomy (NCBI): domain Eukaryota; kingdom Metazoa; phylum Arthropoda; class Arachnida; order Araneae; family Amaurobiidae; genus Amaurobius; species Amaurobius ferox. The sequence goes on from OX578151.1 coordinate 49,785,541, forward strand.
TATTGTCATTGTGTTGTTTTAGTATGTAGATGCACAGAATTTAAGCAGAAATAAAGTAGTTTTAGGATGGATACAACACTCAATATAAATTAAAAAGAACTTTAAAAAATCACGAATTTGAAACAAGATGGATGCCATATCTCATTTTGAAGTGGGTCATGTGATCGTTTAATATCATGGTCACGTGATCGTTTCATATAAGATGTGTAATTATTATTTTAATTTTTATTTAAAAAACTACTGAATATATTTAGCTGATTTTTTTTTATATATTTTATGGAACAATTTGACTATTACTTAAAATTTTCGAAGCAATTTGTGAATTTTAAATCCGCTTAAAAAATGTTAGAAAAATTAGGTCCCATAGGGCTCAATGTATTTCATTTTTTCAACCCGGGTTCAATCCAAAACTAATTGTGTGATATTATTCATTTATATTCCCATAGGTCCTACAGACCGTCTGAACAACATACTAAAATTTCATTTTGATTAAGTCATTTTTACGGCAGTTATCGTGCTAACGGACAGACAGACAGACAGACAGAATGAACAAAGTCATAAACACTTTTCAACTTTGTTGTAAAGTGTTAAAAAAAAATCCGATGTGGGCAGCACATCCCTTTCCCTGCAGACTTATATTCACGTTCTCTTAATTTTAATTAAATTTAATTCACTTTTTATTCAATTTTTATTCTCATTTGGTAACTGGATTTATTTCCAAAGTTGGCGCAGAGAAAATACGAAAAAACTAAAATATCTCCAGAACGGCTAGTCCTAGTGTAATGAGGTTGGTCTTAATCTTTTCTTCGTTAAAACATATAAAACAAGAATTTAATGGATATATTTGAGCATACGTAGTTTTTTATTTTAGATTTTGACGATTTTTACGGGCTATTTTGCAAAAAAAGGCAGGTTATTGTTTTCCTGAATCGTACCAAAATTTAATCAGCACTAAAGTAACCAACAAGTGACATATCTACCAATTTTTTTGAAATTCGGTCCATTAGTTTTTCAGCTAGAGTGAATACAGGTAATTTTTGCGGGTTATGTCGCTGAAAAAGACGGGTTCTTTTATCCCGAATCGTATCCAAAACTAATTAGCACCAGTTTCACCCACAAATGACATACCAAATTTCATAAAATTTGGTCAGTTAGTTTTTTAGTTAGAGTGGTTACAAAATCTGCACAGACAGACAGACACACAGATACACAGGCAGACACACAGACACATAGACTGACACACAGGCAGACACACACACAGACAGACAGACAGACAGACACAGACACACAAACAGACACACAGGCACACAAACCGACGTCCCGCTAAAAATGGCTTTATCGTATTCAAGAGATCTCGAAACGTGTAGATCCGTCGAAAACTGGAGTTGCAATTTTCGATACGATTCCAATACTTTCTCTATACATTACCATGTATTGCAGGGAAAGTAATAGTTTTTTCATGTTCTATATATCCCAAAACGTGTACATTCACGAAAACTCGAGTTGAGATTTTCGACACGATTCCAATATTTTCCCTATACATTACCAAGTATTGCAAAGAAAGTAATAACAACACACAAGAGAAATACGGTGAAATAAAATGACGAATAGGCAGAACAATAAGAAAGGATCGTGAAACATTTCACTGCGAGCAGAGTATTAAAACTGCAAGACACCCCAGCTAGGCACGTGCCCGCGGAGTAGGTTCGCAAGGGGGTTACGTGGGATATATCTAATGGGAAAATACACTCAACCTGATTAGGGCCACCTGCAGACCGTTCAAGTTTTTCTAAAAGGAAATGTCTTTCTAGCAGTTATCAGAACCTGGAAGGAGGTGTTTTAGAAAGGAATATTTAGAAACAACAAAATGTGTTTAAACATTCGGGGTAGTGTTTCCATGCCTCCTGGCTTTTAGAGACATCCTGCTTTTCCGTTGTCGTCTCAGTGACATAAGAATCTTTTTCAGGATATTAAAATGTACCGTTTTTTACTCTCTCTGCAATACATGGTAATGTATAGGAAAAGTATTGGAATCATGCCGAAAATTGCAACTCGAGTTTTCGACGGATCTAATCGTTTTGAGACCTCTAGAATACGAAAAAACTATTTTTAGCGTGACGTCTGTGTGCATGTCTGCCAGTCTGTCTGTGTGTATGTCTGTCAGTCTGTCTGTGTGTGTGTCTGTCAGTCTGTCTGTCTGTCTGTGCAGATTTTGTATCCACTTTAACTAAACAACTAATGAACCGAATTTCATAAAATGTGGTGCTGATTAGTTTTGGGTACGATTCGGGATAAAAGAACTCGCCTTATTTTGCGAAATGGCCCGCAAAAACCTGTATCCACTCTAGCTGAAAAATTAATGGACCAAATTTCACATAATTCGGTAGATAAGTCGCGTGTGGATCACCGTGGTACTGATTAGATTTTGGTGCGACTCGGAAAAAAATAACCTGCCGTTTTTTGGAAAATGGCCCTCAAAAATCGTAAAAATTTAAAATAAAAAACTGCCTATGCTCAATTATATCCAGTAAATGCTTGTTTTATACGTCATTTTTAACGAAGAAAAGAATAAGACCAGCCCCATTACACTACAACTAGCCGTTCTCGAGATATTTTAGTTTTTTCGTATTTTCTCTATACCACCTTTGAAAATAAGTCCGGTTACTCAAGGAGAACGAATTTTGAATTAAAAGTGAATTAAATTTAATTAAAATAAAGAGAACGTGGATATAAGTCTGCAGGGAAAGTCATGTGCTGTCCACATCAGATTTTTTACTCCCTCTGCAATACATGGTAATGTATGGGGAAAGTATTGGGATCGTGTCGAAAATCGCATCTGGAGTTTTCGACGGAGCTACACCTTTTGGAACCCCTAGAACACGAAAAATCTATCTAGCATGGCGTTTGTGTATGTGCTTATGTGTGTGTCTGTGCGTGTGTCTGTGTCTGTGTGTGTCTGTATGTGTGTATCTGTGTGTGTATCTGTCTGTGCAGTGTATGCATCCACTCTAACTCAAAAACTAAATGACCAAATGTCATAAAATTTTATAAGTATGTCACTTATGGATGACTTTGGTACTGATTGAATTTTGGAACTGTTCGGAATAAAAGAACTTGCCTTTTCTGCGCAATGGCAAGCAAAAGTCGCATATATACTCTCTAGCTAAAAGACTAATTGACCAAATTTCATAAAATTTGGTAGACAAGTCACTTGCGGATATCACTATATTTTGGTACGATTCGAAAAGAAGCACCTGCCTATTTTTAGGAAATTGCCAGCAAAAATCGTAAATATCTAAAATAAAAGACTACGTATGTTCAAATGTATCAATTAAATGCATGTGTCATGTCGCAATTCTGCGCCATGAGCCTTTTTGTATTTTCTGCAAGAGAAACATCCTTCTCTCCGTTCGTGCCTGTACAGTGTTTTTACTAACACTTGTTTCCATTGAAATTACATTAAAAAGCGCATTTCGTCGAGAAATCGTTGGATTGTCTGGACTTAGTGTCTGGCCGGGATGCGTGACGTTTGCTCGCTGTTGCCGTGGAGGAGCGCGCCGTCCAATCGGGAAGAGGCGCATTTTTTTGCGTAGGAGAACTTGCGTGGGCTCAGAGGACCCATGCTCTCTCTCTTCGTGCTGGAACACTTGGACTGAAAGGTCGCATCGAAGGTTTTGTCAAAATTTGACAAAGGATTTAGCCGAAATGGCTAAGCTGGCGGAGTTGGGCACTTGTTTCTAAAGAAACCGCCCTGCCTCTTCTGGAGCTGAATGGAGGAGAATGTGAAGATCCTGGAAAGTTTCGGCTACTTATTTTCATCATTTCTAAAATTATTTTTTTTTTATTACAGGAGTCCTGTTTTCGTTGGCTGGTGATCGCGAAGGTTCGGGTTACTTGCCAGATTCGAATACTGTCATGTCATCTAAATTTTGGATCATTTTCTCGACCATCCACCTTTGGGATCTCTTTTATTCAGCTGCAGATCGTGTTATCCTGAATAGGACATTCTTCGTATTGTAAAATTACTCTACCGCTCAGGTAAAATTTCTTTCTTCGGAACAAGAAGTTCCGCTGCATCACAGGCACAGGTGAATACAATTTAATTGATATTAAATGGCTCAGATCGAAATCTTTATGTTGAGTTGATTTTCATGATTAAAGAAATCACATATTTGTCGAATAAAATTAAAGATTGTTGCTATGTTATTTTTACTAGAGCATTAGTTTTTGAATATGTCTAATATAAGTGAAGCTCTGAAGTCATGTTTTATTAATTGAAAGATAAAAATGCATATATTGATTTCTTTGGAAAATCTAAAATAAATTCTTAATATGTGTGAAAAATGAGCCTGTTTATTTGTGTCTGCATATTTACTTTACTCACTGTACTTCATTTAGGATTAATTCTCCTAAACTGGGATAACTCCTTTAGATTTTGAACCTGGTGTTTTTGCTGTTAAATTTTTGAGACTAGATATGTCTAATATATGTCTCTTTGGCTTTTTGAAATTACGATCACGAAGTTGTGGGTGGTGGAGTCGGTAAGTGCTGTTTGTACTGACCCAGCTCCCACAAATTGGTGCCGTATCCCTTTCCCAGAGTATTACAGTGAGTGAGGTATAAATTTATGAAAGAGTGCAAATTTTTTTATTGTGATTATATATTGCAGTACTAATATGTCGAAGTAAGTTGAAAAATTCTTTTGTGGTGCAGAATATTTGAGTTTAATGGGCATGAAAATTTTTGTTATGTATCATTTATTAAGAAAAAGTGCAAAAGCACAGAAGCCCAGATGCACCAGAGTATTATTTGCATGATTTAATTTGCATATTACATGTTGAAATTGTGTTACATATATATTTTGAGGTACTTGACATACATAAATACACAAAATTCTATGTGATATATGATATAAGTGAAATTTCCAAATACACACACATTAAAAGGTAAATACATGAAGTGCATACATTTATTTTGAAAAGTGAATACAAAAGTTCTGTGCACATGCAAAAGTGATTCGAAGTTCATGATAATGAACAAAAAGTGAAAAAGTTACACGTAGTGTTTTTCGGTGCTCTGCCTATACATAAATAAGTGATTTAAGCAAAAGTGAAATCAATTTTCCACAATAAACTGTGCTTCGTGATAAATTTGAAATTTTTCTGGTGAAAAACCTTGTGCTAAAATGCCTAAATCTAGAAATACGAGAGCAAGCAGGAGTAGAGACTCCTCTGCTCATCCAAGTGTGTCCAACCACCGTATCCCTTCGGTGTCTCCACCACGACTTTCTCCAAATGCTGGTAGATCGGCTTCCGCTGTCAGAGACTCTAACAAAATGAAAATTGGAATTGGATCTCAGTTCCTTGGATCCATTCCAAGTTTTGCTGGCAATGCAAATGAATCTTTTCACGAATTTTTGGAGAAATTTCTTCTTGTCGCTGAACATGCCGAGTGGTCTAATAGAGATAGAATTTTTGTGTTAAAATTGAAGTTATCTGGTCGTGCGGAAAGACTGATAAAATCCATCCCGAAATTAAACCAAAGCACGAATTTTTCAGAATTAGTGAATACACTCAAGGACAATTTTATGAAAAAAGAAAATATTGCCAAGAATGTCGCTTCCCTGGTCAACTGTAAACAGATGACAGGGGAAAGCGTACGTGATTATGCGAATCGAATAGAGGCCGAATCATATGTTGCTTTTCCGCAAGATGTGGTGTCTGATAATGAAGATTCCTTGAGAACTGCTATTTTGCTCAACTCTTTTAAAAAAGGGTTGAAAATTTCTTTTAGAAAAACCGTCTTATCTGCAAACCCACAGTCATTTGAAGCTGCTAAAGACATTGCAATTTTGGAAGAAGAGGTGCAAAATGAAGAGCTGGAAGAAATGACAGAGGACATAAATACTGTAAGAACTGAAAATGACCCTAAACAAGAAATTGAAGAACTGAAGAAAGAATTAAACTTAAAGAAGAAAGAATTTGAGAAGTTAAGAAGAAAATTTAGTGAGAACTCAGAAAAAAGAAAGAAAAGACTGAATGAAATAAGAGAAGATCTGGAAAAGAGCAATTCCAGTTTTGAAGAATCTTTCCTGGATACGCCCTCTACAAGCAGATGCAATGAAAATGAATTGGAAGAGGAAGATTGGGAAGATATTCCAGTAAAGAAGAAACATAAACCATCAACATCTTTCAGAACTTCTACACCATCTAAAAGATCTGAAAGTAGAAACCGTTTCAGTCAAAGAAGAATTCCAGTTGCCTCACAGGAAGAAGAGTGGTACGTTAAAAGTCCATATCAAAATTATTCTCCAAGGAAAAACTCTCATATTTTTAGAAGACCTTTTCGTAACAGTTCATATAGAAATCCAAATGTCCAAAGAAGATATTTTTCAAATTTTAGAAATTCCTTTGATAATTATAAATCACAAAACTTCAATAATTTTGGATATAGAAGAAATAACAGATATTTTAATAATAGATTTGGTAATAGAAGACAATTTGGAAGACAGAATTTCAGAACAATAAACTTTCAATCTCCAAAATTTAATAGATTAAATTCTGAAGTTAGTTACATGACTGAAGGCGAGACTCCTTGCCAAAACAATTTTCCTATTATTCAAGTTTTTGTTGAAGATGTCACACTAAATGCCTTAATCGACACTGGAAGTTCTATAAACATTATCTATAGAGATGCTTTACAGAAAATTAACCCTAGGAAAGTGAAATTAAAACATACATCCATTATTGTGAAGGGAGTTGGAGATCAGGAGATTTGGGCTGATGAGAATGCTTCTTTTCTTTTGTCCGTTGGAAAGGACAATATTGTGATTGAATGTTGCATTTTAAACATACCTGCACCTAACGAATACAACATGATTTTAGGAAGTACTTTTCTGCATAAAAGTAAAGTGACCATTACCTTTGGACACAAAGATGTTCAACCTGAAATATCTGAGTGCAATGCAATAAATTATAAATGTAATAGAAGAAATTACAATTTTACAAATGATGTAGATTATAGATATAATAATGGATATTTATTTGAACAAAACAATTTTCATAATGAATTTAGAGACGTTGATTTTAGAAATTTTGATGCAAATGGAAATGAAAGGTCAAATTATGAATGTGAAAATGATTTACATGAAAGACAAATGAATGACAATGTACATACAGACAGATTTTTGACAAAAGACAATACCAGTAACAATGAAATATTTCAGACAGATTGTGATAAACATGATGAAGGAAGTTCACAACAAAATCAGGCAATAGGGATTGCCAAAGCTTTCAACAAATGTGTCTTGAAGCCATATACTGAATCTTTTATTAAATTAAAAAGAAATTACAAAATTGAAAAAGACACGACAATTTTGCTTGAACCTATCAATAATAAAGAATTTTCTGCAAACAAAATTTTCGTAGCCAGAAGTATCCACAAAATTCCTGAAAATGACTTTTTGTATGCTAAAGTTGCAAATCCATCTGAAAAAGTAGTTTATATAAACAAAGGAATGAAATTAGGAACATTTGAAAACATCCATGAATCTGATATTGACATAAATAATAGAGTTGACATTGAAAACTGTATTGAAGAAAATGAAACATTTGATGCATGGGGAGGAAATTTTGATTTGAAACATATGAATATTACACAAAAAACTTTGCTTTTGAAATTACTAAGTAAATATAAACATGTTTTTGCTAAAAATATGAAAGAATTGTCTGGATGTGACACTATTTTGCACGAAATTAATCTTGAATCTAACATACCTGTTAGGCAAAAGCCATACCGCATTCCACATAATTTACAGAAAGAACTTTCACGCCAGGTAAACGAACTCCTTGATGCAAAAATCATTCAGCGCAGTACATCACCTTACAATACCCCAGTGCTTTTTGTTAAGAAACCTGATGGAAGTTACCGTTTGGTAGCGGATTTCCGAAAGTTAAATAAGATCACTATTGTTGAGAACTATCCGATTCCAAATATATCGGAATTAATCGATAACTTGTCTGGAGCCTTGTATTTTTCTACCCTGGATCTAACCAGTGGATTTTACCAATTGTGTTTACATCCTGATGATTACCCGAAGACTTCTTTTTCAACACCTGATGGCCACTTTGAATGGACCAGAACCCCATTTGGTCTTAAGAATGCGCCTGCATCCTTTCAGAGACTGATGTCTCTGGTGCTGGCTGGCATATCTGGAATTTACATAGATGATATTATCGTCGCTTCACGAACATTCGAAGAACATTTGAAAAAACTAGAAGAGATTTTTGTAAGATTAAGTAAACATGGTCTTAAATTGAAACCAAGTAAATGCCATTTTTTCAGAAAAACAATTAAGTATCTTGGATTTTTGGTATCAAATGGAAAAGTACAACCTGATACTCATAATTTAGAAGTTGTAGAGAAATTCAAAATTCCTAAATCAATTAAGAATGTGAGACAATTTCTTGGACTCACTGGATTCTATAGAAAATTCATAAAAGACTATGCAGAACTGACCTTGCCATTGACAGAATTATTGAAAACTAAGAATAATGAAAGTAAAAAGAAATTTATTTGGACTAATGAAGCTCAAAAATCTTTTGAAATTTTAAAAGGAAAACTTCTATCAAAACCTATTTTGACCCTTCCAGATTTTAGAAAACCATTTATTTTACATACAGACGCATCAAATCACTCTTTAGGTAGCTATTTGTCTCAAGAAGATGAGAATAAAATTTTGCATCCAATATCTTACGCAAGCAGAAAGCTTAGCGAAGCGGAATGTAAATACAGTGTTGTCGAAAGAGAAGCATTAGCTGTTGTTTGGGCTACAAACTATTATAAACATTATTTAATTGGAAAACCTTTCACAATTTTTTGTGACCAAAAATCTTTGTCCTTCGTATTTAAATTAAAAGATCCTACATCTAGATTGGCAAGATGGATTGCATCTCTATCACAATTTGATTATCAAATAGTACATAAACCAGGAAAAGCAAATGTTGTTGCTGATTATATGTCAAGAAATGTAGATGAATGTACAAATACTATTGACAATATTCCACAAAGATTCGTGTCACAATATAAAGTTATAAATCAAAATGTTAATCAAAATTTTCCAAGTGTAAATCAAAGTTCTCAAAGTTCTAATAATGAAAACAATACTAATAGTAGCAATAGAAGAGAATCAGAAATCAATTTGAATCCAGCAAATACAAATGAAGAAAATGAAATTTGTGCTGTTAATAATAATGAAAGTGAAATGCAAAATGAAAATAACATACAAATTGGTCAATTGGAACAAACATTTACTTGTCCGACTTTGCTCATAAGAATTAAGAATGCTCAAAAATCTGACCCAAGGTGCAATAAAATTATAGATCTCTTAGATAAAAACATAAAACCTTACCCACAAACTTTGGTATTTTTTAGAAAAGATGATATCCTGTGGTGTACTCACAAGTACCCAAAGCGTAGACATCAAGAACAAGAAAGAGTTGTTCCGCAGGAACTTGTGTCTGAAATTTTATGGTTACATCATGACTGTCCCACTTATGCACATTGTGGATTTAGAAGAACTTTAGCTTCTGTAAGTAGAAAATATTTTTGGCAGGGAATGTATTCCCAAACACAAAATTATGTTGCATCATGCGAAATTTGTGTGGTAAATCGTGGCTTTAGAAATAACAAAGCACCCATACAAAGATTTTCGAAGTCCACATACCCATTTGAGCGTATCGCCATGGATTGTGTCGGACCATTACCTATATCAAGATCTGGAAATAAATTCATATTGGTCATAACTGACTATTTTACAAGATGGCCTGAAGCATATCCCTTAGCTTCAATTAAAACTGAAGACATTTTAAGTTGCTTAGAGCACTACATGGCTCAGCATGGTATACCCAAATTCATCGTCTCGGATCAAGGGACGAATTTTGTTTCTAGAACAGCAAGATGCTTTTATAAGAAATTAGGAATAATAAAGAATACTACTACTGCCTACATGCCATCTGCAGACGGTTGTGTTGAAAGATTAAATGGTACTTTGATCAGATCCTTGAAAAATATTGCATATAACGATAAAGATAATTGGGACAATCTGATACATTTTGCTTTATTAGCACATAGAAATGCCATACATGCTTCTACGGGTGAATCGCCTGCTTATTTACTATATGGTAGAGATTTAACAGTTCCAAATACTTTGATCGCTGGATTTAAACCTCCGACATATGAATCAACATATGATTATGGAGAAGACATGAGATTCCGACTTAAAAGAACATATGATGTAGTAAAAAGTAACTTAGAAAAAGCTGAAAATTCACAAATTTTACAACAGCATAAGAAAGCAAAGATGCCCAATATAAAAGTTGGTGATTTAGTGTATCTTTACACTCCCTTTTTACCTCAAGGCCAGTCAAGAAAACTGAGCTCTTTTAACAGAGGTCCTTTTAAAGTGATAAAACAAACTTCTGCTGTTAACTTTTTGATCAGACATGTAATGAATCCCAAAAATGAACAACTGGTTCATGTGAACAGACTGACTCTTTTACCTCCAAGAAGAGAGGAATTGCAAAAATTTTCAAAACAAACTCATGAAAGTCAAAAATTGAACTCTAAGACAAATAAACTTACTCCTGTGATCACCGCTGAGAAAGACTCTGTGAAACTAAAATCTTGTTTAACAAGATCTGGAGATAAATCTCAAAACAAAAAAACTGTGAAACGAGTAAGATTTAATTTGCCAAATAAAAGGGTAAATGAAAATGCTGTTCATGCTAGATCAAACTTTCGTGCAAATCAAAATCAACAATATGTTCAGAGAAATAATTCAAATAACTTTGATAATAGAGGAAATGGAAGAATCATTTACAATAACAACTATAGAAATAGTTATACACCACACCAAAATCAGTATTACATGACAAACAGAAATACACGTACACCTTATAATCTTAGGAGTCAAAGATTTTCACAATATTAAATTTTGGGTTGAGTTCACAATTTTACAGAAATTAAATTTTGCAAGAAAAGATTTCATTTTAAGTTAAAGTTTATACTTGTTTAAGTTTTATATTTCAATATTGTCTTTTAAAATAGAATTTATGAAAAATTGTTGTGATTTTAAAAATTTATTGGAAATCTTGCATTAAGTTAGTAAAAAAAGTAAATAAGTAATTGATTTTGTGAACTATAATTTATGAATATTTATATTATAATTTAAATAATAAGTAAATTTGTTAATTGACTCTCCTTGGACTTTAAAATTTTTCGAGAGTCCTGTCTTGATTGACTTTGATTATATTGATGTGTTTTAATGTAAAAAAATGTTTGATTATTTGTTTAAGTTCATTAATGAAAATAATTAAAATGGTGTTGGTAATTGAATTGTTCCCTAAGTAAAAGGGAGGAAAATTTTGAATATTGAGAAAAAAAAAGATATAAATAAATAATGGAAAGTAAATGATTTATTAAAATAAAATTGAAATTAAAGGTAAAATTAATATAAAGTAAATATAAAGAATTTAAGTAATTGAAATAAATTAAGTAATTTGAAAGTGAAAATGAAAAGTTTGAATTTGAAAATTTTTGAAAATTTAATGAAATTTTTTTGAAGATCAAAAGTAAATGATCTCTTTTGAAAAATGTTTTTGAAACTTTGTTTCTGAGAGAGGTGAAATTTTTGGCTGATGTTTTGTTGAAATTCTGTTCTCTTGAAATTCCATTTCACATTGTTGTTTTTTTTTGACCAGCAGTTTTCAAACATCTACACAAATTTCAGTTAGACATCATATTTTTACGCTGCAACCCCTTTTCTGAAAGCTGGCTGGTGGACGCAAACATGGACATATTTACATTGGATCACAGATGAAGAAGCAGCTTAGCAAATTAATTGTCCGAACTTTTGTGGCAGGACTGGAGTCCTGGACGACAACTTGCTCCGAGCCTACCTAGGACGGTTGTGATTGGCCAGGTGGGAAACTGGTGAAGCCATGAGGATGATGATGATGAAGAAGATGATGATGATGTTGGGATCAGCGCAAGCTGCCCAAAAATTTTGATGATATCCGTGCTTCTGAGGCATGTCCTGGCGTCCTGTTTCTGCTGCAATCGCTTCCTGCACGCGAGTATTTTTTTTTTCTTTTTCTACACCCCTTTTTTTAGTGTTGGCAACTCGTTAGTCCCCGCCGAGTTGCTCTTTTGATGTGTTCCTGCTCTTTTACATAACTGACGTGAATTTCAGGAGAAAATTTTCTCCTTCTCTCTCTCAGTAGACAAATGTATATAAATGTAAATTTTTCTTTTGTGACATGAAGTAGTCACTTGTTGAGTTATTACAGAGTGTAAGTTGTTAAAAGTAAAGTAAATTGAAATTTTAAGATAAATTAAATAATGTAAATAAATGAATAATTTAAAGTAATTTATGAAAGTTGAGTCAGAATGAGAAAATTCTGAATTGTCGTGATGACAAAAATAAGTTGAATTAAAGTTAATGTTAAATTTGTTGAATAAATGATGAAAGGTTGAAAAATTGAAGATAAATGTAATTTAAAGTTAATATGTTGAATTTGAAAGTAATTTAAAGTGAAAGTTAAGATTTTAATGAAAGTTTTGAAATGAAAAATTGAAATTGAAAATTGGAAATATTGAAAGTGACTTTGTTCTCAAAAAGTGAGACATTTTTGAATGAGTGAAGAATCTCATTTCCTGAATATGACAAATTAATTTAGAAATTAATTTTCAAAATATTTAACCTTTTGATGAAAATTAAGAATAATTTTTGTGTCACTTGTGTGTTTGAAAGTGACAATTGTTTGAAATTGTTTGAATTTTGAATTGTTTATATTGTTAAGTTTGTAAATTCATATTATATCATATTTTATTTTTCATATCACCTGATTGATCTCAATGTGGTTGATTGAGATAGTGTGTTGTCAGGCAAATTGCCTTGACAAATTTTCTTCTAAATTAGTATAATTTAAATGTGAATTTTTGTAAAGGTTCCTTTAAGATGTGGTGACGCCTTGTCATCCTTTCGGTTTTCTTTTGGTCTTTTCCTGTGGTGATGAATGGCTTGGCCGGTCATTCAGATCTGCAGTGCCGTTGTCTTGAGAAACGTTGGGGCCCACGTTTTCTCGCCCAAAATTTTGGTTTAAATTATTTTACACTTACAGGTTCCTAAAACTCCTTGTAAATTTTTGTGTTTTTGTGTTTTGAGTGAGAGAAAAATTTTCCTCACTGTGTTCTGAAAATTTTTGCCTCCCAGAAGGGGAGAGCTGTCATGTCGCAATTCTGCGCCATGAGCCTTTTTGTATTTTCTGCAAGAGAAACATCCTTCTCTCCGTTCGTGCCTGTACAGTGTTTTTACTAACACTTGTTTCCATTGAAATTACATTAAAAAGCGCATTTCGTCGAGAAATCGTTGGATTGTCTGGACTTAGTGTCTGGCCGGGATGCGTGACGTTTGCTCGCTGTTGCCGTGGAGGAGCGCGCCGTCCAATCGGGAAGAGGCGCATTTTTTTGCGTAGGAGAACTTGCGTGGGCTCAGAGGACCCATGCTCTCTCTCTTCGTGCTGGAACACTTGGACTGAAAGGTCGCATCGAAGGTTTTGTCAAAATTTGACAAAGGATTTAGCCGAAATGGCTAAGCTGGCGGAGTTGGGCACTTGTTTCTAAAGAAACCGCCCTGCCTCTTCTGGAGCTGAATGGAGGAGAATGTGAAGATCCTGGAAAGTTTCGGCTACTTATTTTCATCATTTCTAAAATTATTTTTTTTTTTATTACAGGAGTCCTGTTTTCGTTGGCTGGTGATCGCGAAGGTTCGGGTTACTTGCCAGATTCGAATACTGTCATGTCATCTAAATTTTGGATCATTTTCTCGACCATCCACCTTTGGGATCTCTTTTATTCAGCTGCAGATCGTGTTATCCTGAATAGGACATTCTTCGTATTGTAAAATTACTCTACCGCTCAGGTAAAATTTCTTTCTTCGGAACAAAAAGTTCCGCTGCATCACAGGCACAGGTGAATACAATTTAATTGATATTAAATGGCTCAGATCGAAATCTTTATGTTGAGTTGATTTTCATGATTAAAGAAATCACATATTTGTCGAATAAAATTAAAGATTGTTGCTATGTTATTTTTACCAGAGCATTAGTTTTTGAATATGTCTAATATAAGTGAAGCTCTGAAGTCATGTTTTATTAATTGAAAGATAAAAATGCATATATTGATTTCTTTGGAAAATCTAAAATAAATTCTTAATATGTGTGAAAAATGAGCCTGTTTATTTGTGTCTGCATATTTACTTTACTCACTGTACTTCATTTAGGATTAATTCTCCTAAACTGGGATAACTCCTTTAGATTTTGAACCTGGTGTTTTTGCTGTTAAATTTTTGAGACTAGATATGTCTAATATATGTCTCTTTTGCTTTTTGAAATTACGATCACGAAGTTGTGGGTGGTGGAGTCGGTAAGTGCTGTTTGTACTGACCCAGCTCCCACACATGTAAATTTTGACGATAAAAAAAATCTGATGTGGGCAGCACATGACTTTTCCTGCAGACTTATATCCACGTTCTCTTTATTTCAATTAAATTTAATTCACTTTTAATTCAATTTTCTTTCTCATTTGGTAACTGGACTTATTTTCAAAAGTGGCGTAGAAATATATACGAAAAAACAAAAATATCTCGAGAACGGCTAGTTGTAGTGTAATGGGGTTGGTCTTATTCTTTTTTCCGTTTAACATTACGTATAAAACAAGAATTTAATGGATATATTTGAGCATACGTAGTTTTTTATTTTAGATTTTGACGATTTTTGCGGACCATTTAGTAAAAAAAAGGAGGTTATTTTTTTCCGAATCGTACCAATATCTAATCAGCACCAGAATGACCTATAAGCGACTTATCTACCGAATTTTGTGAAATTCGGTCTATTAGTTTTTTCAGCGAGAGTGGATACAGGATTTTGCGGGCCATTTTGCAAAAAAAAAAGCAGGTTCTTTTGTTCCGAATCGTACCCAAAGCTAACCATCACCGGATTTGTCTACAAGTGACTTATGTACCAAATTTTATGAAATTCGGTCAATTAGTTTTTTAGTTAGAGTGGATACAAAATCTGCACAGACAGACAGACACACAGACGTCACGCTAAAAATAGTTTTTTCTTATTCTAGAGGTCACTAAATGTATAGATACGTCGAAAACTCGAGTTATGATTTTCGGCATGATTCCAATACTTTCCCTATACATTATCATGTATTGCAGGCAAAGTAATAATACGAACAACCCCATTACTCTGAGGCTATTCTTGCTGGCCATTCACAAGATGCCTGTTCTATTTTCAGAAAATCCGCTGAATTTTAATAGATTAAAATGTTACACCAGACTTATCTGTGTACCAAATTTCATCTTTCTTCGTAGAAAAATACGTTAAAAATGCCATCAAACATTTTGAAACAAACATCAGTCATGATAAGTTAATTAAAAGCTTTTAAAAAGGAGACTTTAAAATGATAGAATATACCCTCACTATTTTTCTCCTGTTTCAACAATCGATTAAATTAATAGAAAATATAGGAGTTCGATACATCGATGCCAAAACATGACTTGAAACTGTAAATATTTACTATTCCCGTAATCTTATAATCCAAGACAACCGAATCTAGATAAAAAAAAATCTGATGTGGGCAGCACATGACTTTCTTTATATAATGCAATGAATTTACTACTTTTACAGTAAAAGGAAATAGATTATTTTTGTAGTAATTATTTATATTATTTCCAAGATATTGAATTTTCGTCAATGAGTCATCATTTTCCATGTCGTCATCATCAATGAGTCATCATTTTCCATGTCGTCATCATCAATGAGTCGTCATTGATTTAGCGTCATTTTTATTCATTTGGAGAGTTTTTCGTTAATTTCGCAACATTTAAAAAAGTCACCAAGTTGGCGACATTCCACCAAATTCGTCGCCAAAATCTGGCCAACCGTTATGGACGAAGAAATAAGTTATTCTTACAGCAGATAAATGACTATTGGCGTTCAAATACAAACGTATTTCTCAAAGTATCTTTTTCCATGAATGGAACGAGCTAGATCCACGAGAATGATGTCACCCAATTTATCGCATGGTATTACATATGAAAACTGAACATGTGTCTCAATGGAAAATATTTTTTTTTATTTTATATGACTTTTGACAATTTTTTTGAAAAATGTGCAATATCTCAAGGATGGTTCATGTTAGCGTTCTAAAATTTATGTCAATCGTTTTCTAATAAAAGATTACATAAGAAATGTCTATTTGCATAACTTTATCAGAGGTTTTGATGTTTTACCATTTTTTCAAAATTTCACTAGAAAATTTAGGGGAGTTCTGAACCTTCGATTGCGTATAAAAACAATAGGCTTCCAGTATTTATGGATTGTGATTTTTGTATCGAATTTCTTTCGAATCGGTCCATTCGTTCGTCAGTTATCGTCTTCACAGACTCACTGACACACACATACACATACTTTCACACACACATACTTTCACACACACACAGACATCACTTCAAAAATGTTTGATTCGTGATCAGGGATGCTTGAAACGTGCTCTCTCGTCGAAAACTCGAATTCGAATTTTCGACCCCGTCACAATACTTTCCTTATACATTATTGTATATAAGTAAAGTAACTTAATATATTTTGATTTGCTGTTACTTAAATTGGTAAGTTCCAATGAAAACAAAACCAGTCCAGACGGTCGGATCAATACTTTAGGAGCGCAATTTCGATCATTCCGCCCTATATATTCAATTCCTTGAAATTTTCATCTCCAAACCACTCATAAAATGCATTAAAATTTCATATCATTATACATCTTTAAAGTAATCTTATAATTCTCTAAAAATCCTTTAAAAAACCATGCATAAATCAATTTTTACATTAAATCTCTGAACCTCCTATTTTATTTTATTTTATTTTATTTCATAGATAATAAATTACATACCTACAGGTACATTATATATCGTAATCTTAGTTTTCCAAACTTTTAAGCCCCTCAATCCGTAATGGGAAAGGGAACAACATTGAAATTAATAAATTGATCAATAAAGAAGAGCAAGTAACATTTTTCACCATAAAACTGAGACATTAAAGCTGTATTATCCGTGTGCTTGGCTATCTCAGTTCTTAAGAAGCACCATCATGATGCATGTAATAGCGAACTGCACTTAACGTGATTAGCGCCACCTGCTTTATATAAAAGTTGCGCTGGATGATGCCATCCCTCTGTTTACAAAAGTTCAATCGTAAATTAAGACACTATTTCTAAAGGTCCCGTAAATTATACGGTGAGATAATTGCTTTACATTCATATTCCAGATTAAGTAGGAGAGAGTGTTCCG
This sequence comes from Amaurobius ferox, assembly GCA_951213105.1. Classification (NCBI taxonomy): domain Eukaryota; kingdom Metazoa; phylum Arthropoda; class Arachnida; order Araneae; family Amaurobiidae; genus Amaurobius; species Amaurobius ferox. The sequence goes on from OX578151.1 coordinate 49,802,954, forward strand.
GTTTTATCAGGTTTGGATATATTGCTGTTTTATCATATCCTACAAGAAAATATTTAAGGCATTAATACTTCAATCAGGTTTTTAAAATAGCTTTTGTAGCCAGTACTCTTAAGCTATACATCTGATATTCCATTTATTTTCGTGAATAATAAAATCCCAGCCTACGAAAACAATATATATCGTAATTTAGTTTTTCCAAACTTTAAAACACCTTAATTCGTAATGGAAAAGAAGCAACAGAGTGAAATTAATATATTAGCCAACAAAGAGAGGAAAGAAAGTTTTTCAAATGAGAACGAAACCATTAAGACTGTGGTCTGGCGATAGAAGATCTTAAGAAGCACCATCATGATGCATGTAATAGGGAACTGCACTCAACGTGATTACGTCACCTGCTTTATGAGGAACTTGCGCGAGGTGATGCCATCTCCCTATTTAAAAAAGTTAAGTCGTACATTTAGACATGATTTCTATAAGTCCAGTAAATTACAGGGTGAGATAATTGCTTTACATTCATATTCTTGATTAAGTAGGAGAGAATGATCAGGCTTTATCAGTTTTGAATATTTTGAGATTTTAACGTATCTTGTAACAACAGCTTTTATATTGAATACTTCTTTTTAGGGATCATGCTTTGATGGCGAGTTTTTCTTTGCTTTGATGGAGAACTTTTCAGTTCTCCGCTAGGAGGCGCTAACACTTTTATCCAAATCGGGCGTAGTCGCTTTAGTATAAATAAACTTAACGTTTGCCGGTAGGGACAACCCAGTGGTTAGAGTGCTGGGACTGCATTAGGATGACCCGAGTTCGATTCCCGCCTTTGCCCAACCTGTCCCCTTGTTTACGCGGAGTACGGGTACGTTAAATATACGGGTCCGTAAGTCATTTCGAGATGTTGGTAGTAGGGGAAGGAATGTGCGGTCCTATGGATTCCGCCCTCACTTAGTTCCGGTCTAAATTGGGTTGCACTTCCCGGCCGTCCATACAGATACCTTATACCTTCGGGTAGGTCAAATTATCTGGGTCGAAGAAGAAGAAATAGACTTAATGTGTATATTCAGAAACCTTTAATTATTTCGAAGTTGTTGGTGCAATTAAGGACCGTCCTCGGAACACTACATACACTACTTGTTGAAATACTGGGAGATTATATTTCATTTCAACAAAATTTCTTTGCTGTCTACCAATCAGTCCCATTAGAAAATTCTAATTATGGGTAACGTCTATATTTTACTAAATATTTTATACATTCCAATCTTCATATGATTATTTTCAAAGTTGAAAGATCTGAAAAATTTTAATTAGTAGGAATAATGTTTTCCTTTTTTTTGACAACAGCCTTAATAGGAAGTTCCGAGAAATTCAAGGCATTTATTTGATAACCTTGATAAATCAAGAATATCAGAAACGAAATCAAAACACACATCTATATTTTTATCTAAGTGCAGTTCTATTAATTTCACTGTAAAAAAAAACATCCTGAAGAAAAAGGTCGTTTTCCGTCTCCGAAACCGACTGATACCTATTTTCAATTAATTGCTGCAATAATGAAGTTTTACGGCAATTAATTAATAACACATCCCGATAAAAAAAAATTGTATGCCTTGGAATTGAAACCTATCAGCTCCAGTTTTAGAGATACAGCATAATCGCTTGATGCTGATCTGCAAAAATATATTAAATTCAAATTTTTAATTAGTGATTGTTCAAAGCGATAAGGAATTGTGGGTTCCTGGCGTATGCAGATACGCCTACTTTGGCGAAGATTACGTGAGGCGAAACTCGCCAAAAAGAAATACAGACAGATGGCGAGTGTATTTCAATGCGGATGAGGTGAGATAGCCCAGTAGTTAAGGCACGGGGATTGAACTCGAAAGACCCGAGTTCGATTCCAAACTTTGTTCAAACTATCTCCGTATTTACACCGAGAGCAACCATGTTACATCTGTGGGTCCGAAAATCCTTCCGAAAAGTTGCTGGTATGGGGGGAGGGTACGGTCCCTATGTATGTCGCCCCCACTAGATTCCGGCCTAAATTGAGTGGCACTATTTCGGCCGTCCAAACCGATACCTTACACCTTTGGGTCGATCTGACGATCTGGATCGAAAGAAGGAAAGATGAATGCGTACGGTTAGTCTGTGTTGTTTTGCTCCAGAAATTAAATGAACCGAAATTAATATATAAATGTAATATTCTAATTTATAACTGTTGTATTTTTTTACGTTAACTTATCTTATTTGAGAATAAAATGAATGTTATCCAGAAAATCAGGTCATCTACTTGGATGGTATTAATACGATACTGCCTGGTCAGAGCTGATTTTTTAACAATTTACAGCATATTTGAAAAGTGTTTATGAGTTTGGTCATTCTGTCTGTCTGTCTGTCCATTCGCACGATAACTGAAATATTCATTGATTTTACATAGAGAAGCAGACGATTTTATAGCATTGCCTTTTCGATGAGGATTTAAGCATGGAGTCAGAAAATACTTTTACCTCCATGGTTTCAAGTCTTTAAGTAAAATAAATTATTGTAGTACTATGATAATTTTTAAAATATCGCCGCTGAATGTATCGCATTTTAGAGATGTTTAATCAAATTGTATTACAGTTGGAAAATGTTTCATAATCAATGCTGTATGCATAATTGATATTTCTTGTTTTAAATTTGATTTCGATTTTTCAGCTGAAACTATGGATCATGAATCCAATTGCGAGTATATGAACAACTATAAAAAACTAGAGGATATAATGTAATCGATATTTTTAATAGTGAGTAGACGTTATGAATTTCTCAAGAAGAAGTTGCTTGAACAATCCAAATGTCTTTTGATACATTTTCGACTACTACACCTTGAAAAAATAAAATAGGAAACATATTTCTGATTTTTTTAAAGGACATATCTTGATTATTTTGGTGCTCAGCATAGAAACGAAGATGAATTTTGGTCTCCCCATATTATATGCAAAACTTGCACAAAATATGGGACGATATTTCGCCTCAGACTTACAAAAATATCGTTAAAATTGTTAAAATGGCGCTAAATTAACGGAAATAACTCCAAGTTGATGAATATAGATACTTTGAGTAATAGTTTTATATTTTACGCCTAACAATTCGTCTACAGTCATTTATATATAAGAAATGTTCTTCTCTTCGCTTGTCTGTAATACTTGGCGATCAATTTGGTGAACTTGGGGAAATCATTTAGCGGAATATCGCCATCTTAGCAATATTCCGCCCCAGATTGGCAAAAATATCGTTAAAATTGCAAAAGTTTCGGTAAGTTAACGGAAATAACTCCAAATTGATGAATTAATTATTTAAACATTTTAATATATGGATATTGCTTATTGCGGATGTTATCTATTGTTATCTGGAAAAGCGCCAAAGTACAAACATTGCGCCATGGATCTTATAATCATTTTTTCACTGTGAAAGAAGTAAATTCATTGCACTATATAAAGAAAGTCATGCGCTGCCCACACCAGATTTTTTTGAAATTGTATCTGAACATAAAATTTCTTTTATAACGAAATGTGAGAAGGTTATGTCTAAATTTTGTAATCTGAAACTTGTCGGAATACACTATTTTCTCTATACAATTTTATGGCAGAATAAGAACATAAAGCATTTAACATATTTCACTCATATGAAGTTTTACTAATTATGGAAATTTTTACGCTCACTGAAAATGAACAGAACGGTTACCTTACACCTTTCTTTTAGGTCGGACGGTCTGGGTCTCATCAACAACAACACACATTGAACATAAGCGGAATCATCTGTACTCTCACATCATTGGTAGTTTTAGAAGTTTATAAGTATGCCAACCATAAAATACTCATAATGCATTTCCTTTGTCTTTTAGCATTTTCTTCTACTGATTAATTTTCACCTTTGACCATGTTACGTGGTACATAATAAGCTTTTCCTTGTTCAAAGCAGAATATTTTGGATGACGCTAATGTTTTTACACTCCGCCTTTCTCGCCACACGTAAATTACAATTAACTTATTTTTATCACTCTCTAAAGATATTTGAAGAGAGAAGATGAAAGTTTCGTTCCGTATGAAAGACTTTCATATGTTTATAGACGTGGAACACAGAAAAAAGACGAGTTTCTAAAAATGTTTCGCTTAAACAATTATGCATAGTATATAATACGCAGCACATAACACACACACACATATATATATATATATTATATATATATATTATATATATATATATATATATATATATATATATATAATAGAAGTTTGAAAATCCAATGAACGAAAAGTAAGAAGATGTAACACGATAAACCTAACTTTTTAAAACACCCACAGAATAAAATATAATACAGCAAATCATCAATCAAATGGATAAAAAATACAAAACACAAGCTATCAAGTTACAGAAAATCAACAAAATTAAAAGGTATGGAAACAAAAAAAGAAAAACTTAAACTAAATTCAACTATCTAACTGGCTTACAAAACAAAAGTAAAAATCAACTAATCCTCCAGCAAATGGAAAAAAATAAATGAAATAAATATCGAATCAACAAGTCAATGAAAAATATATAATACAAAGGTATGGAATCGAAATAAGTATAACAACCGAAATCAAGCACAAGCGCCATACACGTGGACGAGGCTCTAAGCCTAAATCATGAATTGTTAACCTCTACAAAAATCTAATCATGTCCAAGTTTTTTGTAGAAGCAAACACAAAAATGTATGTTTCTGAAGAAATAGATAGATTAAATCTACATATATATATATATATATATATATATATATATATATATATATATATATATATATATATATATAAGCATTTAAATTTCTTGTAATATAACCAAAAATTTGTGACTCATTCCCTATCAAATTAAGATAGTGTATAACAAGTACATAATAATAATTTTTTTCAGTGATGTGCATGAGAAAAGCCCGTTATACATGAAACAGATACTAAATCCCTAGTTCCCTGTTTCACATACATGTTGAATGGTCAAGTGAATATAATGAGCTGTAATACTTCAAGCAGAAATAGTTACGATTCAAGTTAAGCCTGTAACAGCAGCCAAATAAAATTAGGACAAAATCAGATTATATGAAATACAGGTGCTAAAGCCCTTGTTCCCTGTATTTACATATGAGTTGAATAGTCAAGAAAAGGTAATGAGCAGTATAACTTCATGCAGAAAAAACAACGACTGGAGTTAAGCCTTTATCATTCCGGTTGTTATTTTCTGATTGAAGAAGAAAACCACTATACAAATTTCATCTGGGAGACAAGAACCTTTATGCAAATTTCCGTAACACCGAATGTACGACCTTATCAGTTTGCAGCAGCTATTGACAGCTCCGACTTTGAAACGATGGGGGAATTTACAAATAGGGAAAAAGCCGATATGCATTTCATCTATAGGGCTGCAAATGGGAATTGCAGAAGGACACCGACTGTTTGTGAAATATTTCCTACATAGGCGGTAACCCAATCGTAAAACATTCGAACGCTTGCATCGGTATCTCTGTGTTTCGAGAATTTTTCTCGCTACCAGGTGTGATGCAGATCATGCAAGGAGTGCTAGAACTTCTTCAAGTGTAGAACAAGCGATTCTGAATACAGTAGCAGGTCCGCCAGGTACAAACACAAGAGCAATGGGGTATAAACTTGATGTGCCACAATCCACTCTTTGGCGGTTTTGCATGGGAAACAGTTACAGCCAAACCATCTCCAGCGAATCCAAGTAATGACTGCAGCGGATTATCCTAGTCGCATGGAGTTCTCCCTCTGGTTCCTGGGACAGAGTGCGATTCAGACAGATTGTCCGATGATTGGGCTATTCACGGATGAAGCCTCCTTCGCACGTGATGGCACATTTAACATCCACAATGAACATGTGGGGGCGAGTGTAAATCCACATGCAACATATCCATATGCGCAACAGCGACAATTCTCCGTCAATGTGTGTTCAGGAATCATCGACGACCACCTAATAGGGCCGTATCTTATGCCAGAACGACTTGATGGGAGAATATACCGTATTTTTTTTGCAGAAAATTTTGCCAGAATTGCTAGAGGATGTTTAAACAGACATCCGGCGGCGTATGTGGTTCCAGCACGATGGAACACCAACCCATTTTGGGTAAGAGGTAAAGGAACTACCTGGACGTCACTTTTCCGGGCCGATGGATTGGGCGAGGTGGTCCTATAGCTTGGCCCCCACTATCGCCCGATCTGCCGTGTCTTGACTTCTTTTAGTGGGGATATCTTAAGAGTCTCGTCTATGACACTCCCCTTGAATCTGAAGAGAAACTCGTCTCCAGAATTTCAATCGCTACTGTCGAAGTGCGCGACATGCCTAGTCTGTTCGAGAGAGTTCGCCAATCCCTATCGCTGCTGTGAGACGTGCATTCAGGTTGGCGGTCGCTCTTTTGAGCCATTACTGCATTATTGTTTATTAAATGTAATTTATAACTTCTAAGTCATTCTTGTGTTTTCGCCTCACCTCAGTGGATTCACCATCAAGCGCCCACTGGCGCCTTTACGTCTCATTTCTTACACGGTAAAGTATGACGAAAAATGCTTGGTTTGGTGTGTACTTCCACGTCGTAAAGTTTGGCCCATCTGTTTTGAATAACCCTATACACACACACACACATATATATATATATATATATATATATATATATATATATATATTTGAAATGTAATAATAAGAATTATGTAAAGATAAAAAAAACAAAAAAATAAAAACAAAAACACAATTCAAGTAATACTAACATCACCATAGCAGCAAACCCACGGCCACAATGCCGACAAAAGAAAAGAACAGAACCTTCCCAAATTCGATGATTAATCAGAATAAAATTCCTCTTCAGGTCTGAGTATTTAATTCTAATTAACCCAAACATATGCCTGTTTCAGATTAAGCAATAGTACATTACTATAAATGCTTAAACTCAGACTACAGACATCAAAAATGAAAAAATGAAAAAAGAATACATTAAGTAAATTGTATTACCATGCGCCATGAATCCTTCTTCCCCACCACGTGTATACACGATCAACCTCAGCAGCCCAATCTAGAAGCACCGGAATGAACAAGTCGAAATTCCACCAGGGAGGCAGTACGAACGTTCACGGAAATACTCCCAAACCAGTCCAGTGAGTCCAAGCTGGAGACTGGACAAGCAATTCAGAATACAACTTCCCAAACATGCAGAACTGAATATGAACATGAATCAAAGATGAAAATTCCTACTAAACAAGTAATTCATAGGAAAACTGGATAATCGAGAATGCCACTATACACCATTATAAGGGCGCTCAAAACGTAGTTTCAATACTGACAAAAGTTACATTTTTTTGCGAAATTAAAATTCAAAACATTAATGTTAATGCATCTTATTTTCCGATTTTTTGATTTTTCTAATGTTTTTGAATTAGTTTATTATTTTTCATTTTTATTTATTTATATAATTAATAAATAATTATATATAATATACACATATACATACACATACATATATATATACACACACACACATACATATACACACACACATACATATATATATACATATATATATATATATTTTTTTTTTTTTTTTTTTTTTTCCCCCTCCTCTCTCTCCTGTATGTTAGTCACTATAATTGGGAATGTTTTCTAGGATGTTATAGAGTGAAATTTGATACACTGAGTTGATAATTTTAATAACAAAATTGGGGGGATATGCATTATTAGCCGCTGTACTCAATAATTCCATAAAGTGCGCTAATTTATAATATTCATCACAAATTTTATTGATTCTAAGAGCCTGGTTTATTATAATATTTCTAAATACAGATATATGCAGACAAGAGTCAAAATGTTGAATTGTTGGATTAATGCTTTTTTCATAGAAGAATAAATACAGATTAGCTAACAATGATGAGGCACACACCCCTTATGGGATACCAACCTGTTGTTTAAAAATAGTACCACCATGTTGAATATAATTCTCATAAAGAGTGAAGTTAAGTAATTTTTTAAAAAGAAAATTTGAATATTTTAGGTTGATATTATATTTTTCAAAAATTCCTAAAATAATTCTATACAGATCATCTATATTAATATTATTAAACAAATCTTTGAAATCAAAGGTATAAATACTACGAATATTAGTAAGAGATTTCAATTTCTTAACTACTTCAAAACTATTTTTTACAATATGACAATTATTTGAGATTTCATCTGACGAGGATACTTCATGTAATATCTTTAATAATAATTTTCCAGCATTAGTGATGTAAGAATTATGCCCACTAGTAATGGTTCGAAAAGCAACAGGGGATTTATGAAACTTGGGTACTAAAACAATATATGGAATGTTATTACAACTATTTTTTAGATGGATTTGCTTATATTTGGCTGATATTCTATTGTATAAGATTTTAAGGTTAGTTTTATGTAAATTATAGATATGATTATTAAGTAAGTGTGACTGAAGGGTATTTTTATAATAATATTTACATATAATTGAGTAGTTTCCACTTGCCTTATCGACATATGTAATGACAAAATCATTTTGTATTTCTTTAATATCATTTTTAATTGAATTAAGTTTATATGAATTATTAATTTTCTGATTATATATATAATGATTTAAGTATTGCTCTATTAAGACTCTCCAAGGTTTAAAGGCTTCTACAGGGATTTGATATTTATAACTGATTTTATAGATAAATTTATTTAAGTCAAGAAATAAACCTTTACATATCAATTTATGTTTAAATTTAGTAGGTATACGGTACTTAGTACCCAGTAACATCAGTGATCTTAGTGCATCATAATTAATAATATTTAAATTTCCCGTTATAACATGCCCATGGTGTTTATCTACGAAGTCTTTGTATTTTTCTAAATGACAGTGGCAATATGACTCTTTATCCAATTCATAGTTTTGATTAATATCTACTGATTTGGCAATTTGATTATAGTTGAAAATATAACGTCCTAGCGGTTTATCATATTTATAAGCAATTTTAGGATTTACATGTTTGACTGGAAAGTAATTGGAAACCGATTTTAAAAAATTATTTATCTTCAGATTATTTAATACAGAATTAGTAAAATTCAAGGTACAATATTCATTTATTTTAGTATTTTGTTTTGATTCGTCATTAAAGTTTAAGTCTGTGACATATAAATAACTATTAAGATTTTTACTTCTGGTAATTAGCAAATCATAGAATAAATGTTTAAAATGAACGTTATCAAATGCAGTACTTAGAAAAAGGTTATATACCATATTTAATTGCTGTTTTTTAATTGCGAAAATCCAGTTTTTACATTGTTTCCAATCAAAAGTAATTTTAAAATTTGCATGTTGCTGAAGGATGGCATTTTTTAGCTCAGATAATGATGGCAATTTTTTATTATATTTACTTGCTCTTTTAGTTCTTTTTGATTTACTTTTATGATTGTTGAAGGAATTATAAATATTATGGTCTTCATTAGGAGAATTAAAGGACTTTTTAACTATATTATGATGATTAAATATTTGATTGAGTCCATATGGAAAAATAGTTTTGTGTGCACAAATGAATTCATTTTCAAGAAACAATCTGTCATAGTAATTTCTTTGAATACACAGAATACTAATTTCAATGTTGTCGAACCCATGTTTAGAAAAATGTTCGTATTCAAATTTTGATTCATTAAAGGAAGTTGCATTATTTGAAAAAAATTTTATGTGATTCCTGTATATATATATATATATACATAATATATATAATATATACATAATATATATACATATATATATATATATATATATATATATATATATAATATATACATAATATATATACATATATATATATATATATATATATATATATATATATATATATATATATATATATATATATATATATATATATGTATCTATATATATATATATATATATGTATAATATATATATATATATATATATATAATATATATATAATATATATAATATATGCATATATATATATATATATATATATATATATAATATATATATAATATATATAATATATACATATATATATATATATATATATATATATATATATATATATATATATATATATATATATATATATATATATATATAAAGTTTCATAAATACCAAAGCATGTTAAAAGAATTAAGAATACTTTGCAAATATGAATAGTTAAAAATACTAAAGATATTAAGTAATAAAGAATGACGATGCAAAATACATTTAATTTATTGCGCAAATGCAGCTTATACATAAAATGATTTCAATAATAAAAATAGTTTGAAAATCCAATGCTAGAATACAGAGAAGTTGCAACTCACAAAAAACCCCAACATTAAAAAATGCCTAACTAATAAAAAGTATCAACAGTGAATCATCAATCATGTAGAACATAAAAGGCAAACCTCTAGTCATCATCAAGCTGAAGACAAGCAACAAACATCAATGGAAAGGAATCGATAAAAGAAAATCAAATAAAATCCAAGCATTAAAGCATACACGTGGATAAGCGCTAGGCCTAAACAAATGAATTGTTCATTTCGATAAAACTCTTCGTCAAGTCCAAGTATTTCATCAAAATGAACACAAAATGCATGTTTCTGATATCAGTGATAGATTATATCTATAAACACTGTTAACTTGGACGACAGCATAAAGATTGAAAAATTATAGGAAACAAGAATACCTGAAAAAATGTTGCATATGTTTGATCCATTGGAGCTTTGAATAAAGATTTAAGGCTCCAATGGATTATTAATTTATTACATTTGAAACACTATATTAATTTTATGAATGCTTATTCTTAAATTAAATGATTAATTTTATGAATGATTTATTCTTAAATTTAATAAGAGTTTATTTAGTTTATACATTTAATAAGTTTCTTCAGCAAATTAAATAAATATTAATTTTAATATTCATCTAAATTTCCAAATTAAAAAGTCCAATTTTGATTCATTTGTGTAACTACACGTATTTATAATATGTATTTTTTCACAAAATAAAGTACACAGTTTTAATCCCTTACAAATAAATAAGATCCATATGTTAGACTAAATTCTTATTTGTGAAAGAACAGAATATTTTAGAACATGACTTCCAAGTTTTATTTGCTTTTCTTTATGCTTTTGGAAATAAAATAAAATATTAACTTAACTCCATTCTAAATCATGCTAAAATATATTTTTTTTAATTTTCCATAAGTCAATATTTTTCTACTCAAAAATACTCCAATAAGTCCCACTGCAAATTGAAAAAACGTTTTCTCAGAAAAAAAAATATATTGTAACGTAATAACACAAAATGCTGCAACTTTTTCATAGCCTGTTGAGCATATAATCTTCCAAAGCCAACGCCAGTGTCTTCAAACAACATAATTGAAATAAGCTGTGAAAATCGGTTAAAAAAAATATTGGAAATGCTCGGAAAATGTCACGGTTAAATTAAGAAATAATAAAAATTTATCTAATGATTCTCCCTAGAGTCGAGAATTGTAGCTCTCTAATATAATTAAACTCTTGCATGATTCTTCGTTTGTGGCATGATCTAGGGAATTTTAGGGAATTCATTTCAAGCAAGGCACTGAGAGATGCTTTTTTCCCCTATTTCTGTTCGAAAATTTCCCTCGTGATTTACATTTCGCTGGAAAATGAAATAATTTATTCTGGGAATAAGATTAATTTCAATATTTGGAGTTGTTTGTCGATGAAAAGTTCTAATAATTGAATTAGTAATACTTTTGCATATTTTAGAATTGTTAATATTTTACTACGAAAAAATACAACATATTTAGAACAGCATTATGAGGTTTCTTATTCTTTAGGTAACTTATTTTTAAAATCGTCTGCTTGAATATAGATATCATCAATATTCATTTTTACTAGCAGTCATCCATATCCATTTTAAATTCGTTCGTAAGTATTCAAAACGAATTTAATTAAGCACATTGAGCTAGCTGTATATAAACTTAACTAAGAGCAGTTATATCTTAACTACGAGCAGTCTCATTTAAATCAAATGTAAAACAATATGATGTGCTTTAGATTCTTGCAGTACGACTTTTAGTTCCTCAACTGTGATGGTATGGAAATTTTTAAACCTTCTTACATGTTCTAAACAAGATTTGAAAAGGTAAGTTCTGCTTATCTACTTCGTCAAACTGGCCTACAAAAGCATCTGAAAATTTATTAAACATGAAAATATAATTTATTGCATCAAATACAATATTTTATTTCGCATAATTTTCTTGTACAAAAAGCATACCTAGGAAGTTAAAATAAGCCATCAGGAATTGCATTGCTTGATATTTGTACAAATTTTTAGCGCATTAACGTTACAAGAAAAACTCTATAAAACCTCCAATGTAAAATTCAAAGTTTTGTAAAACAATGAGTAATATCTCCATATTAAAAGAAAACTAGTTATAGCCGCTGACAAAGGCCTTTTACAATTTTCTGTCAAGGCTAGCACTGGGCCTACAATGGCATCAAGCAATTTGCAATTTTGCATGACGGTTTAGAAAACTGTGACATATATCACTATTTTTGATTTATAATCAGATTAAAATTTCTATTTTTTATACAATTTTGAAGTACAAATTTTATTTTTTGCAATTTTTTTCCTTCATTTATTTTCATAATCTAGCCATTGTTAAAACGCTCTTGCCATTTCAAAAGAAGTAATATTTAAATGATTTTTAATTTTTATTGTTGAAAACGGAAGCTATCGTTGAAGTTGAAATTTTCATTATATCATTGCAAATAAATAACTCATGGAGGTTGAGCGAAGTAGTTAGAACTTTATGTTGCTAAAACGTCAAAATCGTCCAAGACAATAATTCATGTGGTGGTAGAATTAGATATCTCCCAGTAGTGGCTCCATGACCATTTTTGAATTTTTTTTATATTTTGCACAGATGTTTCTACATATTTCAGTGGATGAAAAACAATTATTAAATTTTTTTTAATCTAGCTTGTTTTTCTCGTGCGGCCATTTTTCCAACATGGCCGACTCCAGATTTGAATAAATTTGATGTTCACGCAAATCTTGGAACACAGAAGATTTATATACTTGCGATAAAAACTATTTTACTGGTCCTAAACTGGTCTATATTTCATGCCACTGTAAAGTTTTTCTAATTGCCACCCGACTGGCTGAAATTCAGCGTTGAAATTCACCATCGGTTTAGCTAACAATTCAGTTTGGGGGATTTTAAAAGGAATGAAGGGAACAATTAAAAATCCTTAAATGTTTACCATATCTAACCCTACTCCCATTGTTTTCGCCTGAGAAATTTCAAGACTAAGAACCTTTCCTTTATTATTTTATTAAGTCCCAAACAGGGCGGCTAATTCACATTCAATTTATCTTGCAATTAATTTTTGTCTCCATATATTCTATACCCTATTCTACAAATAGGAAAAAGTGCTTATTACTTCTACTTATTACGAAACTTTAGATTAAAAACAATCAAAAATACATATCCTAAACACTACGTTTTACTGTTGTGTCAAATGAAAAAAGAGGGCAGGTTACTAAAACTAGCAACACCTAGATATAGTTCTCAAATCATCATTGTAGAACATTATGAAACTCCATAATGTAACTGAAAGCATACATCTTTGCACTTTGTGGGTGGGATGAAAGAGCTCGCGAAGCGAGATCCTGAGATTTAAGTGCATTAGCGAGCAAGGGATGGAGCACCAACGGTCGTATTATGTCTACGTAGCAGGTGGCGCTAAAGAGCTCTAAAAGCGATCTCCAGCAGTTGAGTAGCAACAAATAGGGGCGGAACCCTCGAGCTCTGGTGGCTGGCGAGCGGCAGCGAATAGGATTCACCAGAAAGGTCGTATGCGCCGGCCGGGTTAAAAATATAGCAAAGCAAACTCAGGAGGTTAGTAAGTGCCAGAGAATAAAGGACTGACCCACAACATCCGTATTACGCATGCGTAGCAGGTGGTATGAAAAAGCTAGTGAAACGATATCAGCGAGTAAGGGGAGGTGCCCGCTAGTGAAGTAAATAAATATAATCTTTATCTATGTATACGGCAAAATTAAACTAGATGACTTGTTTATGACGATAGAATCATTAATATACTTTTTATTTACGTACAGAGGGTGACTTTATGAAAAGATAATAAAAGCCAGATCTGATTGATGATATGTCTATGACACCATATTACTCTGAATTAGGGCCTGACCATGTTTAATTTGTTTCCCTCTGTCTTTTTCTGCACAAACTTTGCAGAGTCTGCTTTCGCGATAAGAATTTGCAATTGCATCTCAGCAACTTGACGTTAGAGCATCGGCTAGCACGTACAAAGATCCGTGGTTCGATTCCCTGTTGGGGCAACAAGATTGTTTACAATGGAGCCCGAACAAATCAACCCTGCAGATTAGTGCAATGATATCGGTGGTCTGAAAGTGACCCCTTAGAACCGTCATGGATTCAGTGGACTCTGGTATATTGAGCGCCCATTTCAAATCGGCAGGTCAACGACCAACGCTTGAAGCTAACTTAGAGGACAAAAATAGCAACGGGAGGCAAAGCTGAGATGAAAATAGCAGGAAGTGGTCAGTCAGATTGTGAAGTGACACGTCAATCTGGCATTAGAGAGAGAATAATAGAGTTCGCTTCGATGATAAAATTTTGCAATTCCATCAATTCCTTGCAATTCCATCAATTCCTTGCAATTCCATTGTAACTCGAAGGGAAAGCGTCGGTTGGCCAGTACAAAGATCGTTGGCCAGGTTAGGGCAGCAAGATTCTTTACAACTTCGCGTTCATTTTTTATGTTGCTCTTGCTCATTTTACTTCTCGTTCTTCACGCTTGGTGGTGCTACCACTCAAAATTCCACCACTGATGTAATTTAATATTTTTCTGTAGCACGTGATTCTTATTTTGTGTTAGACTCATTTGGTGCTATTTATACTCAAGTTAACTTTATATTGTCTATTAAATCATGATTTAATTGACAAAATAAAATTAACTAATTTAAGTAATAAATAAAGTTGAAGATAAACAAAATAAAATGTAATAAAGTTAAGGATAATGTAATAATGACTCAAAATAACATTAATTGGTTTTTCTTCTGCCTCCATTATTCAAAAGTGCTCTTAAGTTTTCGATTTACATTTCTTTAAGGCATTTAGAGTCAATAAAAATTACAGTAATTTGATTATTTGTGAATGACCCACTGCTTCTCCGAGGTATAACATGATCATGCCTAAATTTTGTTTCTCTTTTCTACTCCTTTCTGCACTTTGAGTTTATATACTCTACATTTTATTTATTTATTTCTTATTTATTTACGTTCTTTACTTACAATAAAATACATATATGGTATTTCATAAAATGACTAGTAACAGTTTGTAATACTGCAAATATATTTCCAAAAAATATTATATGGGCAGCACATGACTTTACTTATATAATGCAATGAATTTACTTTTTTCATGGTGAAAAATGAGGTATAAAATCTGCAGCACAAAATCTTTAATGTTGAATTTTATGTACATTTGGAACTTTTCCGGATGGTATCGTATAAAATTATTTCGAACTAGCTGATTAGCTTGTATTTCGCGTAGCTCTAAATTAACAATTATCAATATTGACAGCATCCGAAATAAACAATGTAGTCTATTAAAGATATTTTAATAGTTTAATTTATCAATCTGGCATCATTTTCGTTAACTATGGTACTTTTCATCGATCTAGGGCGAAATGTCGTTAAGTTCGTGATATTTCGCTAAAAATTCGCCAAGTTTGCTAAATTTATCGCCAAGCGTTACAGTCAAACGGAGAGGAGAGCATTTCTTATATATAATGACTGTTGAGAATTGTTAGGCATCAAAATACAAAACTAAAACTATTATACAAAGTATATTCTCTCATAAATGGAACGAACTAGATCTACGAGCATGATGTTAACAAATTTATTGCATAATATTACATATTTAAAGTTAATATATATCACAATATTTAATATTTTTTTAATTTTATAGGAACTTTTTGATAAAATTATTTGAAGACAGTTCAATATCTTGAGAACGGTTCATGCTAGTATTCTAAAATTTGTGTCAAAACATACATAAGAAGTATTTAATTACGCAACATTACTGAAGGTTTTGATTTTTTGATGAAATTTTCAAAATTCCGTTTGAAAATTTTGAGGTGTTCTGAATATTTGATTGCGTTTAAATCAATAGGCCTCCGGTATCCTCTGATTGCAATTTGTGTACCAAATTTTATTCGAAACACTCCAAACTCACCAACACACACACACACATGAACACCCGCAGACAGACATTACCTCAACAATGTTCTATTCGAGTTTAGAGATGCTTGAAACGTGCTATTCTGTCTAAAACTCGAATTCCAATTTTCGACCCCGTCACAATACTTTCCCTATATGCATTATAGTATGTATATAGGGAAAGTAAAAATAGATATAATTAAAACTGTGTTTAACAATCAATTCCTGATTAAATATTAAACAAGCATAGTTTATTTACTCTATCACTTCAAGCAGTGCTTTAGAAATATTTACATTCATTCAGATCTGCTAGGCAAACCTTTTCTTAAAGAGTATTAATTAACTCATCAAAATATTTCGAAAAGTCAAATCCATCTGAGACAGCCAGCAATCGATTTCACCAGCACATATCTCGAAGCTATTTTCTCGTCTGAGAGACAATAATAAATGCCTAAAAACAAGCAAAACACGTACATACATACATATGCATTAAGCATTTCTCCCTTCTGCTTCATTTATATTTCACCAAGTCAGACTGGAAAAGATGTTTTACAATCAAACGGGTTTTCTGGTTATAGCTTCTGAATTATGCAGGGGATTTGCATTCGAATAGGTAATTCCTCTGGGGGCAGGGATTTTTCCCATTCGAAGATGAAATTCTCCCAAAAATAACAGCGCGCTCGATGATTTGATTTAATTCAGAATTAATACTCGAGTTGCATTCCTAATTTGCATCCGCCATTTTCGCCTGTTTTTAGAATTAGAGTGCACTTTCAGACGGCGAAGAAAGACATCGGCTTTTCAGAATTGATTACCGATTAAGATTTGCTTCGCGCCTTCCATTGGTAGTTTCAGTCCAAAAAGGTGTACTTATAATTCAGTTCTTTTTTTGTTATTCTTTTACTTTTCCTATATACAGCCTTGATCAAAAGTATTAGGCACCCTAATTTTTCTACTTTAACTGCGGGTGTGTTACTTGAAATCACCTCATTTGTTTATGACTACATACGTAATAGGTGAAATGAAAGTGCAAACTCCATTTCAATTGACAAAAATCTGATGTGGGCAACACATGACTTTCCTTAAATAATGTAATGAATTTACTACTTTTACAGTAAAAAAATAGGTTTCCTTATAGTAGATACTTATATTCTTTCCAAGATATTGAATTTTCGACAATTAGTCGTCATTTTCATTGATTTAGGGTCATTTTTATCCATTTGGCGAGATTTTCGTTAATTTGGCAACATTTCAAAAAGACGCCAACTTGGCGACATTCCGCCAAAATCGTCGCCAAAATCTCGCCAAGCGTTATGGACGAAGAAATAAGTTATTCTTGCAACAGATAAATGGCTATTGGCGATCAAATACAAAAGTATTACTTAAAGTATCTTTTTTCATGAATGGAATGAGCTAGATCCACGAGAATGATGTCACCCAATTTATCGCATGGTATTACATATGAAAAGTGGACATGTTTCTCAATAAGAATTTTTTATTTTTATTTTATATGACTTTTTGATAATTTTTTTCAAAAATGTGCAATGTCTCGAGAACGATTCATGTTAGCGTTCTAAAATTTATGTCAATCGTTTTCTAATGAAAAATTACATCAGAAATGTCTATTTACCTAACTTTATTAGCGGTTTTGATTTTTTAACAATTTTTCCAAAATTTCACTCGAAAA
Organism: Amaurobius ferox; assembly: GCA_951213105.1. Lineage (NCBI taxonomy): Eukaryota > Metazoa > Arthropoda > Arachnida > Araneae > Amaurobiidae > Amaurobius > Amaurobius ferox. The sequence continues at coordinate 49,820,926 of OX578151.1, forward strand.
TTTAAGGGGGTTCTGAACATTCGATTACGTATAAAAACAATAGGCTTCCAGTGTTTACGGATTGTGATTTTTGTACCAAATTTCGTTTGAATCGGTCCATTCGTTCGTCAGTTATCGTCTCCACAGACTCACTGACACACACACACACACACACATACTTTCACACACACACAGATATCACTTCAAAAATGTTTGATTCGTGATCAGGGATGCTTGAAACGTGCTCTCCCGTCGAAAACTCGAATTTGAATTTTCGACCCTGTCACAATACTTTCCTTATACATTATGTATATAAGGAAAGTAATAAATAAAACATTTCCAGGGCGATAACTGGAAATTCTAGGTTTTTGTGGAAGCAGTCGGTTGCATTCGCTGTTCTGGTTTGTACATGCGCACGCGATTATTGCTTATCTCATCTAAATTTGAGGTATTGGCTGTATAAAATGTGGAAAACTAAGGAGCTTAGCAACTAACAAAGGTTGAAAATTCAATTTTTGTACGAGCAATAGTCAATATGAAATTGTCAATGTGAAATTGCCAGAAAAGTGAAATGTTCGAGATGTGCAATGCAATAAACTATCAAACGTCTTATGAATATCGTCGAAGAAGGGGAAGAAAAAAGATTACTACACCCAGGGATGACCGACTTTTGAAACGATTTGCATTGAAAAATCGTAGAAAATCTCATTTTAATTAGCTGCTGAATTGTCAGAGGCAACAAGAAAAAGAATATCTTCTCTAATCACTAGGAGACGGCTTGTAGAAGCTGGATTGAAAGGCTGCAAGGCCAGGAAGAAGCCATGAATTTCCGAAATAAATAAAAAGAAACGGTTGGAAAGGGCTCTTAAACATCGTCATTTTACTGAAGAAGATTGGGCGAAAGTTCTGTGGTCTGATGAATCAAACGTTCAGGTATGTTTCATTTCACTTGCTTTTATTCAAAACTAACGTGAAATTGTCAATGTGTAGCAAAGTTTTTTGTAAAGCTCTTTAGGATGTTAGTAAAATAATTTCAATACTATAGGTATTTGAAACACCTGGTGTGTCTTATGTGAGAAGCCGTGTAGGTGAGGAATATAAGCAAGAGTTTATAGTGCCGGCATCATAATGTTTTTTTGGATGCGTGGCAGCTGATGGTGTGGGCGAAATGTACATCTGTGAGGAGCTAATGAACTCTTTGACGTACATAAATGTACTAGAAACAACACTGCAAGCATCTTTTTTCACGAATTTTCGACGATACAAACATGGAAGGGGGGGGGGGGGGTCCGACTCCAACAAGACAATGCAACTTGTCACACATCTGGTGTGACTCTGAAGTGGTTCAGTGAAAATGGTGTACACCTTTTGCATTTTCTTCCACAGTCTCCAGACCTCAACCCCATTGAACAATTGTGGTCTTTTCTCAAACACAAGATCAGGAAGCATTCTATTACTTCAAAAACAATCTCAAAATCCATATTGCAAGTGGAATGGAAGAAGTTACCGAGAAGGAATGCAGTAGGTTAGTACGGTCTATGCCTAAAAGAATGAATGCCATCATAAAGGCGAAAGGAGGTTCAACCAAATATTGATACGTTCCAATGAAAAATGATTATTTTGAATCTCTCTGCATTTTTATTTTATCCCAACACATTAGTAGTTTAAAATAAATGGATTTCAGTAGGGTGCCTAATACTTTTTATCAAGGCTGTACATAGTATAGTGTATAGGGAAAGTATTATGACGGGGTCGAAAATTCGAATTTCAGTTCTCAACGGAAGAAGATGTTTCAAACATCCCTGCACGCGAATCGAACGTTTTGAGGTAATGTATGTGTATGTGTGTATGTGTATGTGTGTGTGTGTGTATGAGAGAGAGAGACTGTGAATGATTTACCTCACAAACGAATGGAAAGTTTCTAGTGAAATTTGGTACAAACATTACAATCAGCGAATACTGGAACCTAGTTGATTTTTAACGCAATCTAATACTCGGAAGATCCCAGAATTTTTTAAATGAAATTTTATAAAAGTCAGAATTTAAAAAATCACATTAAGAAATTAGATTTTCAATATGTGGTGCGCAAACAAACATAGGAACTTAATCTTGGCGTTTATAATTATTAAATTACCCAGAATTAACATGATCGAGAATTGTAAGTCGTATACATTGCATTGTGCCGCATATTAAAACCCACCATTAAATCTTTAGTGCGATAGTGCGAGTTCCTGGAATAAAATATTTAATATAATACTACACAATTACAGAAGGTCGTGTGCACTTTATGGAAACGATTTTGATAATCAATTTTTATGTGTAAAGAGATTATTCTTGATGATTGAATCTTGACTATAGCTCTAGCTCGAGTTTCCCGTTAAAGTAAATTTTTTCTTAGCACCGTCATGTCAATTTTATCCCACTCCACTTGGGTAGTTTTCCAAAGTCCGTTCAGTGTTCTTGGATGCCGTTTTCCTTAGGCTCGTTTTAACAAACCGAAAGCGCAAAAGTCCATAGGAGACGCGTCAGGTGATTTTACAGGTATTTCATTAAATGAGATACATTTATTCCTGTTTCTGATTCTTTCTTCGATAAACATGCGACAGTTGATTTAGACGTATGACTAGAGGCTTTGTCCATATGAAACTCAACTTTATTGATGGCCTTTCCATATAAGGATGGAATTTCTTCTTAAAAAATTGGTTCTAAAATATTCTGCTGATAGTAGAGGGAATTGATTTTAGCTTTACTTGAGACTTTTTTGAGTTTTAATTTACCGTTGTAACAAAATCATGCAACTGTCATGAATCCCTTTGGAAACTTTTCTGTACATTAACAAAGCCATTTTGCACGGTCATTTTCGTCAGTTGAGCAATAGAAAATTGCTCTTTTTTTATTGCAGTCACTTAAATACACTCATACCTCATCGAGTGCTACCACAAATTTCATTTATCAGCAGCTAGGTGTTTTTCATATAATTTTTTACAATTTGTTTTTCTTTCCGCAATATGCTTCGGCAAAACTTTGATGAACTTTAGATTTAAACATCTTTTTTAACTTCCAATCTTTATGAATGATTTTACTTACAGTTCCAGAAGACATTCCCAGTTTCGCTGAAATGGGTCTTTGAGTCGGTGGATTTTCTTTTAGGATCAGAGACTTCACTTTATTGATATTTACCAGCGTTCGAACAGTCTTAGGATGCAATTCTGCTGCCATTTTTTCATTTTTACTTTCAGCTAGACGCTTTTTCCTTTTCAAATTTAATACATTAAAAATACCTTTCTTTGAATTGCAATAACCTCGATTTTTACAGTGCTTTAGAATTTGGTGATACGAATGTTTTTCCTCAGAAAGCGCATTTACGTAACCTTCGAGCTATCTATCAATTTCAGGAGCCATTTTCAAAATAAATCTTTTATTCTACATTTCAATCAAAACAAAACAGTAGCAGACGATTATATTGAAAATGCCAAATCTTTATCTCAAAATGCTAACGAGAAACATAAATACAAAATCGTTTCCATAAAGTGCAAACGACCTCTGTAATTTCACCCATTTTAACTTTAAAGTAACATTATTTATTAAGAACATTATCACCATAATTACAATAACTATTCTTATATTTAAGGAGGAGGTTGGGTATGTGAGATCAGGTATACTTTTATTCTAAAACTTATTATGACCTTTTATATATGTTAATAAGCTCATATCTTCTTGTTGTCTTTAGACGTTTGTAGGTCATTGGTTGTTGAACCACCTTTCATATTTGCATACTATCTGACTGAATATCGTCACACCACATTCGATGCATATTCTAACATGACTGCACTATCAGAGTACCTTGATCCATGTTCGTATCTCGTCTGTTGCACCTTCTCTATGTATCTGTGTCGAACTTAATACTGCACTATTCTCATCTTGTCTGTGGCACCTTCTCTATGCTTCTATGTGGAACTTTATTCCACATTCGAATCCCGTCTGAAGCTGTGTGTAACTTAATGCATTATCGTCTATATATTTTCTGAACTATATTATCATCACTCTTCTGCCTATTGCCACCACTTTTTGCCCTGAGGTCCAGGTACACCTCTTTGGCGATCATAGATTGACCTCAGGACGATACGACAGCACATCTTCCTCATTAGTTAAACCTTTAACCAATCCCATGGTTTTACCTTTAGCCCCCTTTTTCATGGCTTTCCTGACCCCTCGGGTCAGGGATGCTGCAAATTGAAGTCTACCCATCTGAGTCCTTTGTATTCTTGGTGGAACTCGTAAATCCTTAACATATAAACCTGGCTAAGTGCATCCTAGTCTCACACAATAATGTTACGTCAATAATCTTTTCAGATGTAATTTTTATTAGAAAACGAATGGCAAACTTTAGAGTGCTAACATGAACCGTTTACGAGATATTGCTCATTTTTCAAATAAATTTTAAAAAATTCGAAAATAACTTCGTATCGATGAATTAATTATTCAAATATTTTAAAATATATACCATATCGCTTATTGCCGATGCTATCAATATTGATAATTGCCAATTGAGAGTTGTGTAAAATGGGGGCTTCGAAACAATTTTACATGTTATCATCCAAAATATTGCCAGATGTACAATTCAACGTTAAAAGCATTGTTAAAAGCATTGTAAAAAGCATTGTGTTAAAGCATCGTTAAAAGAATTGGATCTTATATCATTTTCTCACTGTGAAAGAAAAGTAAAATAATTGCATTATAAAATGAAAGTCATGTGCTACTCATATCATAATTTTTACTTTCCCAACAAAACATAGTAGACATAGTAAAATAAGCAAGGGAAACTAGTGTGATGGATTTAAATATCATACTCTCAGATTTTGATAGTTTTATACGTTTTGAGCGTTCTTGAAATGAAATCAACTATTTTTGACGTGAATGATGGTGTTCGGATTATCAGGCTGAAATCGGAGCGTTATGAAAAATGTAAACACTTTGGACGCTTATACCTTCGAACCTAACAGATAAAAATGTAAACAATTTATACTTATTTTGTCGTAAAAAGTTTACTATTTCCGAGCGAGTTTTTGCTTCACTTTGCTTATCATCACTCAAAATAACTAAGAATTTATAAACAGTAAGAGATATAAATATTTAGTAAGAAATCCTGTTTCTATATCAGTAATCTGTTTTTTTTTTTTTCAAATTTCTTATAGATTTAAAGTAATCGTCTTTTCAAACAATAGAAGATTAAAAAATTTCCATTTTTTAATTTTTCATTGCTTATATCTCGAAAACTGAAAGCTCTAACTGTAAATAGTAAGTAATTTGTAGCCTTGTAAAAGTCCTACAAGGATATATAGAATTTGATTTTGATCGAATTCTGAATTTTCTAAATATAGTGGCTATAACTTCGTTAATTTAATATTTTGAACTGTTTTAAAAAGGTTTATAGTGGACAAACCACCCACAAAGAATATATTATTGGCGCAAAACCATTTCGGCTCCATCGGGCTGGAGCCACCGCCGAATTTTTTTTAATTGTCTGTCTGTGAGTCAAAAAAAATTGGTACGATTATTGAAATTCATAACCATAAGAGTACATATCTGGATCATATCAGCAGAATTGATTGAGTACGCATTTGAAATTTATTTTCTCGGCCAAGAGACAATAATAAATTCCTAAAACAAGCCAAACACATGCATAAATTGACGTTAAGAATATCTCCATTCTGCTCCATTTACATCTTACAGCACCTGAGTAGAAAAGATGTTTTACAATCAAACGAGTTTTCCAGTAATAGGTCTTGAATTATGCAAGGGATTTTGCCATCTCATAAGTAATTCCTCTGGGGTAAGGATTTCTTCCCATCCGAAGATGGAATTTTAACAAAAATAACAGTGCGCAAGATGATCTGATTTAATTTAAAATTAATACTCGCATCGCATTCCTAATTTGTAACTGCCTTTCGCCTGTTTTTAGAGTTCTTTTTTAGAATATCCGCTTCCTTCCTAACACTCGCATTGATTACCGATACAGATTCATATGGCATCTTCAAATGAGTATATTAGAAACGCATTGTATTCTATGGCCAATTGTGTTATTTGTGTTTTATATATAAAGGAAAATTTTCACGCACGTCCAGTTGACGATATTGTGAAGAATTCATCTCCAGATTGATGGGCGCCCACAGGAGATGGCAACGGGAACACTTGTCCCTTCCTCCTGGGCACTCAAGGTCAAAAAAGGTAGGTAGGTCTGTGTGATGCCTTGACGAGTTCGCTGTGTTATCCTTGAGTTTGTCTCCCCTTCCATGGAGAAAGTTCTATGGGCGTCTGTTAGATTAACTTTAATTAAGTTTAGAACATTGAAACTTAGTGGAGTAATTGGCAGGGGCACAAAATATGACGACAGCCAGTGGGGTGAAATGACATAACAGTATCTTAAATACAAACACTTCTCACCTCGACTAGTCCTCAAGCGACTAGTGTGAAGTTTACCAAAACCAATTTGCTACTAGTCATCGAGGCTGACCAATGGCCACCTAGATGATCTGACCAACAAAGAGCGAGGGTGCGATGTCACCCCCCCCCCTTCTCCCCAACATGGGCCAGAACACTTGTATCAAGAACGACTTCACTTGCTGAATGACTTTAGTGATGTGAGTATGACAAATATTCAGTCCAAAATAAGAATAAGACAGAATTTTTGATGCTGAAAGCCGGCGAAATCTCCCAGTCATCAGCATCCACTGATGATATGCTGATCCTCAGCAACCCCTCAGTGTGGCAAAGTAATGGTAAGCACTTCGGAGGAATGTGCCATTCTTATTTTCGAGTTTTTCTTATCCTTCGCACAAAGTGTATTTAAACTATTGATATACATTAAAATATATCTAAAACGGTTGGCTGCACATAAAAAGAATTAATTAAAAAATGTGTTTTCTACCCATAATGGTATAAAAATGCATTTTGTATATCTAACAGTTTTCGAGTTATAGCTGGAAGAATATTTAAACAAAAAATTTGATATTTATAAAAATTTCGAAAAAAATTCCAAGATTTTAGATCGTTCTCATTACTTATAAGTCAAAGGCCAAGTCCCATGTATATGCAAAGCTTCAAGCTTCAACCTTCTTTCTTTTCTGTCGATCAAGACCGTCCGACTTAAAGGTGTTGTTGTTGAAACCCAGACCGTCCGACCTACCAGAAAGGTGTAAGGTAACTGTTTAGACGGTCGGGAAGTGCCACCCAATTTAGACCGGAACCCAGTGGGGGAGGCATCCACAGGGACCGTACCCTCCTTCCCCTACCACCAACCTCTCGGAAGGACTTTCGGACCCACATATTTAACGTGATCGTACTCCGCATGAACACGGCGGCAGTTTTGGCAGTGGCTGGAATCGAACCCGGGCCTACCGAGTGCAACTCCGGCGCGCTAACCAATGGGCTACCGCGCCCCTCGACTTAAAGGTGTAAGGTTTCTGTTTGAATGGCCGGAACAGTGCCACCCAATTTTGACCGGAACCCAGTGGGGGTGACATCCGCAAGGATAGCACCCTCCTTCCCTACGACCAACCTCTCAGAAGAACTTTCAGACTCACATATTTAACGTGCGCGTACTCTGCGTAAACAAGGGGACACTTTGGATAGAGCCGGAAATAAAACTCGGATCTTCCGAGTGCAATCCCCGTGACTTAACCAATGGGCTATCCAGCCCCAAGTTTCTGCCTTCAGCAGTTTGAGCTCTGTATTTCATCATTTTGTCAGTCTTACCCAGCTGTATGATATATATATATATATATATATATATATATATATATATATATGTGAAATCTATTTTTTCAACCAAGAAACAATAATACATTTCTAAAACAGGCAAAACACGTACACAAATTTTCATTAAGAATACCTCCCTTTTGCTTCATTTGCATTTCACTACATCGGACTAGAAGAAATGCTTTACAATCAAACGGATTTTCTGGTAATAGCTTTTGAAGATATCGAATAGGTAATTCCTCTGGGGTAAGGATTTTTCTCATTCGAAGATGGAATTCCCGCAAAAATAACAGCGCGCATGATGATCTGATTTAATTTAGAATTAATACTCGAGTCGCATTCCTAATTTGCATCCGCCATTTTCGCCAGTTTTGAGAATTAGCGTGCCTTTTCAAATGGCAAAGGAAAAATTCGCTGACAACAACGATTGTCGTTGCAGATTCATATGTCATCTTCGAATGAAAATCTTAGAAAAAAACGTTATTCATACCCATTTTCACTTTCCCTATATACTTAGTATAACGTATAAGGAAAAGTATTGTGACGAAGTTGAAAATTCGAATTTGAGTTTTCGAGGGAAATGAACGTTTCAAACATCCCTGAACTCGAATCGATCCTTTTTGAGATGACGTATGTGTGTGTCCGTGAGCCTATGTAAACGATATCTCACGAATGAATAGAGCGTTTCGAATGAAATTTCATTTACAATCGATGAATACTGGAAACCTATTGATTTTAAACGCAATCGAATTTTGGAATAACTCCTAATTTTCGAATGACATTTATCTTCAAAAAATCAGAGTATTTAAAAATGTTACGTAAATAGCAATTTCTTATGTAATTTTTTATTAGAAAGCGATTGACACAGATTTTAGAATGGTAGCTTGAACCGTTCTCGAGATATTGCACTTTTTGAAATAAATTTATCAAAAATATCACATAAAATTAAAAAAAAAACATTAACAGTTGTGAAATAGGTTCACTTTACATATATAATATTATGCGATAAATTTGTTAACATCATTCTCGTGGATCTAATTCGTTCCATTCGCGAGAAAGGATACTTTATGTAATAGTTTTGTATTTTGATGCCTAACAATTCGACAACAGTCATTTATACACTCTATAACAAAAAAAAAATCGATGCACCAAGAAGGAGTTGTCCGGTTGTGATAAAAATTGGTAGATGTGAAGAACATACATAGAAAAAGAAGCGATTAAAATTTCAGAACAATTTAATGATTTAGAGTTTGACCGTATACAAAGGGAAGAAGTCAATAAGACGTTGGTCCACCTCTGGCCTGGATGCAAGATGTCACCCGTCGTGGCATAGACTGATAAAGTTCACGGATGGTGTCCTGCGGAATGTGTTGCCAAATTATCTCCAACTGTCGAGCTAAGTCGTCAACATTCCGGGATGGTTGCAATGGCCTTCCCATAACGTCCCAAATGTGCTCTATGGGAGGGAGATCAGGAGACCTAACTGGCCAAGGAAGTGTTGGGCAAGCTTGAAGACAATTCATAGCAACACGTACCGTGTGCAGCCGGGCATTATCTTGTTGAAAAGTAAGTCCGGGGTGTCGCAAAAGAATCGGTGACACAACCGGTCGTAGAATGTTGTCTACGTACCGCTGTGCTGTTAGTGTGCCAGAAATGACTACTAAAGACGTAAGATATCCGTAGTCGAAATGCAACAGGAATTTTGACCGCAGATTCAGAATCGCTCCTTATATACACCTGCTGAATGCGCAGTTCCGATGCGCTGGAGCTCCCACTATTTATTCATTGGACACCAAATTTTATTCCATGTTCGCTCAAAATGTCTTTGCATACGAAATTTCATTACAATCGGACAACTACTCCTTCTTGGATTTTTTTTGTTATAGAGTATATATAAGAAATGCTCTTCTCTCCGTCTATCTGTAACGCTTAGTGGTCAATTTGGCGGACTTTCGCCAATTTGGCGATATTTGGCCCGAGGTTGACGAAAATATCACTAAAATTGAAAAAATGACTCTAAATTAAAGGAAATGACGCCAAATTGATGGATTGATTATTAAAATATAATTATGATCGAATAAAATCAAAACTAAGATAACTAAGACCAAAGCTAAATGTAATGGAAGTGCTCGATAATTTTAATATGTCACCTAATCACCTAATAATTCAATCAGTTCAGTGTATATTATATAGATTTGCCAACTTTTAAAGAAATCTTGCTATTTCTGAGGAAGACACGTTCTACAACTTTCTCATAGTTTTTCATTGGCTCTTTACTACAAAGTTACAAAGAATCTGTCTCCTTCCTTGACGATGTTGTGCATTTTTTCCATTTTATTTCATTAAGCGGTTCGGTCAAAACGAATGTTAAACCGTAATATTTCTGATGCGCAAAACAGTTTTGTAAATCTCATCACTATGTGCTGCCATATTTTCAGCGTTTTCTGACATTTGAAACTAAAAATCAATTAATTAGTTTCTTAGTCGTTGATAGTTTGATTAGAAGAATAACCAGCAGACGATTGGGACATGCATGGGAAAAACGCATGGGAAATGAATTTGGTTGAAAACAGGTGATTTGTAAATAGTGTTACCTGTAAATGTATAATTTACGTAGCGTGCGCTTATTTAATACCCGGGAAATTCCGGATAATTTGTTCTAGAAATGTATAAAAATATGACATTAAAAGTGGTACACGATAAATAGCAATCCCTACCATGAAAACTGTAAAATTAAAGAACAATTAAGAAATCATTTTAAAAAAGTAAAATCTATCAAATATGTATATTTCTCTACGTCTGCTTCGTTTTGATAGTTTTCAAAAAATATCTATGCAATAAATTATTTTGTTTGAATAATATTTATTGAAAAGAATGAACTAAAATAACATTCCCTACAAATTGACTCAATATAATGACTGAGCTTTTTATATCATTAAGTGAACCATTGTCCCAAATAATCAAAAATAGTTTCACGAATGATAGAATCCACAAAGCAACAATTCGATGCTTACAATTGCTTTATCAAGTGCTTAATTGTTGAACACACCGTTAATCCACTTCTAATTACAAGAAAAGCACAGACACTATTATTTTTACTTAGTGTTTAGCCTTCTCCTTCCTACCTAATTGAAGGAAAACTGCTCTTTTTCTTTGGCCTTCTTTGGTCCATCTAATTACCTCGATGTTTTGCCATTTCGCAGGGCGTATAGCAGCAACTGAGACATAAAACCCAGGCTCGTCACAAATTAATCCTAGAAACTCCTATTTGAAGTCGCCAAGAGAAAAAAAGACAGCTACATAAAGAAGGCCATCTCATAAAAATTGGGCTCCCCAATCGAGGAAAGTGGTAAAGCTGGGTAAACGGGCGAAGCTCCTAAATTCAATTTGTTGTTAGGTCGTTCGTTCTTAAGTACTTGCATTTCTCAGGTATCCAGACACGTACATGAGACGAGGGGAGACATAGGGGGTTTTGTACTAGATGCATGACGAAATGTCTAGTTTGATGATTTCTCGTATGGGGCACTGGTGAAGTTTGGCAATTCGTGTACTAGTGGTGGGTATTTTCAGCTAGTGCACTACTGGTGATTGGCAATTGAGGTACTGCTGATGATTGGCAATTGGTGGGCGGGTAGTTATTAGCAATTGGTACGCTGCTGATAATTAGCAATTAGTGTATCGGTAGTGATTAGCAATTGGTACGCTGCTAATAATTAGCAATTAGTGTACCGGTAGTGATTAGCAATTGGTACCCTGCTGATAATTAGCAATTAGTGCACCGGTAGTGATTAGCTATTGGTACGCTGCTGATAATTAGCAATTGGTACACTGCTGATGATTAGCAATTGGTACACTGCTGATGATTAGCAATTGGTACACTGCTGATGATTAGCAAGTGGTACATTGCCGATGACTGGTAATTGGTAAACTGAAAATGATTGATGATAGGTGATTAATTAGTTGATTGTTTGGTGAATGCAATGAAGTTTAGAAAGATGAACTTGCATAATAATTTAATTATGTCCTGTGTTGCGGACTATGCGCGTATTTAAGTTAAAGAATAGACAGTATTTAAACCAAATTTCTTTTGCAATAGTATTGAATCAACTGAAAGCATTAAGAAAATTGCATTGAGGAAAAATTACCTGATGCTGAATTTTTTTACCAGAAAAACTATAAAAGATAAGAGTCAAGAAATGATGATTCTATTTCAATTTTATGTGAGATAGGGAATTAATTCATTCTGAAGGTTGTAAGGTAGGTTTTAAGAGCGAATCGTTTGAAACAGCATTTGTATTATACCACTATAAAATTATGTGTATCATTTAGTAACAGTATTTTCAAAAATGTTTAAAAACAATAAATTTTTCTTAATTGAGTTTAAATTAAAAAACTAGCTGTGTGACTCACGTTGCGCAGTTCATTGACTGCAGGAGGGACTTGTAGCTCTAAAAATCACACGATGGGTAGAATGCGTATGTTTGATAATTTAAATAATATCTTTTTAACTTTTTTGTTAATTTCTAGCTTTTTGGTTCTAGAAAATTTTGTGTTTCCTAACAAAAAATAATTAAAAAAATTGTTTATAATTAAGCAAGTCCCATAAGATATATCTATAATTATTTTTATTCGTTGCTCAATGTTCCTCACAATATAGATTAAACTTTGTAGTTTGTATATCCTCATTATTTAATTTTTGAATGAAACTAAAATTTAGAAAAAAAAAATGTAGTGTTAGCAGCACATGACTTTCCCTACTATATGCTATGACTTTACTTCTTCAGCAGCGGAATAATGATATATATAAGATTCCGGGCACAATATTTCTGGATTTGAATTGTACATTAACATTTGGCATTTTTCTCGATAACAACATATGTAAATATATTTTGAAGTACCGAATTAACTTATATTTCGCGCAAATCTGACTTGATAGTTACGAAACGTGCTAGTGTTCGCTAAATAAAATAGGAAATTATCTACTCATACTACGTAAAGCGCTAAATGTGCATATAAATATATAAAACCGCATATCACAATATTATTAGCAGTGAATTGAGATCACAAAACTTGAAAGTTGGCGCTTTTGGCGATTTATTAGTCCAAATAAAATGATTCATACTCACTTGTAAAATCCTCATCAAAATACAATTTACACTAAATTAATGTCCCGTGAAATAAATGATTATTTTCGATTCTTTAATGTAAAATGTAAAACTATTCCAAAAAGTATATTTTCTCGTGAATGAAACGAACTAGATTGACTACAATTATGTTGACTTATTTGTCGCATAATATTGCATATGGAAAGTAAACCTTTTTGGCGATACTTAATACTTTTTAAATTTTTATGTAGTACTTTATTTTTTAATGTTATTTGAAAATATGCAAAATCTCAAAAATGGTTCATTAGCGTTCTAATATTTGAGTCATCGTTTTCTAATGAAAAATTCCTTATAAAATGATTTTTTTAACACTTTACAACAAAGTTGAAAAGTGTTTATGACTTTGTTCATTCTGTCTGTCTGTCTGTCTGTCCGTTAGCACGATAACTGCCGTAAAAATGACATAATCAAAATGAAATTTTAGCATGTTGTTCAGACGGTCTGTAGGACCTATGGGAATATAAATGAATAATATCACCCAATTAGTTTTGGATTGAACCCGGGTTGAAAAAATGAAATACATTGCGCCCTATGGGACCTAATTTTTCAAACATTTTTTAAGCGGATTTAAAATTCACAAATTGCTTCGAAAATTTTAGGTAATAGCCAAATTGTTCCATAAAATATATAAAAAAAATTCAGCGAAATATATTCAGTAGTTTTTTAAATAAAAATTAAAATAATAATTACACATCTTATATGAAACGATCACGTGACCATGATATGAAACGATCACATGACCCACTTCAAAATGATATATGGCATCCATCTTGTTTCAAACTCGTGATTTTTTAAAGTTCTTTTTAATTCATATTGAGTGTTGTATCCGTCCTAAAACTACTTTATTTTTGCTTGCATTCTGTACATCTACATACTAAAACAACACAATGACAATATATTTGAGTTTAAATTCTCATTCAAATTTGATTATTTCTACAACTAAGCCTATTTTTCACCTATGTAAAATGTAAACAGCAAAATATGTAGAATGAGTTGTATTAGAATTACTGTATTTCTTTAACACAATATAATTCAGTCCATGGAGTCTGCATGGCTGATATGAATGAAATATTAATTGATTTTATAAACAGAAGGACGATTTTTTTCGATGAAGTTTTAAGCATAAAGTCTATGAGTCTATTGTAACTCCATGTTCTTAATTTTTAAATAAAATAAATTAATATAGTATTGTGATGAATGAAATGAATAGGAAAATGTTATGAATGAAATGCTGTTTTTATAATGAAATCCAGGTGTGTTATTTTTTCCATAACGTCATTTGAATGAATTTCAGTTGTTTTCGATGAAGTTTTCAAATATAATAAATTATCGTAGTATTATGATAGTTTTAAAAATATTACCGTGGAATGTATTGCATTTTAGAAATATTTAAACCAGGCAATTTATATTTCAATGCCGTCATTTGAATGAAGTTCATTTTTTTCAATGAAGGTTTAAGTTTTCAAATATAATAAATCAATGTAGTATTGTGATAAGTTTTAAAATATTACCGAGGAATGTCGTCGACTTTTTTAAACTTTTCGACTTTTTTAAATAAAATTGCATTGAAGTTGGAAAGTGTTTCATAATCAATGCTTTAAGCATGATTGATCTTTCTTGTTTAAAATGATTGAATGTCCTGATTATTTAATCTTACTTTCGAAAATTTAGTCGATTTTTTTTTTGGGGGGGGGGGGGCGGGGGGTCTTCCAAACATTCGATCGTGTTTACAATTAATAGGGTTCTCTTATCCGCCGATTGAAATAATCCAACCAATTTTTTTTTTCGAAAAGCTCCATTTGTGCGTGGGATAAGGGAGTGCTATTATCTGCATTATTTAAGTAGGGGGCGATTATTTAGAATTCGGGCAACGCTGGGTAATTCGTTCTAATATTATACATGTAGGGAAAATAAATATAGAAACGTAAATAGTAGAGATAATTTTATCATTTATTTTATTAGAAATTTTTAATAAATTAAATTTCGTGAATTAGACTAGTTAACTTACTTGATTCTTTTAACTTTTTTTTATCTTATTTTTCTTTTCTCAACAGAAAAGCTATATTTCTTAAGATTTATACCTTTTCTCAGCAGAAAAGCTACATTTCTTAAGAATTGCACTTCGAGTGGACTTTAGCTGAATTACCAATATATGTTGAGCGTAAATATCTTCTTGTACCATACAAGCACCGGACACATTTATATAGTAAATTGCGTAAGACTAAATAAAATAACGCCCTCAATCTCAATCTATGTCACCGGACATTGCCCATCTTTGGCAACGTAAGGCCGTTACGAATATTTACGATTAAATGAAAGCAGAATTGCAGGGAAAAGGGAAATAAAACGATGTATGAGGTTTCGAGAAATACCTACACGCAATACATTCATAGGTGATTTATTGAGCTGTGGATCATGGAATGTGATTTTTATAGAATGGCTAATGTAGAGATTTATGAAATGATTGGCTTAGCGATTCTGAAGCTAATGCGGACTGTATTTGGGTTGTCTACAATACACAGGGTTGAAAAGAAAGTCCTGAAACAAGCCAATAACTTTGTAAGGAAAGGCCCATGAGAAAAGGTCCACTTGTCGGCATCTGTTTCGATTATAAACCTGGTCCTTGCAGATTTGTGCAGTCTAAGATGGACCTGTCTCAGACAGTACGAAATTGGAAGGAAAAAGTTCAAAATGGAAAGCTGACCACGCGGTATGATTGACTTATTTGATCACCATAGAGGTCTGCAAAATAGCTAGAGATAATAAGATTACCGGTGCAGTTAACAATAGAAAAACAGATCCACAAACGCTTGCCATTGCAAAGGAAGATGGTTCTAAGCTTTATGAATTCGTTCTTCTTACTTGCTCTATACATACATTGTATAATGTATAGAAAAAGTATTGCAACGGGGTCAAAAATTCAAATTTAAGGTCTCCACGAAAGAACATGTTTCAAACATCCCTGAACTCAGATCGAACGTATTTAGGTGATGTTTGTGTGTATATGTGTATGTGTGTATATGTGTGTATGTATATATATGTACATGTGTATATGTGTGTATGTGCGTATATGTATGTATATGTGTGTATGTAGGCGTGTGTATGTGTGTGTTAATATGTGTATCTGTGAATCTATGGATGGAATGTCTCATGAACAAATGGAGCGTTTCGAACGTAATTTACACGATTATTACGATCCGGATATGCTAGAACCCGATTGATTTTAAACGCGATCGAACATTCGAAACCCCCTTCCACCCTAATTTTCGAATGAATTTTTGAAGTTTTTTACTTCAAAACGAATAATATATTTTTTGGAAGGCTATCTTAAATCATTCTAGAGATATTGCATGGTCTCAAAATAAAGATATTTATGTATTAAATAGCCATGTTCGATGTGTGTATACAGTCTATATGTGTATACATACACACACACATAGACTTCACTTCAAAGATTCGATTCGAGTTCAGGGATGCTTGAAACGTGCTCTTCCGTCGAAAACTCTAATTCGAATTCTCGACCCCTTTACAATACCTATATAATATACAATGTATATGTAAGGAAAGTAAAAGCCTTTTCGTAAACACTAAGATACATATTTTACTTAGTACATAAAGCACCCTTTACTTTTACAAATAATTCAAAGCTAATAACATTACTTTGGTTTCACAAGCATTTAGAAATTAAATGCATTTACAATAAAACCATGTACTAAATGAACAAGTAGAGCTTTAAAATATTTAAATCGCGCGATATTCCGAAATCATGCAAAACATTCTTGTAATGAACTAAATCTCTTAGAGAGCAAAATCGGAACCACTTAATGTAATTGGCGAGAGCTTTTTGTGTTTTTTCCCCCCAAGAGAATGGTTTCAGTTTTTGTTAACTAAACCTGTGTAAATGGCAACCTGGATGTGTGCAGCCTGAAAGCTAAATGGAGCTAAACAGCTTGAATTTGCCCAAAATGTCTAAAACTGCTCTGATGAAAAGTGCACTTCAAAACTAATTAAGCTATTAGTTGATGTAAACATATACATACATGTTTTTTAATGCATTTTTCAAACCACTGCTATAATAAATGAGATTAATTTTAATGTAACATTATTTTGCAATTTTTATTTTAAACGACCAAATTTGTAATGAAATTTATTTAAAATAAACTATAAACATTGCAAAGCAAATTTTACAAAAAAAAAATTAATTGATTAGTAAAGATAGACACCATGCTATTGTTTTCATCGTTACGTTCCCTGAATGCGTAAATTAATTTTTAGGAATAGCACTGTGACGAGGTCGAAAATTCGAAGTCGAATTTTCGACGGAAGAACACGTTTCAAGCATCCCTGAAATCAAATCGAAAGTTTTTAAGGGATCTCTGCGTGTGTGTATGTTAGCATGTATGTATGTGTGTGTGTGTGGATGCGATATCTTACGATCAAATGAAGCGCTTCTAATAACATTTGTTAAGATTTTTACAATCTGTGAATACTGAAACCTTATTAATTTTAAACGTAATTAAATGTTCAAAAGATGCACCCCCAATTTTCAACTGAATTTTTGAAAAAGAAATAAAAAAAAAATCAACTCTTTCAATAATGATCAAAATATTTATGTCAGGCGTAATTTTTCATTAAGAAACTAATGATACACACTTTTGATCGCAGCCAACGGCCCTACCGTGCTGAAAACACCCGTTCCCGTTAGATCACCGAAGTCAAGCAGCATCGGGCGCGGATAGTACTTGGGTGGGTGACCACCTAGGAACACCGCGTGCTGTTGGCACATTTCGGGCGCGGTAGCCCGGTGGTTTGCGTGCTGGATTTGCACGCTACCACAACTGCCGCCATGTTCATGCGGAGTACGATCACGTTAAAAATGTGAGTCCGTAAGTACTTCCGAGAGGTTGGTGGCAGGGGAAGGAGGGTACGGTCCGTGTGGATGCCTCCCCCACTGGGTTCCGGTCTAAATTGGGTGGCACTTCCCGGTCGTCCAAACAGTTACCTTACACCTTTCTGGTAGGTCGGACGGTCTGGGTCTCAACAACAACACTTTTGATCGCTAACATGAACTGTTCTCGCGATATTGCAAGATTTTCGAACAAATTTTTGAACAAAATCAAACAAAAATGACGATTTTTAATATTGTAAAATAAACAATTAATTCATACGTAATATTTCACTAAAAAATAAGCAACACAAACATTAGAGCCTTAGTGAACCTTTCTTAAAATACTGCATGTTTCTCAAGTACACCTATCAAAAAATTTTCATAAAATTAAAAAGAAATAAGTGGCCACAAATATATTTACTTTCCATACGAAATATTTTGTCACATTATTCTCACGAATCTAGTTAGTTCCATTCACAAGAGAAGAAAATATACTACTTATAACAGTTTTGTATTTTGACGCTCAAGTATCCCCTCATTAGTCGTTTATTTCATACAATTGATATTAATTAAATGCCAATTTCATTTTGATAACGAGTTTGCACGTGAGAATGAAAAAGTCTTTCGTTTGGACTAGTAAATTGCTAAAAAGTTTTAAAACCAATTTACATGGTGTTATTTCAATTCTAAAAACATTTTTCTATGAAACTTGTACATCATTATTTCACTGTGAAAAAAGTAAAATCATTGAATTATATGGAGTAAATGCTACCCGGCATCATACTTTATAAATCACTGTTACAGTGAGATTGATTTTACGTAAACATTCTTTGCAATTCCTACTTTCTCATACTATGTAATATAGTACAAAAAAAGTATTGTTTTCACGAAAATTTTTCGATTTCAAGATTTTGATGACAATATATGTTTTAGGACCTCCTAAATACGTTGAATCGAATAGATACAACTGCAAGGTTCTTTATAAAGTTGGGCACTCAGCACGGCAACCAATGAAAAAGTTGCCAGCTTGACGACATGAGAATTAAGTTTCGTCATTCGTGATGTCACGGTTCAGAGTAAATTTTGAGAAGAGTTGTCGAAACACACGCATTATTACAGTTAAAAATAGTTTGTTAATTTTGAAGTGGCAATATCTGGGCAACTTACGCAAAGATTTTAAATTGGGTTATGCACACGGGTTCCAGTGACGTCGTTAGAGTATGATGGCAGTCGCAATTAACAAATTCAGTCCCTCTTGAGAGCCCGAGAACAAAATGCGCGCGCCTTTAATTCCCTTGTCACCATATGCGAAGAACCAGGTAAAAATAATTAAGTCAGTCATGCCCCTGGACGAGCATCCTCTGACTACCTGGACGAGCATCCCCTGACTACCTCGACTTTACGCAGCCTCTCACTCTCTCACTGGCAATCCAAAAAACTTATCCTGCCACCATGCAAGAACGAAGATGTTACTTGGTTCAGCGATTGGTTTACATAACCGAAACAATCAGCAGTTGTTAATATAATGTCAACATAAATTATAACGAAATGGAGAGAAATAACAACCAAAGGTTATATAAACCTTACAACTTTTCGATTGATGTCCTTCTGTCTGTGGTCGAATTCTTGTGTATATGATAGCTGCGACAAATATTAATGAATTTTCACGAAACCTTTTTTTCGGCTTTGTTAACGAAAAATCTAGAATAGAATTTTTGGAAATTTGAACGAACGCTTCGAAATTTTATTAACATAGTAGCATGGGATAAAATTCAACATAATTATGTCTAAAAGAGGTGTTATTTGTGGCTCAATCATCACAAAACATAACAATTTCAATCATTCTAATAAAACAATAACCATTCGTTACGTCATTCCCCCCCCCCTCCTCATTGGGGAATGGCAGGTTACTTCCCATTGTCAAACTCTGTATGAATCGAAACATTTTTTCAATTCCATTTAAATGAAGGGTAACATGCTATAATTGTGATCATTCAGACCAACGATACAGACTTTTGACATTTTTTCCTTGCAAAAAAAATCATAAGCTAACTTATACTTCAAAATATACTTAAAAACGGATTCTGGCATAAGAAAGTTAAGTTGAGCCACATTGCGTTAATTTTAAAAGAGAAGACTTGTCAAGCTTTCTCTGTTATTAAAACAGTTAAATTATCTACATACCTTCAATTGAATTAATTGAAAATGTTCACATAATTTAACTAATTAAATTATTAGCCACCCACCCCATTCTAAAAGTGATGTGATTTTGATATCCCTTTAAATTATTAATCTGCCATCGGTATGACACCTGCTTCACATTAACAAATCCTTCAGAAACACAACACATCCTGAGGATTTTAAATTGTCTTATTCGATTCCTACTTCACCCACGAAGAATTTGCATTTTTTTACCTGCAACCGCTCTGAAATAGTTACTGCCCATCCAACACGTTTCGAAGCACGAAAATATAAAGAACACGGTAAGAGCGGCCATTCCGTAAATTTACGGCGAGGCAAAAGGAAACAGAATCTGGCTTCCGAAGAACATTGGGGGGGAAGGGGGGCACAAAAGGATATTACAGATTTGGGTTAAAGCTTTCCAGGGGCGGCCACGGTACCATCTGAATGGGGCAATATCGGAGAATAAGGGCGCTAATGCGGACGGTCTCGGAATGGCAAATGAGCTCGGGAAAGGGCAAGTCACGGGGAAGATACAAAAACGGACGCTTTTATTGAGCCGGAGGGAATGATTTTAACATTACGTACTTGGCACATGTGTCTGCCATTTGCTTTGCATTTCGTGGTGCACACATCGAATAGGTTAGCGTCGTTTCCGTGGCAATTATGCAAAATGATTGCAACAGATAAGTTTCATTTTACAGGGAAATATTTCTAAATCTGAAATGAGTGTTTTGACTCATTTCAGGACTCATTTATGGATTGGTTACTCATTATGGAGATGAACTCACTATAGAGTTACTCATTATGGAGATGTTTTGACTCATTTATGGCGTTTTTCATACATTGTAGCTCTATTCACTTATGCAGGGTTCTAGAACCAGTGATAAATGCTGCAGTATGCCTAGTATATCGTCACCAGACCAAAATCGCGGCAAAAGTCCTGCCCTGGTTACAGTTTATAGCACCAATAGCAATAACATTATTAATTATCATCACTATTATTACCATTAAGCCCCTTAAGTATTGTGATGCGGTTGATAACGCGAGGGTTGGGGTGTAAAATGCATATCAGCATGACTTGCTTTCCAGACTAGGATTCGCCACTGTTAAAAATCCCAAAAATCTATACACCCATTAATATACACATTTTACCAAATCCTTTATGCAACAAATATTTCAATCTAATTGCCCTATTATGCTTCAATTTTGAACACCTGAGATGTTTTATGTGGTCAAAAATAGGATCTCTATCTTTTATCTCTACCTTATGATTTCTATCCTTTGCTTGTGATCCATTCCAAGAACGGTCTTTCGGGAACACATTCGAGGCTTGGCAGCTTGGGACTACACCATCAAATCTAATTCGGAGAACCCCGTGACATCGTTGCCTATATGACGTCAAGTATTATGTTGTGTAGTGACGTCATGGTGTTCAGTCACGTTACCAATAAGCTATCATTAATTTATGGAGGTGGTATTTTAAGCTTAGTCACGGACATTTATGGTACATTGATTACATGCATTTAAGAATATTTGTATTGATATAATCTTAATGTCTATATTATACATAACTAGAAGGATAAGCCCTTCACAAGACGAGTTGCAAAAGATTATCTCAGATCCGCTATTCATAAAGTAGCACATGATACTATCCACTCCGCGCTTACGCATACGTACCATACACCCCTCCCGTTCAATATTATTGTTTATTAAACGGCTCCCTACCCTAACACACCTACTATGCCATCCGCTAACAATACGTAATTAATCTACACTCCTTTAGACGCCCTAACAATGAATTTTTCAAGTTGGATGCCTCAAACGTTTTATTTCAAATTTTCAATTGCTAGTCATATGGAGGTAAAAGGGGACTCACTCTTTCTAACTTTACGGGTTACACAATTCAGCTCAAACTAATCTATCTCATAAAACAATTTTGCATTCATTTCATTGTTTAAAGGGACCGGTGGCCGTTGAAATAAGCAAAAATCGACTAATAAAAGTTTTAATATATAACATTATTTTACACATTCAACATTTGCTTACGGGTGGGATAGTGTCCATCCCAAATGAAGAACCTCCCAAAAAGACAAGTATTTGATATACCCTATCCCAAACAGTTCGACCCCCTTTGCAGGCATTGGCGTCCATGGAAATCGCCGACAGAAACATTGCACCTGCTGCAGCAGGTGCAATGTTTCTGTCGGAGTATATCAAATACTTGTCTTTTGGGTGGTTCTTCTTCGTTAGGGATTGATGCTGTTCCACCCGTAAGCAAAGGGTTGAATGCATTTTTTTCGAAACGGAATTTTCAAAAGTTTTACATTTTTAAAATGCTCCTTGCGTCTTAATTTTTGTCTGAGATGCATGAAATTTGGCAAGAAGACACCTCTCATACTTTTTTAATGAAACTGGGTATGCATTTTATAATTGGACTTTATTAAGGTAATTAAAAGTGAATAAAAAAGAACCTAATTAAATGTAGAAAATTAAGTTTTAATGCAGAAAAATATTTTTAAAAAATTAACTTTCTAAGGGATTTAAAAATGAATACCCGGATTTGTTTATAATGTGTTTTTGAGTGATCATAATGTAAAATTAATGAAGAATGTGAACAGATGGCACATAAGGAGCATTTTCAAATTTTCGTTAAAAAAATTAAATTAAAAAAAATATACAAAATTGAAAAAAATTTAAAGATATTGTATATAGTAATGTTAAGAGGAATATTTACACGAATTTTACGCTTCTAGGTTAATAAATAAATAAAAAAAATTCAACGTCCACCGTCCCCTTAAAACATGAATTTGAAGGTAAAGGAGGAAGCACATTTCTCTAACTCCGTAGTTTAAACACTTAAATTCTGACTTTTTAAATTGGGAAGACCTCTCTTAAATTGGGAAAACCTCTCTCAATATTAACTTTCCTGTTCAGCTGAATCATGAAGGTAAAGGGAGTGTCTCACTTCTAACTCCATGAACTCAATACAGTTTTTCCCTTTTAATTTTTTCAAGCATTAAAATCTCATGGGCATGCATCTGCATCATGTTGAGGCAACCTTTTCAACCTTAGATATAAACCTTTCATTCCACACCCATAAAATACACAGACGCGGATGCCTTTTATTATATAGGATGAGTTCATATAACTTTTCAATACTTCCATAGAAATCAGGCATAGGAAAATCATGTGACTACAATTGTTTCGGAGGCATTTATATCCCTCTTCCTCAGGTAGATATGAAACGCCAAAACGAGAATTCGTAGCGGGGGTAACATACATTGAAATTGAGAACCCGATCGACTCTCTTAACAACCGCAAGAAAGAACTGCAAGGTGACAAGCAGAGAAACGGTTGAATAGATAGATCTGGAACACCCAATCAATCCACACCGTGACCAAGTGGCCGAACGATTTAGTTTGCAAGGTGACAAGCAGAGAAACGGTTGAATAGATAGATCTGGAACACCCAATCAATCCACACCGTGACCAAGTGGCCGAACGATTTAGTTTACAACCTGACAGTGCCTCGCCACGGAATTTGATATGCATTGCAAGATCATAACGATATTAAATAATCCAGGGAAAGATTTAGTATCGTTACAACGTATCGTAACAGGCATTGAAATCGAAACTTTAACTATAAACATATCAACACAGACCGATAAGGCGACTTCACCTTAGCCCACACAATACGCCAAACGAAAAAAATAGAACGGAAAGGCCATATTGATAGGAGATTTAAAATAAAACTGAGAGAGAAAATTTTTAAACTTTTAAATAATGTATACACTTGAGCATTAAAAATATATATTGCCAATATCTTTAATAAAGAATTTTTCGTTAACCTGTATAATACAAAAGGAGAAAGCGAAAATACTTGTAAAAAATTATTGCTTTCTTAATAATAAATTTTTAAAGATAAATGTCTTATTTTCTCCAGCTTTGTATCTTAACTTTGAGCATAATGTATCACGCGAAGACCTTACATGAACTGAAAAGAATATTTTTAGAAATGTCTTTGATATTTTAATGGGTGAGAAAATATTTAAATTGCCCAAGATCATTGCCAGCACTTTAGCTTTTCATCTTCACTGAAGATTCGGATATCTTCATCTTCGCCACCTCATAAATATTGAAAGTGGGGAACTTTAAAAACAATCACTACTTACTTTATTCCCTATTTCGTAATCATATCGCCAGAAGGTTATTTTTTTATTATTTTTTATGGGCTTGAATTTTTTGTTATTTAGTCTGGTACCATTGTTTTTCGTCTTGGAGCGATGCTCTTGTGTCATTTTGCATTGTTTTCAAAATGTGTGAAAAAACTTAAAGCATTTGCAATTGTTGATTTTGTTTCTCAATTTTGTACTTACATTGTAATAATAGAATTTATTTTACTGCTGATATTGAAAATGTGATGTATCCAGCAGATGACTGTTTTACAAATTTGTTTGGGAAACATCTCTTATTATATCTCTTTTAAATCTCTTCTTAACTTTTTTTTAGATCTCATTTTAAATCAAAAGTGTTGTACGTCATTAAAATTCATATAGCAAATGTCATACAATTTACTTGATTATTTTAAAATATCAATTTAAAATATATATTATTCCAGTGAAAAAGTAAAATATAAAATACCTCGAAAAGCGTTCGTGATATCTACTAAACAGTAATGTACATTCACTACTGGTCGAAAGTACTTCAAACCGTGCACTCATTTAATAATAATAAAGATATTTGAATATTATAGTATTTTTGTTTTAGATCAGAAATGTGCAACAGCTCTGGAATGAAAGATATTATAGTTCTGTTGGCTACTTTATACACTTTTAAATAAAGAGTTACATATTAAATAGTTGTTTACTTAAAATATTATCACACACATTTTTTATAATATATTTTATTTTCGAAAAATAATTTTTTAAAAATCGGTGACGGCTCTAGTCCAACGGCTCCGAAATGGTTTTGCGTGAATAGCATTTTCTGAAATAAAACTTTAGTAAAGTTCAATAAGCTTATTGATTTTTTCAGACTCATTTGTTTCTTTTACAGACTTCCAAAGCGCTACAAATAACTCGCTAACTGTTTATAGCTAGTTAGCTAGCATTTTTAGTTTTCGCCTCAAATTCATATGAATTCTTCGACCATAGACTCCACTTTAAATTATTTTACTAACTTACTTTTCGGTATATAAATTAAACATATACAATATATCTGACGATATTTTAAATTCAAATTAACCTATAAACTTACTTGACAGCATATAAATACGTACTTGAATACGTTTTTTTAATCCATTCTGTTCAAACCTCAGCAATCATTAAACATCTTGGAATCCCCAAGTTTATTTAATCTCCTAATTTTTGTAAACAGAATAAAATATCTTGTGCTTATGCATCAATATTTCACCAAGGAGTAAATAAACAGATTGAACAGCAACAATCTCAACATTTTAAGTATTATAGCTTTCTCACCCATTGGCAAACTCAGGTTAAAATGCTGAAATATCGGAATTATAACCACTATATTTCAAAAACTAAGAACTTTTTCCAAAATTCAAATATACGCACTTGTGGGGCTTTTAAAGGGCTACAAATTCTAGGTTATTAGTCATAGCTTAGATTCATAGTTCAAGTTCATTTTTAGTTTTTTTTTTAGTTTTTGAAATACAAGCATTACAAACTTGAAAAACAGACAATACGATTAATCAAAAACTATAAAAGATTTTTTTAAATAAACATAAGTTTAGAAACTAAATTTCCTAATACATATTTTTGTTTTCCACTATTTATATCTATCTTTTATAATTTTAAAAATATTTTGAGTAAAAGTAAACAAAATGAAAAAAAAAACTCGCGCGGAATTTTTTGGAAGAAAAAGTTCAAAATATTAAAATATTGAAATTATTTTATATATTCGTAATATGAACCCTATTTTCAACAAATCAATAAAACTTATTTGTATCTTTATCTATTAAGTTCGGAGGTATAAGCGTCCAAAGTACTTGCATTTTTCGTAACGCTCCGATTTCCTTCACAGAAACCCCAGGCATAGATGCTATCCACATCAAACATGAAAGCATCCTCCTCCTCTAAGCCCTGCGAGCCTCTGATGTTTAGTAATAACATTAGTCGTACTATATTTTATTCGTTTTACTAATTTTGTTTCAGAGATATGACGTTTTGCGTAGAAAAGAACGTTTCCGATATTTTGAATCGCTCGTGATAGTTCATAAAAAAAATATTGGCCATTTACGGCTAAAAGTTCTAACATAAATCACTCATTTGATAGGGAATATATTTCATATTTTTTTCCGTTTAAGACAGAAAAGTAGCATATCTCGAGAAGGACCAGTTGGCGTCCTTTAATAATCCCATTAGCTCTTACATGAAATATCTCAGAACTCGTGTGATTTTTGTAACATTTTAACTTAAAATTATGTTCTTATAATTATGCTTTTTCTTTTTCTTTTGTCGAAAAAAAAATCGAAAATTTGAAGACCTCTTCTCGGTCTGTTTGTTCACCCTGAAAATCAGCAGGCCTCTGACATTTATTGATAAAAATATAGTACCAAATTTCATTTGAGTTGCTCAATTTGTTTAAGGATTACTATAGTCACGGGCTCATAGACAGACAGACATCATTTCAGTCGTTGGAAGAAATTATTTTTTCCTATTCCAGAATGCTCAAACGTGAGTAAAAAATGCTCAATTAAAACCGGAGTGTCATATTTCTAACTACATCACAATATTTTTATTTTACATATCCTATGTATTGTAAGAAAAGATCCAAAATAAGATAAGTATGCATACACTAAAACTAGCCTGTTCTACTCAGAGTGAAACTCTCTATAGTTTGGATCAAGGATATTAGATTAACAACTATTCAAGTAATTTCCACAAAGTGATAGGGATTATCAAAGAAACTAAAACTAATTTTCAGGTAAAATTGAATACCGCCAACATAACGCCAATTAGACGGTATTATTACAAATATGTCATCATATATGTCGCCAAATGGTACAGGCAGATGGACTGATAGACAACAATTGACATTCAATTTTCCAAATTACGCTCAGTGAAACTTTCTATATTTTGGATAAAAAATATTGAATAAACAAATATTCAAGTAATTTCCACAAAGGGATAGGGATTATCAAAGAAAATAAAACAACTTTTCAGGTAAAATTGAATACCGCCAACATAACGCCAATTAGACAGTATTACTACAAATATGTCGTCATATGTGTCGCCAAATGGTACAGACAGATGGACTGATTGACAACAATTGACATTCAATTTTCCAGATTATAACGCTGAGTGAAACTTTCTATATTTTGGATAAAAAATATTGGATAAACAAATATTCAAGTAAAATCCACAAAGGAATAGGGATTATCAAAGAAATTAAAACTAATTTTCAGGTAAAATTAAATACCGCCAACGTAACGCCAATTAGACGGTATTACTACAAATATGTCGTCATATGTGTCGCCAAATGGTACAGACAGGTAGACTGACAGACAATAATTGACATTCAAATTTCCAGATTACGTTTAGTGAAACTTTCTATATTTTGGATCAAAAATATTAAATAAACAAATATTCAAGTAATTTCCACAAAGTGATAGGGATTAACAAGGAATTTAAAACTAATTTTCAGGTAAAATTGAGTATCTCTAACTTGACGTCAATTAGACGGTATTACGACAAATATGTCGTCATGTCTGTCGCCAAATGGTACAGACAGATGGGCTAATAGACCGGGATTTGGGCTATTTTACGTATATTGAAACGGCGATTATGACGTGGTTGGAAACTAAACCAACTTATTAATTACATCAACATATGATTCATTCAATTTTCAAGATTATTTTTTTTGCACTGGCATTGCTTTATTTTGAACACGCGCGAGTATAAGAAAGATTTCACGATCGCTGTTCCAAAGTTTAAAATACCATTCAGACATATTCATCGAACACTCATCACTTCAACCTCTGTTTCAAACCATTTTGGCGCTTCAATATTTTGATCAATTGAAAATTCTACTGTAATTTCTGCCTTCGAGGACTGCATTCTGTATGATGGAGAAACCAAAAAGTAACCGAGTTAAGGACGCCCGAAATGTGAATATTGGCAGAATAGCTCTCAATGCCATTCGCAAACTTCAGAGAAAATCTGGAATTGCCCTTCGTGATTTGAAGAAATACCTCAGAGACGAGAAGAAAGTGGATATTGCAATGCATGATGCTATGTTGAAATTATCCTTGAAAAATGCTATGGATGATGGAAGGCTGGTAAAAGAAGGAGGGAATTTCAAGGTAAGAAATCGCCATTCCACTTATACTTTATCTATTCATAGTATTCATCAAAATTTTATAACTGATTTCGTAAACTAGTAATAATTAATTGCAGAGAATAGATTATAAGTTTAACGCCATACATATCGTCAAAAGTTGAACACTTTACTATAATTCACAGACAGGCAAAATATTTTCCTGATAGCCATTTTGTTAAGAATATCACTCACAGGCTGATTATCATGTATTCAGTTTTAATACAAGAAGTTGACAAATTTAAATATAACTTAATATCAACATTTGAAATATTTTAAATTCTTAATAGCTATTTAGATTTTTTTAAATTTTTGTTTAATATCTGCATTTATCAAACGTATTATCTTCAAAATTAAGGTACTGGAATAAGATCTGCACTTGGCAAGTTTACACAATGGTCACCAGATTATCACAATTGGATTTCTATCGCCAATTTTTCAATTTATAAATGATTATTAATTGCTGTGTAATCCCATGTTGAACTAAAATGCCGTAAAACAGAACTGACAGTAAGCATTTGGCATAAAACATGGCATAAAACATGGCATAAAACATGGTTATAAAACATGGGCATAAAACATGGTTATAAAACATGGGCATAAAACATCGTTACGATAATTGACCAACTACTAATGTATCAAAATTAATTTTATTGCTAATGTATAAAATTTTGTTCTATTACTAATTATCAAAATTAATTTATATCTGGAAATATCATCGATATTTTGCATAGAATTAATTGTATTAAGTTATTTCCTTTCAACAGCACTTATCACACATTTCCCGAAAAGCATATCTTCAACCTATCGTTAAATTAGCTTTAATTCAATTTCAGATCATTATAAGAACGTGGTACGGTTAGTAAAATGTCGCAAAATTGGCGATAAAGGAACCATTGCTGTTTTAGCTTATTCTGATGCATCATGGTCATTTGGTACGTTTTGCTCTTAAAAAATACACCAAACATTGTAAGAAAAAAAATTTAAAAATCCACATAACAATCAAAATAAACATTTTTTCTCCAAATTTTGACAATGAAAATGGAATAAAAATGGTAGGTAGAATCGTCAAATTAGAGACTTAGCGCTAACTTGGTAGTTATTTTCTTATGCTTTGTGAAGCATTTTTGGTACTTCTCTTTTAGCCAGATGCAAGCGATAAATCGCCAAATATGTTTCAAGTATTTATTATTTAGTATGGTTTAAGAATTTAATAGTCTAAGCCATACCAAATACTTAAATACTTAAGTAGTAAGTATTTAAGTATTTTGTATGGTTTGAGTATTTAGTATATGGTTTAAATATTTTAGTTGTTTAAGCATTTAACGATAAATCGCCAAATATGGTTTAAGTATTTAGTTTTTACTTATCCATTAGTATGGTTTAAGTAAGTTTTAACATACGCTTTGTAACGATATTCTGCTCTCATGTCTATAATATTTACAATGAAACAATTTTCATTGCCCTCGTTTATGAGTTCTTTATCCTCGTCAATGGCGATATTTTGCTCTTCGCGATTTTCTTGCGCACGAATAAAGGAAAAGTACCACATTTTTAGTAGGTTGTTTTAAGTTAGAGTAGATTGTTGTTTTAAGTTAGAATAGATTACTTCATATAAAATGAATATAACCAGTAAAAATATAGTGAAAAATAAGGGAATGTCTGAGTGGCACACTGACCTTTACTTGATCATTAATATCGCCAACACACAGAATTGCCGATATCTTCAATAATGCTTTAAATAACTTAATAATAATCGCGGTAAGATCCTAGTATACGTTACAGACTTGGCGCGATTTTGAAAAATGTCGCCAACGCCGAAATGATGCGTTGACGCTTGTTGCCAAATGGTTTCCAACGCCAAAATGACGTTTTTAGGAAAAAACAAAGATAATCAAAACCTAAAAATGGCAAATACAAAGCATACCATAAACATCACAAATAAATAAATCCACCTCGTAACGTATACTAGGATTTTACCAATAATCGCTTCGCGAGCTAACCTCGCTACGCTCGCCTGCTAAAAAACATCACAGAATCAGGTCCCGCTGGCTGTCGGAGGTCGCACGTACCAGCAGGTGTTCTGTGGCTCATAGAGTGATGTAGCAATTAGAACATGGATCTACGCCCGCTTCGTGAGCTAAACTTGCTACGATCGCCCGCTAAAAAAACATCACAGAATCCAGTTCCGCTGGCTGTCGGAGGTCGCACGTAGCAACAGCTGCTTGTGCAACGGGTTTTCTGTGGCTTATAGAGTGATGCAGTAATTAGAACATGTATCTATGACCGCTTCGCGGGATAACCTCGCTACGGTCGCCAGCTAAAAAAACATCACAGTATCCGGTTCCCCTGGCTGTCAGAGATCGCACATAGCAACATCTATCTGTGCAAAAAGTGTTCCATAGCTCATAAAGTGATTTTCATGTTACTTCCGCGCTTCAAAATCTCAATCAAACTCAATCTAGAATAAACCACATACGATTCCTTATACGTAATGCGCATTCGCTCCAAAAACACGGCAAGCCCACGTATAACCATCAAACTCTTCCGTACTATCATTCCTCTCACACAATCGCATTACCCACTTGCAATCAACCCCTGATTCATACACCATTTAATCACATTAATTTACCACTATCAACCAAACGATCAAAAAGAACAATACTAAATATTTCACTCTTCACAGCCATTTAGTACACTCAAATGAAATTAAAGAAATTTTACCAATACTTGTATTTAAATCTTGTTCCCAAACATCTAATTTTAAAATATCAGTAGAATAATTCATAATGAGCATAAAATAACACAAATTAAGACAGTTGCCAGAGTTATCAATTCGCAAGATTACCATGGTTACGAAGTACGAAGAGTTAGAGTTACCAAGGTCGCAACATAGCCCTCCGCTTATCGCCGATTTGGCGCGATAGAAAAAAAACCCGTACCGGTCTCTGGGATTTAGCCCAGTAGTTTCCTAACTAAATTTTATAAAAATTTAAAAATTATAGACTTTATTTCAACAAATTTTAAAACTTTTGCAAAAACACATCTGGATTAATCCAGATAATAGGCCACCTTGGTTAATCAGGAGAACAGGCCACCCACAGCACCTCCGATTGCAACACGGGATAATGTGCCGCCAACTTCGCGCGATTTGTACTTTGACAAAATACTTGCGGTGACCTATTATCCGGATTTAGCTACATCTGATTTGACCCTATTCAGCAAGCAAAGTTCCCGATAGATTCCATATACAGTTGGATATCCGCCAATAAAATTTCTTTGGAAAACTCCCGTAATGTATACTTTTCTGTGCAAACAACACTGTCAATGAATTAAAATACAATATTTTAAATGATATTTACTGAGTTTTTAATCATCCTGAACGATTTGCAATAGTTGAATACCGCTATAAATTAAATGCCATAAATATCGTCAGTGTGAAATTGTTTGGTA
The DNA here is from genome assembly GCA_951213105.1 of Amaurobius ferox. Lineage (NCBI taxonomy): Eukaryota > Metazoa > Arthropoda > Arachnida > Araneae > Amaurobiidae > Amaurobius > Amaurobius ferox. The sequence goes on from OX578151.1 coordinate 49,852,689, forward strand.
ATTCACATATAAATGTACTTCCGCCGTGTAATTCACATATAAATGTACTGCCGCCGTGTTCATGCGGAGTACGATCACGTTAAACATGTGGGTCCGTAAGTCCTTCCGAGAGGTTGGTGGTAGGGGAAGGTGGGTACGGTCCCTGTGGATGCCTCCCCCACTGGGTTCCGGTCTAAATTGGGTGGCACTTTGGCGAAATTTTAGCCAAATTTATTTTCCGATGGAGAACAATTGCTCAATTCAAAAGATATAGGCAAAAGTAATTTTAAATTGAAATACGCAAATTTACTTTTCTTTTATGGAGATCTACAAGTATTTATGTACTTCAATATTAATTAGTTGTTCATCCCTTAAATTTTACCATTACACAATAAACTTTAAGTGGTATTCACGCTGAATGTTTTCGTACCAAATCATAGCAATAGAATATAATATTATACACAACTGAATGTTCCCATAATAATCCGCTGATAAAAGAAATGCCCTTTTAAGACATATCCTTTGTATCTATAATAATAATCTACTAATATTAAATATTATATTAATCTGATTCCTAACATTGAGTTCTTAAGATTGATTTGCATATCTTGAAAACACCGTTCTAAGCGTAGTTTCACCATCAGCCGTCAGACTATTCTTCGAGCTATAATCACTGCTTGACTGCAGATTGGAAACCACTATCTCAACAATTAGTAACCAACTTCCTTTTTTATATCTTAAATGTCTTGTGAATAATTACTTATACTTTGACCTGACTCCCAGAGAATAGCTGCTTGACGACCTTGGCGAAATATCAGCCAAATTTGTGTTACTGAGCAATCTTGTAATTAATGAATTATCAGCCTTTAATTCACTGCACAATTTCTTAAATCCTAATCATTGCATTTTGTGATCATTGCATTTTGTGCTTCAGGTGAGAGAGGCTAAACGCAGAAGGAGCAGAAGCCGTTCCAAAAGAGGCAAATCTACTGGAAAACGAAGGAAGCGTTCTGGCAGTAAAAAGAGGGGACGCTCTGGACGCAGGAAGGGTTCATCCAAAAAGAGACGCTCAGGCTCAAGACGGCGCCGCAAGGCCGCAGAAGAGATGTAAATCTTTGTTCCACTACAGACTGTTCAAAATTGAAATAATAGAAGATTTCTAGTACATATGGATCCAATAGACCATTAAAATTATTGTTTTCGCTTCAGAATTTTATTGAATATTTTTATTATAGGTAAGACAAGTTCACGAACCTGGAATTATCTGGAGTGTTGCTTTATTACAAATTTTTCAAGAAAAATAAAAAAAAAATATGTATTGTTAATGATCACAATTTTAGCTATTAATTTTAAGGCTTGAAAAAATCTTTCGATTGACACAAAGTTTGACAATGGGGGAGGCTAATGATGTCACGAACACAAAAATTGTATCGTGGCTATTTTTTTACTACAATCACTGAAACGGTTACCTTTATCGTAATTATTGTGCCATAAATAACTCTTATTGCTCATAATGTCCTGTGTCATCTTAAGTGCGTTGAAGACTACAAAGTTAGTATGTAGGGCTTATTACCAATTAGGATTGCCCAGTCAGTAGAGCACTTATTTCAAAATTCAGGAGTCGTTGATCCATTTCCTATAGGCATATGTCTTTATACTATCACCCGAACAAGCTTACTGACACTGTTCTGTGGTCATTTTATAGTGAAGTCAGATTTTTTAATCATTTTACGCGTTTTTTATAAATTAATAATATTCAAGCATCCATAATATAAGGAAAACCAATATCTATGTTTGCCAGTCTGCCGTGTTTGGCGATAAACTTCGTTACATTAGCCACAGATTTAGTGATTTGGGGATAGACTCTAAGGATGGATTAAGAATGTCCCGATTTATGAAAGTTTTTCGGAAACTTTTCATAGAATATGCAATTTTGCTGAAAGAAAGACAATTATAATTCTTTATAGCAACAGAACTCTCCAGTAAGAGGTGGGTTCCGTTAACACTGTATGAACCGTTACCTCTGTAAAGAGCGGGTTTTATTCCCGTATGTAGATAATGCACAATTATATCTAAGTCTCAAGTATGGCGACACATTTTACGACCTTAGTGACGGATTTTGTTCAATGGAGCTAAAGTTGTTGTGAGCATATATCGCAAACTCGAACAATAAAGAACATTTCGACACATTCACATTTATTTTACCTTTCAATTTTTGTCTCCTTATATTATGTACCCTGTTCTACAACTAAGAAGAAATACTTATTACTCCTATTCATAGTTTGGGAACTTTAATTTATAAGTAATCTACATAAATAAATAAATAAAATTGGCATCACGTCTGATTTCAACCAGCAGAAGCAACAAGCACACAACTATAATAGAAGGTATTTTATTTCACTTCTTTAAGACGTACAAAACTTAAAAAGGCCAGAGTGACAAATTTGCATAAATACAATTATCATTAAACTTACGTTTAAGGAGAATCCAAAAATTTTTGGATTCTCCTTAGATAAACGTAAGTTTATTGATAATTGTATTTATGCAAATTTGTCACCTTTTCTGGTCTATATATGAACGATCATTCCTATTTCCATGTAGCCACTGATGAAGAGCGTATTTACGCTCGAAAACGCTCTGGCCTTTTTAAGTTTTATACGTCTTAAAGAAGTGAAATAAAAGACCTTCTATTATAGTTGTGTGCTTGTTGTTTCTGTTATATAAATAAAATTAAAAATCTGTGGGTTTGTTTGTTTTACTGATCATTACGGGAAAACGGCTGCTCGAATTTCATAAAATTTTTAGGGTAGCTTTGAGCTCCACTTAAAATTTAGTCCATGTTTTGAGTTTTTAAGGCCAGGGGTTATCGAGATATTAATAAAAAGCGCACAATTAAAGCCTCCATAGAAACAACATTATGCAGACGATATATTCCTGCAAATTTATTTGAAAAAAAATTAAATGTTGTTTAGCAACGCCATTAAATCAAATGTGTTTACACGGCAGACAATTTTTATAATTTTTCCGATTTAAATAATAAAGAAATTGATATAAATTTTATAAATGAACAGTATTGTATTTTTGACTAGATTATATCAACTAAGGCCTTCGGGTTCAAAGATTAAGAGAATCATTGGTATTTTCAAATTTTTTTTCTGCATCTGTTTCATTTTGGCAATGATTTATCTAATTTATACATTGTGTTTAGCCAATTGTTGAATAAAAATGGTATGGGTGAATATAATTTTGTATAGCGAAAACGGAGATTCTTATACTTCATTTTAGGAGAATTAAATCAAATATTTTAATAGAATGTTTTGAATAACAATATCATCTAGAATACTACAGGAATTTGCACATAAGTGTGAATTTTAAATGTATTTATATATTTCGTACGAGTACTTCTAAACAAAAATGCATATAAGCATTACGCTTTACTACTGTGTCAAATGAGAAAATGCGGAACTTAACTAACATAAGCGACACCTAGATGTAGTTCACAAAGCAATATGGTTTTGTCAAGTTTTCATCCATAGAAGTTCGATCGCCTTCTCTCTAACTCCATGGTTTTATTCATGCATTTGAAAATTTAATTAACTGAAATGTGGCTCTACTCGACTTTCTCATACCAGAATTCTTTTTTTTCTTTTCAAATTTTACAGGAAAAATTTGAAAAAAACGATATCGTGGGTCCAAATAATTAAACCCCCTTTAAAGGACTTAAAAAATCTTGTGATGGATACCGTACTTGACAATGCACCCCCAGGGGATAACTTGCCCCCCCGAGGGGGACTAATGATGTCACGAACACAAAAATTGTATCGCGGCAATTTTTTACAAACAATGATTGAAACTATTAAGTCTCGTGATCTTTGAGCCATAAATTGAATCATGCATGATTATGTCAAATTTTGTCCTATGCTAACATGTTAAAAAATCTGATGCGGGCAACACGTGACTTTCCTTATATAAATGCAATGAATTTACTACTTCTACAGTTAAAAAAAAGTTATTCTTATAGTAGATACTTATATTCTTTTCACGATATTGAATTTTCTTCAATGAGTCGCCATTTTCATTGATTTAGCGTCATTTTTATCAATATGGCGAGATTTTTGGTTAATTTGGCAACAATTAAAAATGTCGCAAAGTTGGCGATATTCCGCCAAATTCGACGTCAAAATCTCGCCAAGTATTATAAACGCAGAAATAAGTTATTCTTACAGCAGATAAATGACTATTGGCGTTCAAATACAAAAGTAGTACTCAAAGTATCTTTTTTCATGAATGGAACGAGTTATATCCACGAGAATGATGTCACCAAATTTATTGCATGGTATTACATATGAAAAGTGAACATGTTTCTCAATAGGAAATATTTTTTTTTATTTTATATAACATTTTGATAATTTTTTTGAAAAATGTACAATATCTCAAGAACGGTTCATGTTAGCATTCTAAAATTTATGTCAATCGTTTTCTAATGAAAAGTTACGTAAAAAATGTCTATATGCGTAACTTTATTAGAGGTTTTGATTTTTTGACGATTTTTTCAAAATTTCACTCGAAAATTTAGGGGGGGTTCTGAACATTCGATTGCGTATAAAAACAATAGGCTTCCAGTGTTTACGGATTGTGATTTTTGTACCAAATTACATTCGAATCGGTCGATTCGTTCGTCAGTTATCGTCTCCACAGACTCACTGACACACACACACACACACACACTTTCACACACACACACGCAGACATCACTTCAAAAATGTTTTATTCGTGATCAGGGATGCTTGAAACGTGCCCTCCCGTCGAAAACTCGAATTCGAATTTTCGACCCCGTCACAATACTTTTCCTTATACATTATGTATATAAGTAAAAAATGTAAAAATACGAATAAATTTTGAAGTTTTCGCTCGAATTTAAAAAAATTCTATAAAGTTCTAAATTATTTTACAACCGATAATAGACATCAGACCACAGACATCAGACATCAGACAGACAGATGGACACCATTCCAAAATTAGTCGAAACGTGTTCAGGAGGTCTTAAAACATATATCGACTTTAAAATCTCGAAATCGAAATTTTCGTGTAAACAATTCTTTCTCAATACTATGAGAAAGTAAAAATTGAAAATAACAGCTAAGAAAAGCAACTCAATGTGTACGTAAAAAAGTCGTTTGATAAAATGCTATATTTTCGCAGCGGATTCAACTAATTATTTCAAAGCTTACATAAATGCATTACACATATAGTAAACTGCATCAACCAGCTTGTAATAGATACACAGTTTAATATTTAATGAACAGCTATTTCCATTTCCATCGATTATGAACACTTTGGTGGAAAACAAGCATTATATAATAATCTTTTAAGAATATTTATGACAAATTATTTTCACCCAGCATATCGAAACCTTGAATAAGCTGTAATCCGGCTTTGTTTTATCTCATAATGAATAGACTTCGGATAATTATGGCCAACAATTTCACAACCCAAAATAGCCCTGTAAATCCCACAGGAAACCATTAACGTCGAGTCATAATAAAAAAAAAGTGTGGCCCAAGCTCGTAAACATACTTCAAATAAAAAGATGGAGTGCACATATAAATCCATTAAAAATTCCTTTATATTCATATACACCGTTTTTAAGGGATAAAGCTAGAGGTTATTATTGTTTTTAAAGATTTCAATTTAAATATTTATGAAGCGATGTTTTTTTAGGAGACGGGAGTGTTTTCTGGTGTTTCACCTTGATGTGTTTTTTAATGCGTGCGCGAATAAGTCAAAAATCAATAATGGTGCTCATGAAAAAGGAAATGGTTATGGGGGATATCGTAGATGATATATGAGTTGTAGTGCTGGATATTTCATGTAGATGATTTCAGGATGTGGGACTTTTAATGGCGTTCTGTCAGTTTCGAAAACAGTTCTACCATTGGCGAATCATTAGATTGATTAAATATTAAATTTCCAGAGTGATCAAAAGCAAACAATTCCTTCTCACAGAACCTGCGTATCGGAAGAAAGGGCTTTACCAAAGTTAGAATCGCGCTCTAGCCGATCCGGTGGTCGAGCGGTCAGGGGCATGCGTTTCCGTCTGATCCCTGGATTACCGGGTTGTGGGTTCGAATCCCGCCAGCGGGCATGGATGTTGTGTTGTCGAGGCAAAGTCAGACTTCCGCTCTTGGGGAGCCTCAATAAAAGTGAAGCTGCAAATTCTCTCCCCTTCGCCATGGAACCAGAGGTCTAGTGGACGTGGTGCATAGGCGCTCCTTCACCACGGGGGATTAGTAACAACAACAGAATCGCTCTCTCATTGCATCTAACAGGCATACATAAATGGATTATATATTTGTTATGCGTATTACGATACATGTGATGGCTTTTTCAAAATACCTTGTTCCTTGGCAAGATTTTTAGTACCCCAATAACTTTGTAGGGAAAAGTCCGGGAGTATACACTTTAGATTTATCTAGAGCATAGGTTCTCAACGTGGGCGATAACGCCCCCTTGTGGGCGTTTGAGACTTTCAGGGGGGCAATAGAAGACCCAGAGAAAATTAGGGGGCGTTGAGATGGTACGGAGGGGCGGTGGGCAGATTAAAAAAATATAGTTTAAAAAAGACAAAAAAACACGCTAATCACGTACTAACTAAAGTAAACTTTAATATTGGTTAATTTTTGTTATTGTATGTATTTTAATCATTTTTATCACGTGTGCGAAAATTCACATATTTCGGTAGTTCGGGAAATGGATGAAAATTGAACTTCAAGATTCCATTACATTCAGATCTACATTAAATTGGATGATATAAAAATTTTTAATTTTTGATTTGAATTAAAAATTTTCAAATCTTCCAATTTCACGTGAAATATCTCATATATAAATACAGGTAAAGTTAACAAAAGCCTGTTAATAAAAAATAGCAAAAAATATGCTTGTATTAGTTTCGAAGTAGCAATTCAGTTATAACAAGTTTTTGTTAAATAACGTGATTTTTGCAATCCTGCAAGAATTGACAGTATTATCTGTGCTTGTTCTAACCCGCACTCTGCTCCCGCATCACCCTTGCTCCCATCGCTTTACTTCGGCGCCGGGTGTTATAAACGAGTCACTGCATGTTTATCTTATTCCTGTCGATGCGTGTTATATGTCTCCAACCTATGTAAAGGCAGAGACTGTTCATTTTATTTTCATTAGCATTATCGCGCGCAATTGATGACAGGGTTTTAAAAGTACACTAATACTACTCACGTATCTGTAAAGTAAAAACCATTTCGAAAGCAAAAAAGAAGAGGTGGCAGTATAGTGTGGATTATATTAAGTACGGATTTACGGATCCCACAAATCCATCGTCGCCAATGTGCCTTATTTGTCAAAAAACATTTTCAAATGAAGCGATGAAGCCTTCTAGGATTCAAGATCATTTTAATAAAATACACCCGGATAAGAAAGACAAAGATATGACCTATTTTCAAGACATGAGAAAGAAATACGAAATTCAGCCAACTGTATCAAAACTTTTTTCATCAGCTTCTAAGCAAGATGATGACGGACTTCGAGCTTCGTACAATATCTCATTGTTGACTACTAAAACATACAAACCACATACTTTTGGGGAAGATTTAATTTTACCAGCAGTAAATGAAGTAATAACCACTGTGCTCCATAAACCAGCTGCAGATATTATCCGAAAAATTCCTTTGAGCAATAGTTCTGTGCAAAGACGAATTGATGAGATGGCTGAAAACATTGTAGAATCATTGTGCAATCATCTGCAGACTTGTCAATTTTCAATTCAGCTGGATGAGTCCACTTTACCAACCAATGAAGCATTGTTATTGTCATACGTGAGGTTTATCAAAGATGAGAAAATATATCAAGAACCATTGTTTGCTACGAATTTGGAAACAGATACAAAAGAAGAAACCATATTTAATACACTGGAAAACTTTTGTGACGAGAAAGAAATTCCTTTTAATAATATTTTGTCAGTTGCTACGGATGGCGCACCGGCTATGACAGGGCGTCACAAAAGCCCTGAAAACTCAGGAACTTAAAAAATAAAGTTCCTGACGTGCTTGCTGTGCATTGCGTAATTCATCGCCAGCATTTGGTTGCGAAAAATTTGAGTGAACGCCTCCATACATCACTGCAATATGTTATCAGAGCAGTTAATAAAAATCAGAAGTAACTCGTTGAATGATAGATTATTTAGTCAGCTTTGCATTGCCAATGATGAAGATTTCAACCGATTGCTGATTCACACAGAGGTGCGCTGGCTGTCAAAAGATACTTGTTTGACTCGATTTTACAATCTGTTTGGGTCTGTGATAGAGTTCGTAGGAAACAAAGACACGGAATTGCGCGACAACCTTATCTCATCAAAGAACGATATTGCATACTTGACAGATCTGTATAAATTGTTTAATGATGTCAATCTCCAACTTCAAGGCGACGATTTAAACTTGATTAAGACAAAAAATAGCGTTGCTGCTTTCGTGTCCAAACTGCTATTATACAAAATAAATATCGGCAGACGCGAATTCAATAACTTCCCAAATTTATCATCAGTATCATTCAAGCACGACGACTTGCTTGTTACTTGCAACACAGCAGGATCATCCCAGTTAGAAAAAGAACTAATAGAACTGACGACAAATGAGGAATTAAAAATTAAATTCAAGAATGGCTACCAAGAATTTTGGCTGCAGAAGCTGATTTTGCAACTGTACCCAGGATTGTGGTCGATTGTTCAACGATTTCTGATAACATTCCCATCTTCCTATTTAGCTGAACGTGGATTTAGTGCTGTAGCAACGTTGGTAACTAAAAAGAGAAATCGGCTCCATGTTACTGAACGCGGCGACTTACGGTTGTTTTTAAGTAAAATCGAGTCTGATATTAACAAACTCCTTAAAATGCATCAAATTCAACCTTCTCATTAGATAAGTTATAAATTCAATGTCTTTTGAATGTTAATAAAAATACTTTTCAATATAATTAAGTATGCGTTTTAATTGTTCTCATTGAAACAGTCTTCTTTAAACTCAGAAATAGGATAGGGCCATATCCTATCTTACGACTATAGTATATAATATTACACTTTTAAATATAATCGTGGCAATAGCTGTTTCAGATTCGCAAGTAAAAAAAATTGGGGGGGCATTAGGAAAAAAAATATTCTCAAAGTGGGCGGTGGGCAAAAAGTGGTTGAGAACCTATGATCTAGAGCAATGTTTTTCAGAGTGTGTTCCGCGAAACATTTAGGGTTCCACGACAATAATCAAGTGGTTCTGCGACGTGACAGTTTCGAGTGAATTTTCTTAAATATTAATAAAATCGTATAAAATTTGAATGCATAATTTGGACCCCACAATAAACTTCTCTTTCTTTTGGGGTTCTACCATCTTATTAAATTTCAGAAAGGTTCCGCTTTTAAATAAGTTTGAAAAACGCTGATCTAAAGTAAAATGACCATGCATCACCCCTAGCAAAGAATTTAAAATGTTAGGATACCAAAATCGAATACGAAACCGGACAGAGGACAGAAATCAGTTGCAGGGTTGTGGAGCATTGTCGAATGATTAGGCATCTATCCTAAAACTGTTAACAAAAGGCATTTATTTATCACAATAGGACTGTTGAAGAAATGATGACATATTAAAAAATAATACAATACGTAGCATTTCCATAAGCAGAACTATTATGTAGAGTCTGTTTAACATGTCCTCCCATAGAATCAATGCACATTTGAATTCCAAAAAGTAATATTACCGCGTACTTTGAGAAACATTGTAGGTGTCACCGTGCCAAGACCTCATAATATAACATTTTGACATGTACTGCTTTCCATATACGCGTTTCTTTCATGCCTGGTGTCTATTTCTTCTCATTAGGCTATGCTCCACTATTTCGTAATTATATTTTCCTCTGTCACGTTTCGTTGTCGATTTCTTTATCCTAACATTTTAAATTCCCCGTTAAGGACACTAAAATCACTTTTACTTGATTGGACATGTTCACTTTACCCTAGATAGACCTAAACTGTACACTACACTCATGAACTTTTCTTTACAAAGTTCTTAAAGTGCTAAAGGACTTTTCCAGGAAATGAACGTTATAGATTGATCATTAATATAATTGAGCTGTATTTACTTGTAGATTGAGTTTAGGCTGTACTGTCTAAGTTCATAAGCAGAGAGAGCTTACCTACAAAGCATTTAACCGGTCCATTGATACTGTTATCCACAATGGAAACACAATCCTAACTTTGGTTATATCCGCTATAAGTCGAAGTGTGAGTTTGAACTTCTCATTAGAAGCCCAATCTTTTTTTAATAAACTAGGGTCTCCGCTCCCCTACTCGCTGCGGTGCTCAGTGAGTTTACACTGTGAGCTCTTTCGTGGCGCTTGTTACGCAGGCGTAACGCCCCGTTGGGATCCGTCCTTTATTCACTAGCGCTCTTTATAAACCCCGGAGGTCGCTTCGCGAGCTCTTTTAACCCAATCGGTGATATGGCCGATCTCCCGGTCGGTGATATGGCCGATCTATGGCTTGCTCCCGATTGGCTCAACCCATTAACTTTTATCCATACTGAAGTAAAAATTTTCATTTCAGAAATGCATAAACAATAGAAAAAATCATAAACTAAATCGAAATTTAAAAAATTTTGAGGAACTGTACCGGAGGTACGTCCTCAACGTAGAATACGTCTTGTCACACGGGTGCTTGTAAATGAAACAGCACTTTACATAAAAGTTTAATTTATTTCTAGCAACTGCCAACAGAGGTCTATGATATGAGAAATAAGTTACAAAGTTAAATATTATTGCATGTTAATTAAGTAAACAAATTTACAAAATTAAAGCTTGGCAATTTGATTATTGCTTGGTAATTTTTATTTTATTTTATCTCGCGTTCGGCCGCATTACTCTCTTAAGCGCATCACCCGGATGAGTCACCCCTCATAACACGCATACATCTTCGGCCTAACACTTGATAACACTGCCGTCCCCTTCCGACTATTACAAGTCGAGTTACAATCCTTCCAAATCTTATCCGATTTTCCTACATAACCCCTACACAAGGTGCCGACAATGACGTTAATCTACTTCAGAAAAGTGCACCGTGTTGCAAAAATTGTACTATGCAGGCATATGCCTGCATGCAGATATTTGCTATGCAGGTATATGCCTATATTCGTCATCTTACTATTGCTAGTCTATCCAGGACGAGAACTAGTGTCTCAAATACTCTTCCTTTAACATTAAATATATCTTAAACTAAAATTTTAATTAAAAACGTTTCATTTCAACATGTTCCTAACATTCCCCTACAAATGTACCAAATCTAGGTATCATTGTAACGTTATTACACCCGCCGTCCTTGCGTATGTATATAGTCGTATCACTCAAGCAGATTAATTATATGCATTTGAAACTCTATAGATACATACTATATTTGGGCCTTTATCGTACACAATGAATTCAGTATATCTTTAAACATGTATTTTTGGCAACATCTTGACTAAGGAATTTTTTGTGAACTTTTGTATAATACAAAAGGAAAAAATGAAAATACTAGTATAGAATTATTGAAATTGTTTTCTCAACAATAATTCTTTAAGCATAAGTTTATTTTATTCTCCAGCTTTATATCTTAACTTCGAGCATAATTTATCTGACGGAGACCTCATATAACCTGAAAAGAATATTTCAAAAACGTCTTTGATATTATACAGGGAGAGAAAATATTCAAATTACCCCCAGATCATTGCCAAACACTTTAGCTTTTCATCTTTTTTGAAAATATTCGGATATCTTCATCTTCTCCACCTCATAAATATTGAAACTGAGGACTTTAAAAACAATCACTGTTTACTTTATTCCATTTTTCGTAATCATATCGCCATTTTTTTATGGATTTGGAATTTTTTGTTTTATTTGATATCACTGTTTCTCGCTTTGAGGGGATATTTTGTTTAGTATATTTTGTATTATTTTGAAAACCGTATGTAACTTAAAGTAAGAGAAATTATCTATTTCTTTTCAATTTTGTCGTTATAATGTTAAGATAGCCATTTTACTTTCTCATACGTAGTGTTAAGAAAGTATTATTTTCCTGAAAATTATCGATTTTGATATTTTAATGCCAATATATATTTAAAGCCCTCCTGAACACGTTTTGACTAATTTTGAAGTGATGTCCGTCTGTCTGTCTCTCTGTCAGTCTATGTGTCTGTATGTCTGTCTATATGTATGTCTGCTGTCGATTTCTTGTTTACACCATTGCGGCCACATATATTAATATATTTTCACGAAATTTTATATCCGGCTTTTCTATCAAAAAATCTAGAACTAGATAGAACTTCTTTTTAATTGGAGCGAAAACTTCGAAATTTATTTGAAATTTTAAATTTTTAACATGGCAGCATAAAACAAAATTTGACATAATCATATATAAAAGGGCTTATTTATGGCTCAATGATCATGAGACTTTATAGTTTCAATCATTGTCGTAGAAAATAGCCGCCATACAATTTTTTGGTTCGTGACGTCATCATCTTCTCTCGGGGGAACAAGTTACCCGCCCCACGGAGATGCATTGTCAAGTATAGTATCAAACGAAAAATTTTGTCACTTCCTTTAAAATGAAAATTAACACGCTATAATTGTAATCATTTGGATCCATGATAACGATTTTTCAAAAAGTTTCTTGTAAAATTTAAAAAAAAAGCTATTAAAAATACATTCTGGTATGAGAAACTCGAGTTGATTTCCTACTTTATTCAAAATTATGCACTTATTTTTGCTATCGATTTGAAAAAGCACATTAATGAAATAGTCCTCCCATTCATTTTCAAAAAGTTACATTGCTTTAATTCTTATACGACCCGCTTAGACAAATTAGGTCAATCAGAAAATTTTTATTTTTAATGCAACATGATCATTAAAAAACCGCATATCTATATCTTTGCAATCACCTAAATTATGATAAAGGAAAAAATCTAGCTTATGCCACTTTTCCGTACTATGTGAAAGGCTGTTTCTTGAGTGAAAATAGGGATCAGAAACAAATTAACGATGGAAATTGTTTAGATCAAAAATACATTAATATGTGTCAAAAAATTTTTTTTATCGCAAATGCAGCTAAATACAGCATTACACAGATAGAGATCGTATAAAGCAGTGGTACTCACTACGCGGTTGGGGCACTTAATTAAAATATGCATGCATTGATAGAAGACCACTAATTTATAGGAGCAAATTTCGTTACAAGTACTAGAAATACAATTCACAAAACGCAATTCCCGAAGCATTCTCAAAATGTTTTCCTTCAACTCCAATATATAACTGAGCTCTTCTAATAATGCTTCTGTAAATATTTTGGAGTTCTTCACCACTAATATTGTTGCAAGCATCAATTATCTTTTATTTAAGGTCAATTGCGTTTAATGGGCGAGTATTTTAAACTAGTGTTCAAAGACGACCCCATAAGTAAAAATCGAGAGGGGGTTAAATCAGGGGTTTGTGATAAGGCTTTCACACCTCTGTGTTACAATTGTGTTTATATTAAAGTATTGTTTTATTTCTGTGTGACTAAAAGTGTTAATTTTGCAATATAAATGTATTTTCGACATGTTTTCAACTCCATTGACTTTTAAGGGAAGTGATCTCTGAAATCGCGAAATTGTTTATGTTCCAGAAAAATATTAATAAAATAATTTTGTATTTTCGCTTCTCAGTTGCTAGTTGGGAACTTGCAGGTTTTGCGCACACGCGCCAGTTTGAAAAAGGAATTGGCGGCAGTGTGGAAGGGACGTTGGAACAGAGGAGTGGTGTTAGAACGCGCGTCGGATCATGAATTTGAGAATGAAAAGTTCTAAGTGTGATTTGTTAAAATATAGTTACGAAGTAAAAATGTAATAACAAGGAGATAGTGCTTTTGGGCGGATATGGCCCAGCAGAAGACACGATCATCGTTCGTGCAAAAATGTACTCCCGGGCTTGTGAAGAAATGGAGTCTTGTTCTGATGGAATAAAGTATTCTGCCTTTGGGTCGGCTTCGAATATGCAATTAAAGCTTAGTAGCTATTTATAACGATTGTTATGTCTGACCCCTCCTTGTGTGGATTTTGCCGAATTGTGTGGAATAGTTCATCGAAGTCTGGACTCCACTAGTTCCTGAGTGAAATCGAGTGTTTCCAGTAGTGTGATGAAGTCCACTTTTTCTTCGTGTATCTATTGCCAAAAAACTCAATTCCTTAACCTCCTGACGAGCGGAGAGTTTTCTTGTGTTCAGCCAAGTTTTCGCCTGTTTCTTGTTTGGTGCAAGAACTGTTCCGTGTAGAGACTCCAAATTTTTCGATCCATGTCCCTACGTGTTAATTGTTGTGTCTCAAGAGACCAGGTAACCTTTTGTCCAATTTCATTCTCATGAGATAGAATATTATTACAAGTTCGATCTGAAATTTAAAGCATTGATTACTGCTTTGAGCGTGAAATGGTTATTCTAAATGTTATGTGATTAATATGACAGATATTGTGTGTTTTGTATGTCAGAAAATATATGTATTCTCTCTGTTCCTCTTCCTCCAGGGGTGTTCTTAATTGTCACCCTACCGAGTGTAATTCTGAGTTATTGCATAATTGTTTAATGTACTGCTCCCACTATATTGATTACTGCCTTGTTTATTTTCAAATTCAATAAATGTGTTTAACTCTAACTTGTATCTTGTCTGTGGTTACACAAACCGACGCCACAGGATCTGGGAGGCCATTCTGTGGCTCCTTTCAAACTAATCCACTGTTTATCAAAGTTTTCGTTATATCACAATTATAACCTGGTGTGCAGGCGAGCTATCTTGTTGATGATACATGTTTTTTAGAAGCGATAATATTGTCATCTCCATAAAATCCGTTGCAGTATCGTTTAAAATAAGCTGCATGTATTTTTCAGCTGTAAGAATCCCTTCATAAAACACAGGACCAATCAGTTTTCCATTCCAAATTCCGCAGAATACTTTCTCTGGTGATGTATTTCACAGATAAAAAATGGTTTCGTATTATCTCAATAATGATCGTTGCGAATATTGATTGCTCCATCTTCCGTAAACAAACATTCATCAGTTCACAGAATGTTCTTAACAAAGTTCGAATTGATGTCTTCTTGGATTAACAATCAGTTGCAGAATGCTATACGCCGGTCAAAATCGGAAGGATGCAGTGCTTGAAGTCCATGAATACAAAATGGATGACAATTGTATTTTCCAAGTGTTCTAGCAATTGACATCCTAGATAGACCCAATGTTTCGATTGCTTTTCGAATGCTTGTTCGTGGGTTAAAAGAAAAATATGCGATGATGTCACTTTCTTTGTCCTCCGTGTACAAACGATTTATTCCAGAGCCAGGTCTTGGATGAAATGAACTAGTAGTTCTTAATCTCCTCATCATCCGATAAAGAAATGTACGTGAAATTTCAGACAAGTTTGGATATCGCCGTCCAAAATTCCGATCAGTTTCTGCAGTATTTTTATTACACAGAGCATAAATTATTGTTAATTCGAAAAGCTCGTTATTTGTTCAAAATACCATAACGCACAACTAATTACGTGTTCTTAATTCGTCGATTCAGAACTAAACATGCTGTCGATTCACTGAATGATTTCTAATCGTCTTTAATTTAGTATAATAATAAAAAAAGTTTAGTTGTATTGAATAGAAATAATACTGGGAATAAATACGTAAATTAAAAAATAAATCGCCTGCATTTCATTCTTCAGTTTTTTTAAATTATTTTACTATAAACATTTGAAACGGCTAAATTAGAGTTAAAAGAAAGAAAAAATCGTCTGTATGTTCTATTCTTCGTTTTGAAAAATCATGTTAAATTTCAAAATCAAATACATATTTGCATTTGCTTACTTATTTATTTTAATTGTTTCAAATAAAAAAATGGTATGTCTCAATGTGAAAAGTACTTAAGAATCCGTGATTGCATCGTGAGTCTACACGGAATTCGTATAAATGTATCCTATGTATTATCATCCAGTTTTATCTTTTTTCTGATATGTCACAAATTTACGTTTCTAATTTGATATAGGGTCCTCATTCACAATGTTCAATTTTCAATTAAATATAACTCGCTCAATTTTAAAGATACAGATATGAGGGTTTTTTTAATGATCTTTTTGTATTAAAAATAAAAATTTTCTGATTGAGCCTGATTTCTGATTAAGACTGATTTCTGATTTTGACAGTTCTCATTAATATTTTGTGTTGTTCATTGCTCTTAACGAAATTATTGTACTTTTATTAAATGAGTAGCAGTTTAAGCTTTACATATTCCATATTGATAAAGAAACAGATGACAGTTTAAATGCATTTTTTTACTATTTTTACTTTCCCTGCAATACATGGTAATGTATAGGGAAAGTATTGGAATCATGCCGAAAATCGCAACTCGAGTTTTCGACGGATCTACACGTTTCGAGACCTCTAGAATACGAAAATACCATTTTTAACGTGACGTCTGTGTGTGTGTCTGTCTGTCTGTGTGTCTGTCTGTCTGTGTGTCTGTGTGTCTGTCTGTCTGTGCAGATTTTGTATCCACTCTAACTAAAAAACTAATGGACCGAATTTCACAAAATTTTGTAGGTAAGTTACTTGTGGGCGGGGCTGGTGCTGATTAGTTTTGGGTACGATTCGGAATAAAAGAACCCGCCTTTTTTGTGAAATGGCCCGCAAAAGTTTGTATCCACTGTAGCTGAAAAACTAATGGACCGAATTTCACAAAATTCGGTAGATGAGTCACGTATAGGTTACCCTGGTGCTGATTAGATTTTGGTACGATTCAGAAAAAAATAACCTGCCTTTTTTTTGCAAAATGGCCCGCAAAAATCGCCAAAATCTAAAATAAAAAACTACGTATGCTCAAATATATCCATGAAATGCTTGTTTAATACGTAATTTTTAACGAAGAAAAGAATAAGAACAATCCCATTACACTAGGGCTAGCCGTTCTCGAGATATTTTAGTTTTTCGTACTTTCCCTACGCCACCTTTGAAAATAAGCTAGGTTACCGAATGAGAAAGAAAATTGAATTAAAAGTTAAATAAATTTAATTAATATAAAGAGAACGTTAATATAAGTCTGCAGGGAGAGTCATGTGCTGCTCACATCAGATTTTTACTTTCCCTGCAATACATGGTAATGTATAGGGAAAGTATTGGAATCATGCCGAAAATCGCAACTCGAGTTTTCGACGGATCTACACGTTTCGAGACCTCTAGAATACAAAAAAACCATTTTTAGCGTGACGTGTGTGTCTGTGTTTGTGTGTCTGACTGTGTGTCTGTCTGTGTGTCTGTCTATGTGTCTGTCTGTGCTGATTTTGTATCCACTCTAACTAAAAAAGTAATTGACTGAATTTCATAAAATTTGGTAGGTAAGTCAATTGTGGGCGAATCTGGTTCTGATTAGTTTTGGGTACGATTCTGGATAAAAGAACCCGCCTTTTTTGCGAAATGGCCAGCAAAAGCTTGTCTCTACTCTAACTGAAAAACTAATGGAGCGAATTTCACAAAATTCGGTTGGTAAGTCACTTGTGGGATAACTTGGTTCTGATTAGATTTTGATATGATTCGGAAAAAAATAACCTTTTTTTTTTTGCAAAATGGCCCGCAAAATTCTCCAAAATCTAAAATAAAAACTACGTGTGCTCAAATATATCTATTAAATGCTAGTTTAATACGTAATTTTCAACGAAGAAAAGAATAAGATCAACCCCATTACACTAGGACTAGCCGTTCTCGAGATTTAGTTTTAGTTTTTCCGTATTTTCTCTACGCCACCTTTGAAAATAAATCCAGTTATCAAATGAGAACGGAAATTGAATTAATAGTGAATTAAATTTAATTAAAATAAAAAGAACTTGAATATAAGTCTGCAGGGAAAGTCATGTGCTGCCCACATCAGATTTTTAATACTCTACTCAGCATTTAATGACTAACAATTTTCTTTTCCATTTATAATGCACACTTCAACGACATAAAACATGAACATTATATTCCAATCTTTTTAATACTTTCATGACAAATTATTTTCGCCTAGCATGAACAAGTTGTAATCCAGCTTTGTTTTATCACATAATGCATAGACTTCCCATAATTATGGCCAGCAATTTTACTATCCAAAAGTGCCCTGTAAAACCCACACGAAAACATTAATGCTGATTATAAAAAATACTGTGCCATAAACTCGTAAACATCTCAAAGAAAAAGATGGAGTATACGTATAAATCCATTAAAAGCTCTTTGATATTCATATACACTGTTTTTAAAGGTACGAGAAAAAACGAGAGATGGTTATTGTTTTTAAAGATTTTAATTTAAATATTTATAAAGGGAAGTTTTTCCAGGAGGTGGGAATGTTTGCTGGCGTTGCATATTGATATATTTTTTCACCCGCGTACGAATAAGTCAAAAATCAATAATGGTGCTTATGAGAAAGGAAATGGTTATGGTGAGATATTGTAAATCAGAGGTTCTTAATTACTTTTCACCGGGGCCCACATTTTCTTTTTAAATAACCAAACCGTGGAATGTGAACATTTAATTTGGTACATGTAAGTTATATGTCAGATTGATACTCATATTAACATTATTCTTATTTTAAGATTTATTATAGGTAATATAAAAATATGATGTGGGGAACAACACATGATTTTCCTTACAGACTGAAATTAATTTTCTCTTTATTTCTTCTATAATTCATTAAATTGAATTTCATTGCACAAAATAACAACGCATAATTATTTTAAATGACACTAAATTTGCACTTTTAATTCAATTTTCGTTTTCATTGGGTAAAGTATTTTCAAAAACGGTGTAACAAAAATGCGAAAAAACCAATATCTCAAGAAAGGCTAGTCCTAGAATAATGGGGTTGGTTTTATTCTTTTCATCATCAAAATTACGTATAAAACGAGCATTTAATTGATATATTTGATCAAATATACCCTTTTATTTCACTGGGGACATTTTGAAAAAAAAAAGACAAAAATTTTTCCCGAATCATACCAAAATCTAATCAGCACTGGAGTTTCCTATAAGTGACTTATCTACTAAATTTTCTAAAATTTGGTCTATTAGTTCTTAAGTTAGAGTGGATACATACATTGCACAGACACACACATATACAAGCACACACACACACAGATATAAAGAGAGAAATACACACACTTACAGACGTCGCGCTAAAATTGTTTTTTTTGTATTCTTCAAGTCCCAAAACGTGTAGATTCGTTGGAAACTCGAGCTACAATTTTCGATAGGATTCCAATACTTTCTTTATACATTTCCATGTATTGCAGGGAAAGTAAAATCTATAAGATTAACCTTTGATAGCGAGGAAATGGAAAAAAGAAATAGAATAAATTTCTGAAATTAGTTATTTGTTTTAATGTAAAACCACAAACACAATATTTTAATTTATTGATCAAGAAATTAATGAGCATAATGTGGATTATGTCCTTCTGACAAGGTGAACCTCAACTTTTGTTCCGACTAGTTTCAGCCGGAATTGGGTGGAAACGGTAGGTACTAGCCAGAAACTAATGCCCCTGAAATATCTCTTGAATTGAGAGTGAAGATCCGTAGAAAAAAAATCCCAAAGTTTACATGGATTAGCATGTTTGGTAGCTCTTATTTGAAGTATAATATGTATATTTACATAATGTGTGTGATTAAGGGTGAGCGTCAGTAAATCTTCTGCCCTATCCACGCTTAACTTTCGGGGTACACGTTTTTCGTCGAAATTCAGCTGAACAATTACGAAATATTTTCTGAAAGATAAAATGCAATACTTAGATTATATTAAAACTAAATTTAATACTCAATAAAACATAGAATATATTTTTTATTTTAATCCAAAATATTTTTGGTGCTGCCATCTGTTGTCCTAATTTAATTCACACCGATTATTTTTACTTTTTAATGAACATTTTTAAATATCTATTCCTTCTAATACAGTATTAAATACAACAACAGATCATATATAATAATGCCACAATCACGGAAAAGTAATTTCTTATTCTATAAATTTGATAAGGGGATCTGAATGTACAGCCGCGGAAAAAAAACGCCCCACCCTCTGTTAATCGAGCATCTTTCATCGTAGAGAAAATTGAAAGATACCATTCGATTAGGAATAACATCCTCTACAAATTAATGTGCGTAAAATTTGCATAAAGGGCCGTCTTCAAATCTAAACGCGCACAGACTTTGAAATTTTCAATGGCAACACCCAAGTTTGACAACGTAGTTCGAATCTGGAGCAAAATTCAACCTGTGATACCAAATTTCAAGTTATTTGGGTGAAGAGTTTCTGAGTTGTGAGTATGTAAAATTTTGAGCTCCTAATGTTAAATTAGTTTCCAAGACTTCCATTCATATTTTCTGTAATAATTATCTGCTCACACTGATTATTTGTATGACGTTACTACTAAACAACCCAAACACATTTACGTGATTTTTATTTTTGTGGAAATAATTGTTTGTATGAAATATTAATTATGAAATCAATAATCGAAAAAATATGAATATAAACCTAGACATGTTTTGATAAAAATCGATTCACAATGACTTTTTATATGTTTGTGTAAAATTCCAGGTGTTTCCTCCCTCTAGTTCTTTCGAAATGTTTAAATATTCAGCATCACGATGATTTTAGGGGTCATATATTAGTTTAAAAAATGACGAATTTGAAAAAGTTATAGTAATTGTAAGTTAATCTTTATTTAAGAAAACGGGCATTTATTTTTACCCAGTTTTAATAAAAACTTTGTATAAACAGTGTTGTATAGATGCAACCTAATCAACGCAATTCTGCTACTGTATTGAAGGGTGAAAACTTGTATTGTTATAAATGGGATCTACTTATGTTACTGTCGATTAATAGTTCCCGAGCTACTGCGAGTTGAAATCGCCCACAAAATGCGATAATTTATAATAAATATTTATATAAAATAATAACAAATTATAAAATTATGGGATACTAAACACCAACAGGACTTCAAGCAGTGATTGATAATGATGGAAGTTGCACATCGTATTAATACTTTTATATTCGTCACCAAGTTCCAACGGAGTTGTTTTATAGCGTGATCTGCAGATATTTGTTAGTCTCATAAATTGTTTGTGAAACAGCATTATAAAATAACATTTGAAGATAAACATTTCGTTCTTCATTATTTCTTATTTCTTTTATTGACCTTGGCACGAATACCCCATTAGTTTTAGCAACGTACCCAGTACGACTTTTTACCCCTAATAATGGTGCCCTATTTGAGGCTCACATAATCCTACCCATTATAAGCCCACTGCCTTAGTAACACACAGACACAGAAGACAACACCATACCCAGCCATGAAAATGCTCACCCTCTCATGCAGGAATCGAACCTGCAACCCTTTGGCTGTGAGCTAAGCCATAATGCTGAATATCAAGAGGATAGTTCAATAATTAACAACAGTTCTGTGGTCAATCAACGAAACATCGCCCTTCAAATTGCGGTTTCCAATATGGAGCTGATCCCCGAAAATTGCATATTCCGGAATATTGAATATCTTGGGATGTAAAGATTGAAACGTCGTGAAAATTTGAATTTGGACTAATTTGGGGGTCTAGAACTTGTGGGTGACGTCAAAATTGAGTGTTGCCATTGAAAATTTCAAAGTTTGTGCGCGTTTAGATATGAAGACGGCCCCTTATGCAAATTTTACGCACATTAATTTGTAGAGGATGTTATTCCTAATCGAATGGTATCTTTCAATTTCCTCTACGATGAACGATGCTCGATTAACAGAGGGTGGGGAGTTTTCTTTTCCGCGGCTGTACATGACTAAGGACTGCAGCTTTGTCTTCAAGTCCAAGTTCAATTGCGTTTTCGTGATTGTGGCATTATTATATATGATCTGTTGTTGTATTTAGTAGCGTATTAGAAGGAATAGACATTTAAAAATGTTCATTAAAAAATAAAAATAGTCGGTATGAATTAAATTACGTCAACAGATGGCAGCACCAAAAATATTTTGAATTAAAATAAAAAATATATTCTATGTTTTATTGGGTATTAAATTTAGTTTTAATATAATCTAAGCATTGCATTTTATCTATCAGAAAATATTTCGCAACTGTTCGAGCAGAATTTCGGCGAAAGACGTGTGCCGCGAAAGTTAACAAAGCGTGGATAGGGTAGAAAATTTACTGACGCTCACCCTTAAGCAGAAACAAACGTACATGTGGTATGTTTATGTAAAAAGGACGCAATATTACATTCATGATTGTGCATTATTACTTTCCTTATATACATAATGTATAAGGAAAGTATTGTGACGGGGTCGAAAATTCGAATTCGAGTTTTCGACGGGAGAGCACGTTTCAAGCATCCCTGATCACGAATCAAACATTTTTGAAGTGATGTCTCTCTCTCTGTGTGTGTGTGTGTGTGTGTGTGTGTGTGTGTGTGTGTGTGTGTGTGTGTGTGTGTGTCAGTGGGTCTGTGGAGACGATAACTGACGAACGAATGGACCGATTTGAACCAAATTTGGTACAAAAATCCCAATCCGTAAGCACTGGAAGCCTATTGTTTTTATACGCAATCGAATGTTCAGAACCCCCCTAAATTTTCGAATGAAATTTTGAAAAAATCGTCAAAAAATCAAAACCGCTAATAAAGTTACGCAAATAGACATTTCTTATGTAATTTTTCATTAGAAAACGATTGACATAAATTTTAGAACGTTCACACGAGCCGTTTTTGAGATATTGTACATTTTTCAAAAAAAATATCAAAAAGTCATATAAAATAAAAATAAAAATTTCCTATTGATAAACATGTTCATTTTTCATATGTAATACCATGCGATAAATTGGGTGACATCATTCTCGTGGATCTAGCTCGTTCCATTCATGAAAAAAGATACTCTGAGTAACAGTTTTGTAAAGAAATTTTACCCTTGCTAATCCATATAAACTTTGGGATTTTTTTTTTCTACGGATCTCCACGCTCAATTCAGGAGATATTTCAGGGACATTAGTTTATCGCTAGTACCTACCGTTTCCACCCAATTTCAGCTAAAACTAGCCGCAACAAAAGTTGAGGTTCCCTTGTGAGTTCAAACATAATGAATAAGTTATTTCAATTGGACTCAGATGTGGGCAAATGCGCCTAATTTCAATTAACGCGGTGCTAATTCGATGGTGAAAACATTGCGCCACGAATCTTCTGCACCATTATTTCACTGTGAAAGAAATCATTGCATTGTGCAGCAAAAGTTATGCACTGTCCACATCAGATATTTTTAATGTGAATAACAGCTATGCTTGAAGTATATGTGGCGAAATCGGAGAGTTACGAAAAATGTAAAAATTTGGACGCTTATATCTCAGAGCTAACAGATAAAATTGCAAATAATTTTTACTTGTTTTGAAAAAAATAAGATTTAGATTATGAATATATAAAAATAATTTCAACATTTTAATATTTTTAATTTTTTTTTCCGAAAAACTTTAGCATCTGTCCGAGCGAGGGTTTTTTTTTTTTCGTCTTACTTACTTTTGTAATATTTTCGAAACTATAAAAGATAGATATAAATAGTGAGGAACAAAAATATGTATTACAAAATTCAATTCCGAGACCTATAATTTGTTTTTAGAAAACTCTTATGGTTTTCGAGCAATCGCATTGTAAAATTAAAGACGATTTAAAATATTCTGTTTTACAAGGTTGTAGTGCTTATATCTCAAAAACTAAAAGTCCTCTTTGAAAGCCCTACAAAGGTATATAATTCGATTCTGGATCGAGTTCTTAGTTTTCGAAATAAAGTGGTTATAACTTTGATATTTTGGTATTTTAACCTGGGTTATCTAATGGATGGGAACACTGTAATATTTTAAATGTCACAAGTATTGCATCTTAATCTTTTTACTCACTCCTTGATGAAATATTCGTGAACAAGCACGAGATGTTTTGTTTTAAAAAAATTAGAAAGTCAAATGAACTTGCAGATTTTAGAAACGTTTAATGATTGATGAGATTTGAACAGAATAGATGGAAATATACTTGTTCAATTACGTATTTATGTGTCACCAAGCAAGTTTATAAATTAACTTGAATTCTAAAATCTTCTCAGATATGTTGCATAAGTTTAATTTATATGCCGGTAATCAAGTTAGTAAAATAATTTAATATTTTGATGTGAAGCTTATGGTTGGAGCATATAGATGAAATCGAGGTGAAAAGTAAAATTGCTATAGCTATCTATAAACAGTTAGCGAGTCTTTGTAGCACTTTAAAAATCTGTAGCAAAGCAAATGAGTCTGAAAAATTCAAATAGACTTATTGAACTGTATTGGAGTTTTATTTTACAAAATGTTATTCACGCAGAATCATTTCGACTTCATCAAACTGGAGACACCGCTGATTTTTTTTTTCATTCTGATAATGATTGTGATAATAGTATAACTAAGCGATATGGAATATGAGTGTATGAGAAAGTCGAGTGGAGACTCGTAAAATTATGTATGTTCTCAATTTATTGTTGAAAAGATATTGTTCTTTAATATTTATTGGTGAAATTACACTCAATTTTTCTCAGCGCTGTCTAACAATAAATATGGGCAACCACAAAGCTTCTTCAATATCGTACACGATGGGGAAAAAATGTGGTTCTCGGATTTTTTTTTTAAACATTTTCTTTCGCTTCCAACGCCATAGGATTTCTCTGTAGGGTTTAAATGAAGAGTAATGACCAAACAGAATTTTGTGTCTCGGCATTAAAACAGCTCAACTTTCCTCAATTGTTCTTTAAATCGAGGTAATCCTGAAGGATTTGTGAATTTAGTGTTTAAGTTGTAGGGGTGTTTTTTGGAAGACTGTTTTTATTCTCGCCATATACTCCTAAGTCGTAAAGAAAAAAATAAATCTTCGAAAAAAAAAGAAAATTATATTTAGAAAAACATAAGTTAGATATTCGTCACCATGAAAAGATGGAACAATTTTTATTGTATGCATTCAGGAGAATATTGATCGCCTTCCAGTTCTAGAGAAAAGGAGAGTATATAAAGTATAATGCGTTTTTGTAGAATAGAACCATTTTAAAATCAAAATCTTTGTTCAAACGTATGTAAAAAATCCGTTGTGAGCAAACATAGTTTTTTCTTCATAATACAGCCTTACATCCTTCACAGCGAAATAATTATGTATAAGCTCCACAGGACAATATTTTCTGCAATGAATTGTGAGGTCTATGTAACCTTTGGTTATGATTTAACTTAGTTTACGTTCTAACTTACTTTATTTTTGTTTAATTTAAAAAGACTGTAAGCTACAGCATATACTCCCAGTAACAGCGTGCAAGATAAAAATAGATTAAAAATATCCCGATTAAAATATAATAAAATACATTAAAATTCAAACTATTAACAAGAAATAATTTTCGTAAGCAAATGCAAATGATTAAATACAATAAAATATAAAATATTTACAATAAATGCTTTCTAAAATCCATTTCCGATGAATAAAAAACATCAAGATTAACGTGGAAATTGTTGTATAATTTACAAAAACTACTTATTGCACAATTGCAACCAATATCCGAACTAAAATTCCTTACAGCAAATAGATTCATGGTCTTGGTTGATGTTGTGTTTTACATTGAATTAACAACTTCTTACTGGTTCGATTGTGTAGACCAATCCCAAACCAGCTAACAATTTTTGAGATCCTGAATAGAACAGGATAAAGTATAGGTTCGGGCAACAGAGAAGATCTTAGCTTGGTTTAGATTTTGAGCAGATGCACGTGAATGTGCGTATAATAGTTTTGAGTTCAGACGTTTGCGAGCTCTAAAAGAAACTAACAAGATGACAATAGGCTCTTGATCTAGATATGTACAATCATGATCAAGATGATCTAATCCCCAAAAGTATTTTCTGAAGTATCCTGACGTCCACTAATGAATTCGGTAAACATCGGCCTTCCATGTCCTATTATTACGTGTAGTTCAACCATGGAGGTAAAAGTAAGGAGTTAAAATTTCATATTAAGAAAACGCCAATATTGTTTAAGGCAATAATTCAGGTGGCGCTGGTATAATATAAATAGTCCTGCACTGTATGCATTTCTATGGCGAAAGGCTTAAAATGTTTATTTAAACTGTCAATTTTTTAAAAATAAATTATTAGCACAATGCAAAATAGAACTGAAACAATAAAGAAAATATTCCTGCGTTTTCAAAATTATTTTACCCTTCCATTTATTTTTATCTCCCTATATTCTGTACTCTATCCTACAACTATGAAAAAATACTGGTTAATTATATTCATAATGAGGGGACCCTTAATTAAAAAAGAATCAAAAATACATATACTAAATACTACGCCTTACTATTATGTCAATTAACAATAGCAGCTACATTACTAACACTAGCTACACGTATATATAATTCTCAAGGCATTATGGCATTTTCAAGTGTTTCATCCATAAGAGTTTTTTATCGCCTTCTTTCCAACTCCATGAGTTCAACTTTCACTAAGTGCCAGGTTTAAAGTAGTATTCATGTTCAGTCACTATACGGGCATGTGCAATTTAATGTATGTTTCGCATACATACCTTTTCAGTTTTACAGCTAGTTGCTATATCAGTTATGTGTGATAAGGCCTTCACACCTCTGTATTATAATTGTGTTTATATTAAGGTATTGTTTTATTTCCGTTTGATTGAAAGTGTTAATTTTGCAATATAAATGTATTTTCGACATGTTGTCAACTCCATTGACTTTTAAGGGAAGTGATCTCTGAAATCGCGAAATTGTTTATGTTCCAGAAAAATATTAATAAAATAATTTTGTATTTTCGCTTCTCAGTCGCTAGTTGGGAACTTGCAGGTTTTGCGCAGTCGCCAGTTTGAAAAAGGATTTGGCGGCAGAGTGGAAGGGCGTTGGAACAGAGGAGTGGTGTTGGAACGCGCGTCGGATCATGAATGTGAGAATGAAAAGTTCTAATTGTGATTTGTTAAAATATAGTTACGAATTAAAAATGTAATAACAAAGAGATGGAGCTTTTGGGAGGATATGGCCCAGAAGAAGACACGATCGTCGTTCTTGCAAAAATGTACTCTCGGGCTTGTGAAGAAATGGAGTCTTGTTCTGATGGAATAAAGTATTCTGCCTTTGGGTCGGCTTCGAGATGCAATTAAAGCTAAGTAGCTATTTATAGCGATTGTATATGCCTGACCCTTCTTCGTGTGGATTTTGTCGAATTGTGTGGAATAGTTTATCGAAGTCTGGACTCCACTAGTTCCTGAGTGAAATCGAGTGTTTTCAGTAGTGTGATGAACTCTAGTTGTTTTCTTCGTGTATCTATTGCCAAAAATCTCAATTCCTTGACCTCCTGACGAGCGGAGAGTTTCCTTGTGTTCAGCCAAGATTTCGCCTGTTTCTTCAGTGTGTATCCATTGTTTCTTGTTTGGTGCAAGAACTGTTCCGTGTAGAGATTCCAAAATTTCGATCCATGTCCCTACGTGTTAATTTTTGTGTTTTAAAGAGACAAGGTAATTTTTGTCTAATTTCATTCTCATGAGATAGAATATTATTACAAATCCGATCTCAAATTTGAAGTATTGATTTCTGCTTTGAACGGTTATTCTAAAATGTTATGTGATTTAAATATAATATGACAGATATTGCGTATTTTGTATGTCAGAAAATATACGTTTTCTCTCTGTTCCTCTTCCTCCAGGGGTGTTCTTAATTGTCATCCTACCGAGTGTAATACTGAGTTATTGCGTTATGGTTATGAGTTATTGTTTAATGTACTGTTTCCACTATTTTGATTACCACCTTGTTTATTTTCAAATTCAATAAATGTGTTTAATTCTAACTTGTATCTTGTCTGTGGCTTCACAAACCGACGCCACGTATGTGTGTTAGTAATAAACAGTTTAGATTGAAATAACTAAGTCTGTGTGGTTTTCCTTGGCCTTAAGGTAACCTTGACTTACGACAAAAGTTTGTTGTAGCTATGCCATTTTTAGGTAACTAATATTTAAGGAAGCATATACATTCTTCATAAGGAAACACGATCAGGGCAATTTAATGTCCAACTGCATGTGAGATTTAGGCTCATACTTACAATGGCCCCCGAACAGAGGGCCATACTTTACAAACTAACAGTACGTAAACTGAAAGTGGGTACTTTTGGTAATTTATGAGTCCAAAAATAATGACTTGTGGAAAATTCTTATCAAGAAATAATTGACAAATATTATCCCTTGAAGTAACTTACTATTAACGAAGTCTTCGGCATCAAAATAAAAAATTTGATGTGTGCAGACCACTGATGTGTAAATTTACTTTCCCTACAGTCTCAAAGTCATTTTCACTTTCTTTTGTAATTCATTAAATTGAGTTTAATTGCATAAAGTTAGGCCAATTTAGTACTAAAAAGTGTTAAAACATATATTTTTCGGATCGACTATAGATAGGAATTAGATGATAACTGATTGTTTCTACTATAGATAGGAATTAGATGATAACTGATTGATTTGATTTAGCCTCAAATTCTAATGTAGGTATGAATGCACTAAGAATTTTCATTTCCGGTTCAAATATTTTAATTTTAATTAAAACATCTACTTCTTAAGCTTGGCTATAGATAAAAACGATATAGATCTAGACGACAACATCAAATTTTGAAGGTAGTAGGATGGTATACTGAGGATTCTCATTTCTGGTTCCTAATCCATTTCTTGTTCAAAAACATTTTTGTTTGAACCGGAAGACATTTATTTCTCAAAATTGGCTATAGATATACCTTAGATGGTGACTAATATGAATTTAGCATTAAATTCTAAAAGGATTAGGGTTCTTATTAAGGATTTTCCCTTCCGGTTCTGAAAATGTCACTTCTGATTAAAATATTGGCATTTCTGCAACATTTATATTTATGGGTCGGCAATAGATAGAGCTAAGATGATCACTGATATGGGTTCCACATCAAATTCGCGAAGCAATAAGGAAGCTCACTAAAGATATTTCATTTCTGATTATTTTCAGCATAAAATTTCAGAGGGGATAGGATGTTCACTAAGGATATCCACTTATAGTTTTGGAGGTGTCACTTTCGGCTTTTCTGAAAATTTGCATGACATCATGCGAATATAATTTCTGTATGAAATAAGAGTATAAAAGCGCAATAAGAGTGCAAAAGATTCTAAAAATATTCTTTTGCACTCTAGAATGAAGTTTGAACACCACTTTCCACCACATGAAGTCTCCTCAATAATTTGTTTCAGATTGCATTGCGGAACATATAATGTAATTTCCATATTTGATTGAATCGCGCATAAAATGTTACACTTTAGCAGAATGGTTACAAGTATTAACACTTATATTTAACTAACCCTTATATTTAATTAAATCACTGTAACCCTTATATTTAACTGAATCACTTCGGTGCACAGAATTTCATTTCGTTTTAACGAGCTAATTTGTTTCAGTCAGTTATTTAACACACAGCCTTTGAGTGGTAGATATTTATAGCACCGAGTTCCGCATAGAAAGAGTTGTTCGAAGAGACGCGCTTAAATTTTTATTTAAACTACCACGATGTAAGTTTTCAATTAAGTAGAAAGCACAATTATGATGATTATATTGTTCGCGAATGCAGAAAAGCCGTCAAAAAAGTGTCCATTCTAATGTCTGACGTTCATATGTGTTCAACATGGTTTAGCTTGGATTCATTTTTGATTTTTCGTACGATTGTTTATAGAGAATATATTGTTTTCACTAAAATTACAAATTCGGGAGTTTGACGTACACGTACGTTTTAAGACCTGACCTCATTTTTATACTTTTGGAAAGAATGCGTGTGTGCGTGTAGTGCGATGTTAAGAACCTTGTTGACCCATCCGAGGCTCGAATACTGGCCTGCTGACGTTCTTCCAACTGAGCTACTGAAATGAAATTGCAAGCTCTTATCGAAATGGACTCTGCATTCTCTTCCCTCTAATGTCAGATGGACGTGCAACTTGACAATCTAGCTGACCATCTCTTGCTATTTTTACCTCAGGTTACCTCTTGGTGCTATTTTTATCCTTCAGGTTAGCCTCCTGCGTGTTCGTTGACCTCCTACCCCCCCCCCCCAAAAAAAAAATCGGTTTTGATATCGGTTTTCACTATCCCAGAGTCCAAGTCGTACTAGGATAACTTTCAGAGCCCCGACACCATTGCCCTAGCCTACTGGATAAATTTGTTCGAAGGCCGTTATAAAGAATTTTGCTATCCCAGCCGGAATCAAATCGCGAATCTTCCAATTGAGATATTGAAAGGATACTGCAAGTTCTTAACGTCAAAATGAGCTCTGTTTTGTGTGTATGTGTTGTTGAGACCCAGACCGTCCGACCTACCAGAAAGGTGTAAGGTAACTGTATGGACGGCCGGGAAGTGCCACCCAATTTAGACCGGAACCCAGTGGGGGAGGCATCCACAGGGACCGTACCCTCCTTCCCCTACCACCAACCTCTCGGAAGGACTTACGGACCCACATGTTTAACGTGATCGTACTCCGCATGAACACGGCGGCATTTGTGGCAGCGTGCAAATCTAGCGCGCAAACCACGGGGATACCGCACCCGAGATGGCCAACAGCACGCGGCGTTCCGAAGTGGTCACCCACCAAGTACTAACCGCGCCCGATGCTGCTTCACTTCGGTGATCTAACGAGAACCGGTTTGTGTGTATGTGTGTGTTACCTCATAATTGCCTTACAGTTGCATCGAAATTAATCAATAGTCAATTTTTAGGAGATACTTAACTTAAATGCATTGTTATTTCTATGCATTAAAGCTGCACAAAATTGAAGATATTTTTAACCACAAACCTGCTCCTTATTTAGCTAGCAAATCAATAAAAAATATATAAAATCGTTGAATCATTATCGAGTTGCTAGCAGTTAGTTTCAGAAACCGGTTGTCAAGTCTCGTTATTTCGGACTTCAATGTAGGATGATAGAATTTGCAGCAGAATATCCCTTAGATTCAGCCTCATTGCATGAACAAAATTCAACAAAATCCATCGCATAGTTAAGGAAATATTTAAGTTGGAAGCATGTATGTATTTAAATGCTGTATTTTGAAGCCAGAATATTACATTAATAATTTCTCCAAAACTACAGAGATTAGTAAAATAAATAAATTTTAACTTCAGATATTTGATTGTCGCCAGATTGGCGACATTTTATCCAAAAGTAATCAGGGTGAGGCTATTTCACCAAATTTGTCACAAAACGTGACAAATAGACGATTTGACAGATATATTGGTTTTTCTGTAATATACGTAAGAACAATTATCGTAACGACCATCGGAGAGAATCTGACGTAACCGCATTTTTATTCCCAGAACTGCGATTGTTGAGGAAGGGTTCGAGAAATTTATCCAGACTCGCAGTCTACCCAGTGGTTTAGAAGGATTAATCTTAAACTGCACACTTAAGTACTGACCACTGAACCGAACCTAAACAAACCCGAATTTGCGATTTCTTTTCACAGTGGACAAAATTGTGTTGGTGGCGAGGGGGTAAAAGTCTCTCGGAGCCCTCAAGAAACCTCCTGGTTAGGTAAAAGGGGGTTCCAGGAGGAAATTTACTTGACCACGGGACAGAACATAAATGTCCCAATTTTTTATTAATCTTCAAATATTTCACCAACTTGGCAATATTTTCCCCAAAGTCCATCAAATTTGTCGTCAAGTGTGACAAACAAACGAACTAACAGATATTGGCTTTTCTTTATATATAAGAATAATTCTACAAAATTTTTATATTTGCATAACAAATTGCGCATTATCGTCGCAAAATACAATACCAATTTACATACCAAATCCACTTTTAAATACAAAAAAGTGGAAGAATAAGCCTAGGGAAGCAACAAAAAAAAAATCCCTCCGAGAACTTCGAGCATTCTTGAGACTTTAAAAAGTGTCCTTTTGTGTTCCTTAGCCTAGTGAACAGCATTTAAATGAAGAGTAATGGCGAAGCGTCTTTATTTGTCCCACTGGTGAAGATGCTGAAGTCCTCTCAATTGTTCCTTAGATTTGAGGATGATCCCACCGGATTTACGAATGTAAAATAGAGATATTTTTCATCTTCCATGACGCGTTTTTAGTTTCTTCCACGTTTTATTTGGAATAAAAGTAAATGGGCAACGCCATTTTGAGAGAAAATGCTGGGGAAAAAATTGCGCGAAAATCGTTTTCGTTCGGAAAAGATAAAGACATAGATTTACATACGAAAGCTGTTGAAATACTGGTTAAGGTAAAGATTAGATCGATGATACTTATTCGATAACATATTCGAAGTAAATGAAGTAGAGAAAAGTTTACGCTTATTTTTGTACTTTATATATTTATTCAGAATAATTACCATTTACTGGGAGACTGAACTAGCGCAAGGAATGTTTGATTGTTTCTTTTTCTGTAATCCTCTGATTTAACCTTCTATACTGAGCATAGTCAGCACAAGAAACACCGTGCAAAAATAACTTGAAAAATGAGCAACAGCCTTTGGATTAACTCCAACCAATAACATATCCCACTCAGCGCTAAAATACGTAAAACATAACAGGCATAAGTCCAGCTGATTCCAAAAAGAGGGGTAATAAAATATGGGAGTGGAAATTAAAACGAAATAAAACTGTGTTGGTGAGGTATCAAATTATCAGGCTCATCAAGGCTAAGAGTAGAATTCGAAAATTTTCATTTTTCTCAGTCACTAAAAGGTGAGGAGGGAGTAAAATGTTTCCTTTTTCTTGGTTGTGAAAAAAAGCAATAAATAAACATATTTCAAACAATTTTCCAAAAAATATCAATTCAATGAAGGTACAGAAAAAGTAACAGGAATGCTTAAAATAGATTGGAGAAAGAGGGCAGTAAAATATGAGGTGTCAATTTCAAAAATCAATAAATATATCCTAATGGATATCAAAAAGTAGGAAGCATCTAGGCTATGGAAAAAATGCTAAGATTTTTATATTTGTAATCACTAAGGAGCAAGGTGGTAAAAAAGTTTTCGTTTTTTCTTAGTCGTGAGAAAAACAACGAAAAAACATATCTAAAATAATTTTTAGATATTTTTCAATCAAACCTAAATACAGTGTAAAAAAACGCAAATGTTAATTAGAAAACAGGCGTAATGAAATGCGGAAGAAGTATGAATTAAATAAAGAAAAATATTCGAAATTATTAATGAAATATAAAATATATTTTATTTTTATAGTCAATATGAAGAGGAAGCTTTAAAAAATATCTACTTTTTGTAGCTGTGATAAAAGTAATAAAAATGATATGAGAATAAGTTTTGAAGAAATACATCAAAAACACCTTCAAAATTTTTCTAAATTTAAAAGTAAAAATGGAATCTAAATATTTATGATGAAGCAGGGGGTCGTGAAAGCACTTACTCCTGTCTGCTTTTATTTATCACGAATACATGAAACACAAATGTGAAAATTTAGAATATAAGTTTTCATAAATCTTATCGTTGATCCGACAGTTTCCAATCACTCAAGAGTAAAAAACGCAAGCAAGAATTCGGTTACTGTTAAGTATTCCAGATTCAAATTCTAATTGCGGTCAAAATTTCAAAAACTTCCAAATTTTAAAATGATTTTTCAAACCTAAAACGTAAAAAAATCAAGGCAGTCAATCCTATTAAATAATCAATAATTAGTCGAATGCCCATTATCAACGATAAATAAGCAAACCCCGAACAATTATTTTAATAATTCGAATTTATCCAGTAGGCCTTATCGAGCTGATCCCCATGCACCAAATTTTAAATCTCTATCTCAATTAAGATAAGGTATTTTTCATTCAAACATTTCTGTGTGCGCTACCTCTAAAATTCCCATTATTTTAAAACACTAATATTCTTTATACTGCTACGAAAAGTACTACCTCGGCCGATACTGTTACCAAAATTCAATTGTCTATCTCGCTGCCAAAAGCTTTTTTTAAACGTTCTTATTTCGAACAAAATAGTGTGGAGCACCTCTTCCCCTCAAATGTAAATTTTGAAACAATTTATTTTTCTCCAGTGTGTCTTGTCGAAATGTTCACTCATGCACCAAATTTTTAGCCCCTCTGTCACTTAAAAGAAAACGTTTTTATTTGTTCATCGAATACGACACTTTGGTTTGCGCACCCCTAAAGTAACAAATATTGGAAAAGTGGAATCGTACAATTTTTTCTAATCGAACGATCTATTTACTCTTGTATCAAATGCCTAATATTTTATCACAATGAATTTTTTTCTATCATTTTGCATTTCGAACGATTTGGTGTGGAGCACCCCCCCCCCCACACACACACACACACACCACCACCAGCACTTAAAAAAACATTTTTTTAAACTTCGATCTTTCCCGGCAATTGTATCAAACAATTAACCCGTGTACCAAATAGTAAGTTTCTATCTATAGAGTCCAGCTTATATCTAATAGTAAGTTTATATACAGGGTGTCCCAAAAAGATTGAAACGCGTTTTAATTCTTTACCTGTTGGAGATAAGTGGGCAATGTAAATTGCAGAAATGTTGAAAGTAAGGTAGAAATTAAGACTACGTTAATGAAATAGTCCTCCCATTAATTTTCAAAAAGTTACACTTTTCAAAATTTTATACGACCCCTTAGACAAATTGGGTCAATCAGAAAATTTTTATTTTTAATGCAACAAGATCATTAAAAAAAACCGCATATATGAATCTTTAAAATTGAGCGAGTTATATTTAATTGAAAATTGAACAATGTGAATGGGGAGCCTATCTCAAATTAGAAATGTAAATTTGTGACATATCACAAAAAAGATAAAACTGGATGATATTACATAGAATACCCAACAGCGTAGTGAGTACCACTGCTTTATACGATCTCTGTCTGTGTAATGCTTTATTTAGATGAATTTGTGGCAAAAAAATTTGTCACATAGTAACGTATTTTTGATCTAAACAATTTCCATCGTCAATTTGTGTTTATGATCCCTATTTTCACTGATGAAACAGCCTTTTACATGGTACGGAAAAGTGGCATAAGTCAGATTTTTTTTCTTTATCATAATTCAGCTGATTTTAAAGATACAGATATGCGATTTTTTTAATGATCTTGTTGCATTAAAAATAAAAAAATTCTGATTGATTGGCCCAATTTGCCTAAGGGAGGGTCGTATAAAAATTTAAAATGTGTAACTTTTTGAAAATGAATGGTAGGACTATTTCATTAACGTAGTCTTATTCCCTACCTTACTTTCAACATTTTTGCAATTTACATTGCCCACTTATCTCCAACAGGTAAAGAATTAAAGCGCGTTTCAATCTTTTTGGGACACCCTTTATATATAGTCATATGGACAGTAGGAAATTAGTATATACAATCCGTTGTGAAGATATTACTTTTATTAAAATAAAATAAACATGAAAATTACATGCAATTAAAGAAGTAATACTGACAAGTATCTTTTAAAATGGTTGTATTTCCATGCTCAACATTATATGACAAGTTCATTAAAGTCATTCTCGTGAATTTAGCACATTTCAAAGAAAACATATTTTACTGCTATATAAAGAAAGCCCCCTCTGAATTACGTAAGAGGTAAACCGTTCACGAGTATTTCAATTATATTTTTTTTTTTGTTGATTACGTGGCGCCCTTTTAAAATGCACTAAATCGTAAAATTTAAATGAAAATTATTCTAAAATTGCAAATTCAAGTTGTCTATTTCATATCGTATTACTCACATCAATGAACTGAAAGAAAGCATATCAATTTGTATATGTGGGAATTGCTAAGAACACACAACAGAATTTTTCTATGCAGTAGCATAAGAATATAAAATCCCTTTCTTTTGAATATTTAAAAACATTGCTTTTATTATCTTTCAGAATGCAACAATACGTGTAACAGCATTTCCCTCATCACGCATGCCATCACAAGTACAATGCGCCGTGCTTCAGTAGAGCAAATCCGCAAACTTCACTTTACATCTCTCACGTCAGACAAACTTCGAATTTTAATTTCGAAAAGCTTCAAAAAATGTCGCGAAATTCAAGAGTGAAAATGGCATTTAAATATTTATAGTCCTGTCGGGAATCCACTCCTTCCTGTGTGTTTTTATTTATAGCGAATACATGAAACCCAAATGTGGAAATTTAGAATATCGGTTCCAATAAATCTTATCTCGGACGTGGCGGTTCTTCAATCATTCATGAGCGAGGCACACAAAGAGAGTTGCTAAGAGATGTTTCTGTTTCAAATTTATTTAAATCTTTCGCGTTAAGGTGAACGCTCAATGAATGAAAATATTCTGATGCGGCTTTCTCTTCGATGAGGACTTTCTCTACGAGTTAAAATTTATTTTTACTTTCCCTACAATACGTGATAATATATAAGGAAAGTATTGGAATCGTGTCGAAAATCGCAACTCGAATTTTCGATGAATCTACACGTTTTGAGACCCATATTCCTAGATTTCTAGAGCACTGTAAAACTATGTTTAGCCTGACGTCTGTGTGTTTGTATGTACGTGTGTGTCTCTGTGTGTGTGTGTGTTTGTGTATCTGTGTGTGTTTGTATCTGTGTGTATATATCTGTGTGTGTGTGTACTGTATTCAAAAAAAGTAATCTAACAAATGATTACACTACTAATTTCATTTCCAACTCAAATAATTTTCAACTCAAAATTCTGTTCTTTTTTGAAGCTTCAACTCAAAATTCTATTCGATTTTGAAGCTCCAACTCAAAATTCTGTTCTTCTTTGAAGCTTCAACTTAAAATTCTGTTCTTCTTTGAAGCTACATGACGTATACATAAAATTACGTAACGTATACATGAAAATACATCTGTCTATGACGTATGACTATGACTGTGTCTGCGTGTATGTATGTCTGTGTCTACGTATGTGTATGTGTCTGTCTGTCTGTGCAATGTATGTATCCACTCTAACTCAAAAACTAACTGACCAAATTTCCTAAAATTTTATAAGGAACTTGTGGTGCTAGGGATTTTGGTGCGATTTGAGATAAAAGAACTTGCTATTTCTCCGAAATGGGCAGCAAAAATCGTCAAAATCAAAATTAAAAGACTACGTATGCTCAAATGTATGCATTAAATGCTTGTTTCATGCGTCATTTTTGACGATGAACGAAGAAGACCAATATCATCACTCTAGGACTGGCCATTCCCGAAATATTTTTGTTTTTTTTGCGTTTTTGCTATCACGCCTTTGCAAATACGTCCAGTTGCTAAATGAAAATGAAAATTAAATTAAAAGTACAAATTTAGTGTAATTTTAAATAATTATGCGTGTTATTTTGTACAATTAAACTTAATTTAATGAATTATTAAAAAAATAAAGAGAAAACGAATTTGAGGCTGTAAGGAAAGTCATGTGCTGCGCATATCAAATTTTTTTTTTCATACCACAGACATGACTTTTAATTGTATAGCACTAAATAAAGTATAAAATGTGTGTTTATTTTGAATTGCATCGAATTTTCAGTTTTTAAAACATTTTTTATTAGTTGGTGACTTAATTTTAACATGTCGCCAGTTCGCCAAAATTCCCCAAAACTGAAATATCTCAAGAATGATAAGTCACTTCAGAAATAGGGTTGGTTTTATTCTTTTTCTCGTTAGAAATTATGCATGAAATAAACGTCTATATATATACAGTGGCTCCCAAAAGTGGCCGTACACTTACGAGTTTCAATGAAATACTGCTCCATTCATTAATAAAAATTAATATTTTAGAATGGGAATTTTTTAATAATATCTATAACTTGTTCTTAACAAAACCACATAAAATATTTTTAAAACACAGTAAAACTTTTTTTTTTTTTTTTTTGAAAAATTAATAATCAAAAAATAACCAAAATGTCACGTCACAAAATTCTTCGCACAATTTAAAAAAAAATTTCTACATACAGTAGATATTGTAATATTTCGGTAAATTAGTACTTAGTAGGATACCCTCTACCATCTACAATAGCTTTTAAACGTCTGTGAATAGAATTTACTAGTTTTTTTGTAATTTCTGCATCAATGTTTCTTCATTCTTCGATCATTAGTGTTTTTAGTTCGCTTTTCATTTTAATGTCTTGTCTTTGTACTCTAACCTCCAGTAGTTCTCCCCAAATATGTTCTATTGGGTTTAAATCCGGCGACTGAGGTGGTGTTTTCAGAACTTGTGGACAATTATGGAGACAGCAGAGGCGGACATTGAGAGCCGTGTGCTTAGGATCGTTAACTTGATAAAAAACAAAGTTGTTTCTAATACCCAAATTTTGGGCTGATAATTTTAAATTGTCTTTTAAAATATTTAAATAAAGAGTATGATTCATTATGCCATCAATAAATACCAAGTTACCTAGCCCTGATGCTGACATGCACCCCCACACAAGGAGGCCTCCACCGCCATACTTTACTGTTTCAACTAAGTTCTTGGGATTAAGTTCCTCATTTTTTCTTCTCCATACAATTATATGCCGATCGGAACCGAAAATGTTAAACTTGTTTTCATCTGCAAATAAGACATGATTCCAATACGTTTTAGGCTTATTTATCATTGATTTTGTGAAGGAAAGACTAAGCTTTCTATTTTTCGCACTTACAAAAAAAATTCTTCGGACAGAACGCCCATGTAATCCAGCTGATCTGAGCACTCGTCGAACAGTTTCAGGTGAAATTGAAGTAGAAAATTATTCAGTAAATTCTGTAGAAATTTTTACAGCACTCCGTCGTGGATTTTTAACAATTTTTCTAACTACAAATCTCTGATCACGTTGAGTTAACTTCGCCGGACGACCTTTTCTTACCTTGTTTTCGATCCGATTTTCTACTGTAAAGCCTTTTATCATATACTGCACCGTAGAATGGGATAAATTTACTAATTTAGCGATATTATGAACTGATGTACCACAACTATGATGAAAAATAATCAATTTTCGAATGCCGTTCGTTGTTTCCTTACGACAATGAGCCATTTTTAAATAATACTATAAATATTACGAAGTAAGCAAGCAAAGATTAAAGCCAAATGATTTTTAAATGCCACCACAATGCAAAAAAAATCTGATGTGGGCAGCACATGACTTTCCTTATATAACGCAATGAATTTACTACTTTTACAATTAAAAAAATGTTATTCTTATAGTAGATACTTATATTCTTTCTAAGATATTGAATTTTCGTCAATGAGTAGTCATTTTCATTGATTTAGCGTCATTTTTATCCATTTGACGAGTTTTTCGTTAATTTAGCGACATTTTAAAAAAAAATCGCCAAGTTGGCGACATTCCACCAAATTTGTCGCCAAACTCTCGCCAAGCGTTATGGATGGAAAAATAAGTTATTATAGCAAATAAATGACTATTGGCCTTCAAATTCAAAAGTAATACTCATAGTATCTTTTTCATGAATGGAACAAGCTAGATCCACGAGAATAATGTCACCAAATTTATCGCATAGTATTACATATGAAAAGTGAACATGTTTCTCAATAGGAAATATTTTTTTTTTATTTTATATGATTTTTTGGTAATTTTTTTTAAAAATGTGCAATATCTCGAGAACGGTTCATGTTAGCGTTCTAAAAGTTATGTCAATCGTTTTCTAATAAAAATTTACATGAGATATGTCTATTTGCGTAACTTTATTAGAGGTTTTGAATTTTTGATGATTTTTTCAAAATTTCACTCGAAAATTTAGGGGGGGGGGGGGGGGTCTGAACATTCGATTGCTTATAAAAACAATAGGCTTCCAGTGTTTACGGATTGTAATTTTTGTACCAAATTTCGTTCGAATCGGTCCATTCATTCGTCAGTTACCGTCTCCACAGGCTCACTGACACACAAACACACACACACACACACACGTGCACACACATACTTTCACACGCACACACATACTTTCACACACACACACACATAGTTTCACACACACACAGACATCACTTAAAAAATATTCGATTCGTGATCAGGGATGCTTGAAACGTGCTCTCCCGTCGAAAACTCTAATTCGAATTTTCGACCCCGTCGCATTACTTTCCTTATACATTATTGTATATAAGGAAAGTAATAAAAAAAAGCGACAGACAATAATTTTATGTATGAATGTATCCGAAAATGTTTCGGTGTACGATCACTTTTGTGACGTGTTTTTCCTCTGCCTCCTTGCATTTTCATTTTTATATAAAAATATGAGTCAATATTTAAAAAAATATATTAGGTTTTATTCAGAATCACATGGAGATGATATGAAAAAATATTGAACTTTATATTCAAATTCAATTCTAAGCGACAGCGCTTTTTCTACAAATTTTTAAAGTGTACGAACACTTTTGGGAGCCACTGTATATAATTAAGGACATGTTTATTTGTTTGCTTCGCTGTTCCGCATATAAATTCACAGCTTTTGACAGATATTTTTTTCAAATTTGATATAATAATTCTATACTTCAACACGGGTAATCCCACCTATGTTTCGAGTTTGTGGGATCAAAGATTAATATTAATTAAAAAACGCAAAATTATATCTTCCATAGATATAGCACTATGCAGATAATTATTTTCCGAAAATTTAGTTGAAGAAAAATATATCATGTTACTTAGTAACGGAATTAAATCTAATGTGTTTATTCGGCAGACGATTTTAATTTAATTTATGTTATTTAAACATGGATTTAGAAAAATAAACTGGATGGATAACCTTTTCTAAGTGCTACTCAAAATTGTAGAAAAATTGCAAGTGGAAATCTTGAATGATTTCTGCTGTAGCATAGCATTGTTATTTTTTAGTGTTAATTTTAAATTTAAATAAAGCCGTATCTACTAAAATTTAAATACCATTTTATTCACATGCTTTTGGCTTTCGAAAGAAGAGAAAATTGAAAGAAAATAAAGTAGAAACCCCCAACCCTAAAAAATTCAATATACACTATCCAACATAAAAAATGCAACACCATGAAGCTTTCACCGTATAATTATGCAAATTGCGAGACAAACGCAGCTGTCCGATGCATGCGAATAATCTGAAATGCAAGTAGGTCATGTGATTAGAGCGCGGGATGAACGAGATGGAAACGGCGGATGAGCCAACAGTTATTAATACCTGTCGCCTACGGAACCCCGTTTTCCGAGCTACTTTTTGTTTCAGAAGACATGTGTTGTTGAACAGATGCCTGGCTGATAACCCGAAATCCGTTTCAGCATTCGGACGATCGTGCGAGCGGATTCATTTTAGGCCTACGTACGGCTAGATGGTCGTACCGGCGTATCACCGCTGAAATCCACTGTGCAAAGGATTTGGAGATGATGGATTAAAGAAAGGCAAGTGAATCGTCGCAGTGGTACAGGTCCATCCAGACGTATGTCAGCACGCTTAAATCGACGCATTCGAAGGCATGCGGTGGCGGCCTCACAAACGACGATTGTCGACATTCTGCAAAATTTGCAGGGTACATTGGATGCTCCACTATCAACGAGAATAGTTTCTCGACGATTGGCCGAAAACGGCTTGCACTCAAACCGTCCATTACGAAGACTGCCATTGTCGATAAGACATCAACGTGAGAGATTGCAATGTTGTTGGACCCAAGCTTCTTGGACGACTGAATTGGACAGGGACGAGTCTCTGTTCTGTTTGTCGAATGACAGTCGCCGTGTGAGAGTATGGAGGCGACGTGGAAACATATCCAATTCTGCTGCGACTGTTGAACGCCATACTGTTCGACAACGCTGCATCATAATTTGGGGTGCCATCGACTTCGATAGCCGGTCACAGCTGGTTCGTATCAGAGGCACAATGATGACACGATGATATGTGAATGAGGTGCTGCAACCGGTTGCACTGCCCTACCTTCTGTGGTTACAAAATACTTTTTCCCAGCAGGATAACGCAAGACCCCATACGGCAACCATCAGCAGACAAGCTTTCAAGGTATTTAGGTGCTTCCTTGACCTCAGCTGTCTCCAGATCTGTCACACATCGAGCATGTATGAGACGTGATTGCCGTCATTTGAATTCTCTGCCCCCGCTTTAAACAGAGGACGACCTGTGGGTTATGGTTGAAGATATATAGTAATCCATCCCCCAAAAAGCTATCCGCACGCTCATTGCATCTGTTCCTCGAAGGGTTGCTGCTGTATCGCCGCAAGAGGTGGTCCTACTGCCTATTGATCACCCTGTCTATACCATTACTGTATTGCATCATCCTTCTGGAATTAGCATTTTATT
Source organism: Amaurobius ferox (assembly GCA_951213105.1). Lineage (NCBI taxonomy): Eukaryota > Metazoa > Arthropoda > Arachnida > Araneae > Amaurobiidae > Amaurobius > Amaurobius ferox. The sequence goes on from OX578151.1 coordinate 49,895,012, forward strand.
TATATATGCCATCTCTGTCTGTGTGTTCTTTAACATCACACGCTATTCGCCTTTTCATGGTGTTACATTTTCTGTGTCGGGTAGTGTGTTTCAATGGGGAATTACACATCCACTGCCAACCATCCACTTTGCTGCTCTAAGTCCTTGGACGAGTCAGGTGGTCAGAGCTTTCGACATCCACTGCCAACAGAGCCAACGGCCGTACCGTGCTGAAAACACCGGTTTTCGTTAGATCACCGAAGTCAAGCAGCATCGGGCGCGGTTAGTACTTGGATGGGTGACCACCTGGGTACACCGCGTGCTGTTGGCACATTTCGGGCGCGATAGCCATGTGGTTTGCGCGCTGGATTTTCACGCTGCCACAACTGCCGCCGTGTTCATGCGGAGTACGATCACGTTAAACATGTGGGTCCGTAAATTCTTCCGAGAGGTTGGTGGTAGGGGAAGGAGGGTACGGTCCCTGTGGACGCCTCCCCCACTGGGTTCCAGTCTAAATTGGGTGGCACTTCCCGGCCGTCCAAACAGTTACCTTACACCTTTCTGGTAGGTCCGACGGTCTGGGTCTCAACAACAACAACAACAACCACTGCCGACAGGTCACTCCAACAGCTTCTGTAAGCACAAGGGCCAGTCGAGTGGTCTGGGTTTTCGACGTCCACTGCCGAAAAAATTGTAGTGCATAGCAAATTTTCTTGCTATCATTGCAAGTATTGGCTGCACTATGCTGACGAGTCATAAAAGATTGAAACAAGTCCATGAATAATGCTATTTACAAAAAGACTGATATCCTAATTTTACAAGGTGTTGATTTTGCGGGGCGGAATTAAGGCACGGGTAGTGAACTTGAAAGACCCAAGTTCGATTTCAGGCTCTGCCTAAGCTATTCCCATGTTTACACGGAGTACGGACACGTTAAATCTGTGGGTCCGAAAGTCCTTCCGAGTGGTTGGTTTTAGGGGAAGAATGGTGCTGTCCCTGTGGATGCCATGCGCACTGGGTTTCAATGTGTCATGGGTTTCAATCTAAATTGGGTTGCAGTGTCGGGTCATGCAAAACAGGTACCTTACAACTTCGGGTAGGTCGGACGGTTTGAGTCGAAAAAAGGAGAGAAGGTGCCAAATTTGGCTAATTTTCACTGATAACTAATTAATAAACATACAACTTATTCTTTACTAATTATAAAACTAATAAACATATAACTGCATAAATACATAACATATTGCATTTTCAAATTTTTTAGATTTCACAGAACCCATATTCAAAACATTACTTGGTTATATGTAAAAACTTCATCTCCCGCAGATAAGAAAAGAATCTGAATATTTAAAAACATTCCATTCGATTTTACAATTCAAATATACATATAACAGCATCTCCTCCCCCACCCCCACCCCCAAATAATACATAGCATCGAAAATGGAACAGTGAAGACTTCGGTGAAGTGAACATATAAATTACCTCACTTCTCCCAAAGCAGAAGGAAGACTTGAATTTTAATTTCAAAAACCTTCAGAAATGTTCAAAATTTAAGAGTGAAAATGGCGATTAAATATTTATGGTCTTCCCGTGACGGTACTTTTACTGCGTGTTTTTATTTATGACGAATACATGAAACCGAAAAGCGAAAATTCAGAATAACATTTTCAATAATTCTTACGTTGGCTAATGTATTATTTTTTTTTCAATCATTCGCGATTAAAAGAATTCAAAGAATTGCTATGCTTCTGTTTCAAATTTCTTTAAATATTATTATAATTCAGCTACTATTTGCGCCAAACATAGGGGAGAGAAAGGATGAAAGATACACTAGCATTTATTACTTAAATGAAACATTAAATTACTCACTTTGGACTCAACAGGTAGTCATGGCTGAAACAACGATTAAAAAGCAGCATCTAATCTAACTATATTTGCTTAGCCCTAAGTGAAAAAATATAATGGTTTAATTCAAGAAATAAATGCTAGTGTCCCTTTCATCCCCTTTCTCGTCCCCTACATGCTTCCTAAAAATACTTAAGCACCCTAATGACTTTTTGTTTTGTTTTGCTTTTTATCCTATGCCCGTTTCCGACCTCTCGGTCATAAGTCGACGAGCAGCCCAATACAAAGAAGAACGGTAAAAAAAAATAGTCACTAAAAACCCTGTCAGTAACACATAAATGAAAACAGTCAGGAACAGCAGGGCATATATTGAGGTGGTCTCCAGTCATGGAAACGCCATGGTCGGAAAGGGGACAGACATCTGTATCTGTCATTCCCATTCGATACAGGTGACTCTGTAAGCAATCATGACCCGTGGCAAGTCTAAAGCAAGTCATATCAACTGCACTATGCAAGGAACTGGGTATTCTTGCCGACCCTAAAGACTTTGTAAGGGCAGGTCAATGAGTGTACATATTTGGTCTATTTTCTTTTTCTTCGACACAAACCGTCCAACCTACCAGAAGGTGTCTGTTTGGAAGGCCGGAAAGTGCCACCCAATTTAGACCGGAACCCGTTGGGGACGGTATCCACAGGGACTCCTCCTTCTCCTACCAACAACCTCTCGGAAGGACAGACAGACCCACATATTTAACGTGCTCGTACTCCGCGTGAACACGGGGACAGTTTGGGGGCAAAGGGGGAATCGAACTTGGATCGTCCAAATGCAATCCCTGTTTGCTACCCACTAGGTTGCCTCGCCCCTGTTTAGTCTATCTACAATAAAATAACCATTCTCGATCGAATCGAAGTAATTATAACATACCTAGCGGAGGATTTAAATCGTTAGGAGAAATAATATAGAACTTTGTAATGCATTTTTCGTCTATCTCGCTTCGTTGCTGAGTTAGTTATTCTAAAATTTTAAATGTTCCCCTAAGGGCACTGTAATCACTTTTATTCAATCGATTATGGTCACTTTACCATAGATAGATCTCACGTGTACGCTCATAGACTTTTCCTTACAAAGTTATCGGGGTGTTTAAGGACATTCTTTATCCCTTCATGTTAAAACTTCACTTTCTACAGATAAGAAAATTTCATTCTTCTAAATATTTAAAAGCATTCCATTCGATTTTACAATGCAAATATACATATAACAGCATCGGCACCGTAATGCATAGCATCGAAAATATGATAGTGGAAGTTTTGGTGAAATGAGCATATAAATCAGCTCACTTCTTTCAAAACAGGAAGAAGACTTGAATTTTAATTTTAAAAATGTTCAAAATTTAAGAGTGAAAATGGCGTTTAAATATTCATGTTCTTCTCGCGATGGCACCTTTTTCTGGATATTTTTATTTATGACGAATACATGAAACCGAAATGCGAAAATTTAAAATGAAAGTCTCGATAATTCTTATGTTGAATAACGTATTTCCTTCCACAATCATTCGCGAATAACAAATACTGAGAAGAGTTCAGTTGCCAGATGTTTCTGGTTTAAATTTATTTATATCGTTTTATTAAAATTCGGCTACTTGTTGCATCAAAAATGAAACTATGCTCTCAAAAGTATTCGAGCACTTTTATTGAGGTCGCATATTATAAATGCAGAAATGCCTAATTTCGACAGAATAAGATTCGAACTGATGAATGTTGAGCCCAAAATATTGATAGGTTAATAAAGCTGTTAGCGGCAGAAGATATACTAGTAATTTTCATAGCTTTCACAATGAAATAGAAACAGAATTTTCAAAGTAAGTTGAAAAGTCCACTTCGACAATAAGAGATTGCAATTTCGTCCCAATAGTTCACCGGTAGAGAGTCGACTGGACAGTTCAGAGATACAGGGTTCGATTATCGGTTGGGGCAGCAAGGTTCTTCACAAAGTACAGAACATTTTTTTAGCATGTACGGTTATTATTTTCAATTTTTTTTTTACCAGATTTAATTCATAATTCTACTTTACATGCCAAAACTTTTAAGTGTTATATGAAAAGAATTGCCTAATTTATTGAAAAATAATTTTACATAACATAAGTTTTAATTTTCATTCATTTCTTGTGATTTTCTAGTTAGTAATTATATTATAAATTATTTTACATTGTTTTAATTAATATATTACTACTTAAATTTGCTTTATAAAGAAAAAAATCTGATGTGGGCAACACATGCCTTTCCTTATATAATGTAATGAATTTACTACTTTTACAGTAAAAAAATAGGTGTTCCTTATAGTAGATGCTAATATTCTTTCCAAGATATTGAATTTTCGACAATTAGTCGTCATTTTTATCCATTTGGCGAGATTTTCGTTAATTTGGCAACATTTCAAAAAGTCGCCAAGTTGACGACATTCCGCCAAATTCGTCGCCAAAATATCGCCAAGCGTTATGGACGGAGAAATAAGTTATTCTTACAGCAGATAAATGACTATTAGCGTTCAAATACAAAAGTATTACTTAAAGTATCTTTTTTCATGAATAGAACGAGCTAGATCCACGGGAATGATGTCACCCAAATTATCGCATGGTATTACATATGAAAAGCGAACATGTTTCTCAATAGTATATATATATTTTTTAATTTTATATGATTTTTTGATAATCTTTTTTTTAAATGTACAATATCTCGAGAACGGTTCCTGTTAGCGTTCTAAAATTTATGTCAATCGTTTTCTAATGAAAAATTACATAAGAAATGTCTATTTGCGCAACTTTATTAGCGGTTTTGATTTTTTGACGATTTTTTCAAAATTTCATTCGAAAATTCAGGGGGGTTCTGGGCATTCGATTGCGTATAAAAACAATAGGCTTCCAGTGTTTACGGATTGTGATTTTTGTACCAAATTTTGTTCGAATCGATCCATTCGTTCGTCAGTTATCGTCTCCACAGACTCACTAACACACACACACACACGCACACACACACACACACAGACATCCCCCTCAAAAATGTTTGATTCGTGATCAGGGATGCTTGAAACGTGCTCTCCCGTCGAAAACTCAAATTTGAATTTGCGACCCCGTCACAATACTTTCCTTATACATTATGTATATAAGGAAAGTAAAAATATTCTATTCATAAAAGCGAATTTCAACGAACTTTGTAAAAAAAAATAGTTTTTCTTGTAATTAATTTGAATTTAAAAGCTTATTTTTAACTTTAAAAAATTAATTTTTGATGCAACGTTAACGTAGGAACAATTAATTTTAATTTATGACTTACAATAGAAAGAAAGAAATTACATTTTAATAATTAAAAATATATTATAAAACGCTTCACCACAGTTAATATCATTTTTATACCGATACTACCTCAATTAAGAGACACATGAAAATTAAATTCACTTTAATCCTTTCGTTTAAAATTGTTTAATGCAAAATATTTGTATACGTATATATATTAATTTCTATATGTATTTCATACATCTATTTAAATAAAATTGAAAATTTCTCTCTCTCTCTCTCTCTCTCTGTGTGTGTGTGTGTGTGATCATCGCAAGAAAATGGTTGCTTAGAATTTCCTAAAATTTAACAGTTAGCCTTGGAATAACCCCACTTGAAATTTAGTTCATGTTTCGAGTTTCTAGAACCAGGGATTATTGAAATATTGATAGGAAACGAACCTCATATGGAAATAGTAGTATGCAAAGGAGATTTTTTCAACAAATTTATTTGAAAAAAAAATTGCTATCATATTGAAAGGGAATTAAACCCAATTAATTTATACAGCATATTTTTCTTTAAATATGATATTATGTTGCTAAGCAACGGAATTATTACAATGAGTTTATACAGCAGACGATTGTTCTTAAATCTTTTCCGATTTAAATCATAAAGGAATGGATATCAAAATAAATTTTATAAATGAAAGGTATTGCATTTTTACTAGATTATATCAATTATGGCCTTCGGGTTTAAAACTTACGGGGATTATTGATGTTATCAATTTCTACGTCATCTGTTTTATTTTGGCAAATATTTTTCAAAATTATGTGTTATCTTTAAACAATTTATTGTGTTTAACCTATTGTTGAAACAAAATAAAAGTAGTACGGGTATGGTACATCTTCTAATACTATTGTTTTCATTTTGATATATATTGATCCGATTTAATATTTTTTGAAAATATATTTACAAATGCAGCCAAGATGTTTTATTCTTCAGATCTGTTTGTGAAGATAATTTTCTAGTGAGAACATAGATTCTTATATTTCTTTTTAGGAGAATTAGATTAAATATTTAAATAGAATAACAATGTAACCTAGAATATTATAGGAATTTGCACTTAATTGTGAATTTTAAGATTCTGTATATCGTACAAATATATTTCGTACAAAGAACGCTAGTATTTATATAAAAAATGTACAATGGAAGAGTAAAAGTCATATTATGATTTAACTGAATTTGTAATGATGACATTTTGATCGTTGCAACTACATCCAATGCATTTTTCGTTACACTTAATGTTCTTTTTCCTACATACCATTTTTATCTTAATCAAAAATTCCATAAGTTAGAATTTACTCATTAATTTCATTAAAACATTTTATATATATATATATTTTAATAATTAAAATGGTTACACGTCAACTTCAATAATGCATTAAATCAAAGACAACAAATCGTAGATTAAAAGGTCATTTAATAAAAAACCATCTTTATGTATGACGTACAAATATTAAAAAAGACCAGAGAGCTTTCAGGTATCACCATGCCCTTCAACAGTGGCAATCAAAGACAACAAATCGTAGATTAAAAGGTCAGCCACTGATGAAGGATATGGTGATACCCGAAAACGCTCTGGGCTTTTTTTTAATTTGTACGTCTTAAAGGGTGGTTTTTTATTAAATGACCATTTAATCTACGATTTGTTGTCTTTGATTTAATGCATTTTTTTAATGTTTATTTATTTATTTTTACTTATACTGTTAAGGGGGCGATGACCCATTCCAGCTCAAAAATTGTTTGTAGTGAAATACTCAAAATTTTATAGTGCTGCCATTATTTCATCAAACTAAATTCAATTTTTACGGTTCTTTGTCCTCTTAGTTTTCAATTACTATGAGAAAAATTAATAAAAGTTTAGTCGAGAAATTAGATTTTATGATAAATTGATTGACAGTTTTCGAAAATGCCTTACGATACACGTTCTGCAAGCAGGACTCTTGATAAACAGTAACATATCTATTCCCCATTTTTACATTCTCATGCATAGTATTGAGAAAGTATTGTTTTCACGAAAATTTTCGATTTCGAGAGTTTGATATCAATATGTTTTAGGACCTCCTGAACACGTTTTGACTAGTTTTGAGTCGATGTCCGTCTGTCTGTCGTCTGTCTGTGGTAGATGTTTTGTGTATTCGATAGCTGCCACAAATATTAATCGATTTTCACGAAACTTTGTATCCAGTTAACGAAATAACTAGAAGTAGATAGATATTTTTTTACAATCGAAAGAAAATTTTGAATTTTGTCTGAAATTTTATATTTTTTTACATGGCAGCATAGGACAAAATGTGACACAATCATACATAAAAGTATTTGCTTATGGTTCACTGATCACGAGACATAAGAGTTTCAATTAATGTGCTGAAAAATGGTCGCGGTACATTTTTTTTATTCTTGACGTCATTAGCCCTCTCGAGGGGGAACAGCTCCCCTCCTACCCCCCGAGCGAGTACAATGTCAAACTTGATACCAATCGAGAAAAAAGTGTATGCCTTTTAAAATGAAGGGTAGCATGCTATGTATGTGATTACTTAAACCAACAATACAGATTTTTCAAGTTTTTTCTTGCAAAGTTTGCAAAAAAAAAAAATCGCAAGTTACTTAAAAGTGGATTCTAGTACTCGTCAAATAATCTATTAGATTATATTTTAACCTCTACCAAGAAATATATTGACCTTTGTAAAAAATATAATTTTTAATGCGGTTTTGTGATTAAATACTATAACATAAAAAAAAAATCGTAGAATTTTTTTTATATATATATATATAAATTTGTTAACATACAATTGTTTAAATTTAGATGGCGTATGTGTATATATGCGCGTAATACAATTGCATGCAAAGTTTTAAGATTCTGGATTAATTAGTTTTGACCCTACCATACGCGCAAGGTTGAAATAGTTAGCTTTGAGAAAGCTTTAATGCATTTAAAGGTAAATTAAGTAATTTAGGTAGTTGTTTAATTTTAAGGTACTTTTGTGATTAAATACTAATAATGTAAAAAAAAATGTAGAATTTTTTTAGTAAAAATTTGTTTACATATAATTGTTTAAATTTAGATGGCGTATGTATATATGTACATAATACAATTAAGATTATGGATAAATTGGTTTTGACTCAACATTGCGCGCAAGGTTGAAAATATTAAAAAACGTCCTCAAAGTCCAGGAGGTTTGTTTAATGTTCCACCACGTTTTGCTCCACAAATTTTTTTATAAAACGTATTCTAGCTGCAATATTTCAATAATTCTGTTTTTTTTTTATTTAAATATTTTTAACAATTTATTCAACAAATATAGATAATGAAAAAGGAATTTATTTTAAAGTTTAAAGCATCACCTCTGCAGTTAACGCAAATAGTTACAAAACCGCATGCAACTGAACCGTAACAATACAATGACTATATTTATTTTGCAGTTTGCAAAGAGAAAAACAATTTCATATTAATCGTTAAAGCTAAATTTATGATTATATTTATTTAAATGTGATTTTTTTTTAATTTCAGTAACTTATTTTTCTTTTATCAATACCCTCCCATAAAATATTATGACAAAAAAAAGTATATTTATCCCACCCGTTGCAAACATTTTAACAACAAGATATTTTCATACATACGCACACATAAAGTTTTCCATGCATATCTACACAAACTCTTCCATTTGGTCGTGTGGTCTGGGCCTTCAACAAACTCTTCCATAAACATTCGTAAAACCGCATATAACGACGGCTCAATTGCCGTAAAACTATTAATAAAACAATTTATTTCTAAATCAGGAAAAACTGATTTGTTTGCTTATTAAAATGTGTTTTATAATATGTTTTTTAAAATGTATTTTTAATGTGTGTGTGTTTTTTTTTTTACGTAGAAGTTTCCCATGATACGCAGCCTTAATTTAAATATTACATGGTGTAAAATTAAATTCACTACTTTTATTGCATATACTTGCAAGACATTTTCAAAGCATATATATATATATATATATATATTTATTTATTTTTACATATATTTACGTAAATGTTTTTAAAAAAGCATTCAACGACACACATACTTTATTTTAATTTTTGTTTTGTAAAAAAAAATAATAATAATTTTTCACTTGTTTAAATGATACATTTGATTATTCTTTTTTAAATGTTTTTTTATTAATGAAATTATATACAGTTTACTAAATCTATTTCACAAAAAATTTTAAAAAAAATTTAAATCTTAAATTTTAATGAAAAAAAATTAAATAACATATTTACATACATGTTTATACACTCATTTTTACATATATTCACATAAAACTACGGATGCATCGAAAGCGAAACAGCCATAAAACGGTTATCAACTCACCTGTAATGAACCGCAGACGATTCTTCGGAAGTGGATCACCCTCCTCGCCAGACGACAGACGATTCCTTAACCCCCTCTTCTTCTCGTCTGCAAGCCCTGAACCGTGCTCGCTGCGCCCCTGCATGGCGCACCAAAAGTACACGCCCCCGGTGCGCCCCAGCCGACCAATAGCGATGTTCAGTCCGCGCCCCTAAATCGAATTAGTATATTAAGCCCCGTCATTTTTTTTTTCTTTTTTACAGAGGAGGATTCTTCAGGGTCCAATCGTATCCTGCTTTATATTTTAAGATAGTAGCATTTTTCATTTTAAAGAGGGCGTACTGCGCCCCGGGACTCAATATGGGGTTGGGGCTCGCATATGATTATATGCCCCCCTCTCTCAGCCCCTGTAGAAGTTTCGGGGGGGGGAGGCAGGTCGGAATGTTGATGGTAGAGGGAAACTCTGCTAACATTTCGATTCCCTACAAGGTGCGCGATGCTGTGATCTAACCATACACCTTGTTTCCCTTTGTATCTATTTGCATTGTTTGAGCTTCCAGTACCGGAACACGCCAAAAATGAGTGAATTCTAACACCATTGTGGAATATAATTCACGCATTTTCGTTAAGGATATTTAGGTACGTTTGCTCATACTGTCACATGCTCGTTTTGGATAAAGGATTTTCATAAAGAGGATGTGAAAAGTGAACACCTTTTCATGGGTTTTATTTTCTATGATGGATATAGCGGTGAATCAATAAATTACATAGAATTGTGTTGTCAGATCTGGAGTAAACAGCCTGGTTTAATTCAAACAAGAAAAAATATGCTGCAGTAAAATTCAGTTTTGAGCACTTTCTATCAACATTCTGGATACATATCACATTGTGATGAAAGCTTTTGATATACATATGGTTATTATATTTTTTGCACTGAATAGCAGTATTGAACAATCTATACTTTCATACAATATATTAAAACATGACTTATATTTATTACTTTCCCTACATACATAGTATGATGATGTGTAAGGAAAGTAGTGTGACGTGGTCGAATATTCTAATTCGAGTTTTGGACGAAAAAGCACGTTTTAAGCATCCCTGAATTCGAATCGAACGTTTTAGAGGTGATGTCTATATGTGTATATATATGTTAGTGTGTATATGTATGTTTGTGTGTGTCTGTGAGTGTAAATGAGATATTTCGAGAACAAATGGAGCGCTTCGAAAATAATTCAATGTGATTATTGCAATCAGTGAACACTGGTACCCTATTGGTATTGAAACACACTCAAATGTCCGGATGCCCCTAATTTTTGAATAACTTCTTTTCAAATCGGTAGAAAATCAATATCTTTACTAATGATAAATAAATAATCATTTAAGACGTAATTTTTTATGAATGATATATATTTTAGAACGCTAGTAGGAAGCGTTCTCAAGATGATGCACGATTTGTCAATGAATTTTTGAAAAAATTCATTGAAACATTAGGGTAAATAAATAATCACTTCATACGTTTTTATTATTATTATTAAAAAACAAATGATACACGCTTAAGAATGCAAGAATGAGCCGTTCTCGAGATATTGCACATTTCCAAAAAAATATATAATTACATAAAATTAATAATGTGATTGGTATCATCCAATAGGTTCATTTTCCATGTGCAATACTTTAAAACAAATTTGTTAACACTATTTACGTAAATCTAGTTCATTCCTTTCACGAGAGAAGATACGTTTAGTAATATATATATATATATATATATATATATATATATATATATATATAATAGTTTGAAAATCGAATAATAGAATAGAATGAAGTTGTAACTCAAAAACCCTAACATTAAAATATGCATAATAAAAAAAAATATTAAATAAAGACTCATCAATCAAGTGGAAAATAAAATGCAAATTTCTAGTCATTAAAGCTGAAGATAATCAACACAAAATGCATGTTTCTGATATTAGAGATAGATTATATCTATAAACTCTAATAACTTGGACTACATGCATAAAGATGAAAAATGTATAAAGGAAACAAGAATACCGGAAAAAAAACTCTGCAATTGTCCTATCCATTGGAATTAGAATGAAGAGACCAGTGTTGCCAATCGCAAAGGATAAAGATAGAGTGCTACTGTTGCCAATCGTGAGAAATAAATAACAGTAATGCGAAAAGGCAATAAAAAGTGATTCTACAGTAAGAGCAACAAGATAATGGGGCATATAATATAATTGAAAACAATGAAGCTAATGTATAAAGGGATGTAAATACAATGTAATATTTATTCAAGAGATTGTTGATGTCTGGCTAATATAAGATACTAAGGAGAGAATTCAAGAATATTCAGCTAATCCAAACTTTTTAATTATACCATTCACTAAATAAGCTGGATATTTATATAATTTGCTGGTGATTTTTAGATTATTAATATGCATAGCATGAAATTTTTTATCTGATAATCTATATATTCTAAAAAGTTGATTAAGTATAATATTTCTAAACAATCGAATCGAGTTGCAGGAATTAAATGGTAATACTTTATTAATGTTAAAATTAAAATAGTCTTTTTTATCATATAAATTAGTAACTATTCCATTAGTAGGTTCAATAATCAGATTTAAATCCAAAAAATTAATATTATTACTAATAGTGGCCTCATTTGGAATTAATTCCAAATTATCCGGATAGAAATCTATATCTATGACAAAGTTGTCAGTAAAAACTAATATATATATCCGAAATTTTTAATCGAAAACTATGCATAAACTACGGTAAGTACAAAAAAAACCATCTCTAGCATATCTGTTACAAACAAGTAACTATAGTCCAAGACTAAGGATAAAAAAAGAAGGTAACTTATCACTATTATAGAAAGAAGGTGAGGGGAAGATGAGTACACAAAAATCATAATTAAAAGAGTATATATATATATATATATATATATATATATATATATATATATATAATTAAAAAGCAAACACGGCAAAAATGAGAAAAGGCAATAATAAATAGCTCAAGGTTGAAGATCAAGACATGGAGAACAATCAACTGAAACCACACAAAAAAGGCGGTTAGTTCGAAATTGCATTCTCGTCAGGACAGCCATACAATTCGAATTAAAATCGATAGAATAGCCAGTGTCTGACAATGGCGATAGTATTTACCATTGGAACTGTCTACTGGCTAGTGGAAGGACAAATAATAAAAAGCAAGTGAATTATAAACCAGAAATACAAAAAACAGAAATATTAACTCACAGGCATAGTCACCACCTGGGAGTCTACATGTTCGCAGAGGAACATTCGACAGAGCATTTTACATCTCTTCGTCAAAGCCATTGGACACCAGGATGAATACACGTGAACGAATATAATGTGTATGAAGACTTTAAAAATAGTATAAGACTCAGGACAAGTGGAAAGTAGTCTTTCAAAAATAGTAAGCAGTATCAGACTCAGGCCAAGTGGTAAGTAGGTGATAAGAACCGGTGAAATTCACAAAAAAGAGTTATCCAATCAAGGATAAATAATGCATTTGTAAAATTATTACGTGGTGTATTTGAAATTATTAATAATATTATTTACGAATACTTCCGGATAGTGGTAATTTTGACAAATGCGTTTAAGATTATTGTAAGTGAAACTGAGAATCAGAAAGTCGATGTATTCGAAATAGCTGGTTTAAAATGATGTTTCTAAACAATTGAATAGAATTACAAGATCGATATGATAGCTGCTGAATAATAGTTAAGTTATAAGAATATTTTTTATCATATATTTTTTATCATATATATTTTATCATATAGATTGGTGATAACATGATTATCGAGGCTATCAAAATTTAGATCTAAATAATTTAGAGGGGTAAAAATCAATATTAATGGGATAGGAATCATCAATGATAATACAAATTAAGTCGTCAACATATCGATATATAATATATGAATTAGAGTTAAAATGACGTTCGTAATAATAAAGATATAAGTTAGCTAGAATAGTACTGCTACAGCCCCCTTGAGGTACACCAGATGTTTGTATATATATATATATATATATATATATATTGACTCGAAATAATTCGCCAGTAGTAATTTATTTCACTGGAAATTATTTAAATGTCAATTATATTTTGATGAGGTCTTTTCTTCTTAGACCCGAAGGAGTAAGGTAATTGTTTGAACGGCTGGGACAATGCTACCCAATTTAGACCGGAACCCAATGGAGTGAGGATCACAAGGACCATGCCATTCCTCCCTTAACATATCACCTTTCGAGTGGACTTTCGGACCTTAAGATTTAACATATCCATCTTCTGTGTAGACACGACGATTGTTTTAGGCGGCATCGGGGATCGAACTCGCACTACAGTGTACAATCTTTCCGCCTAAGCACTGAGTTATCTCGGCCTTAATAAAGATTTTACACGTGAGTATGAATTCGCCATTCTATTTAGAATCATAAGTAACCAAAAGCGTTCAATTTCAAGTTTATGTGGTGTTAATTCAATGTCATACCCAGCGTGCAATGCAATTTGTGCTGTACATTATAATTACACGTACAGCCATTGAATTATGTAGGAACACTCATCTGTTTGTTCACAGTAGATTTCTTTAACAACCCTCTGCATCTAAAGAAGTTTATCATTCAAAGAAGAAATTATTTTGAACATTATTTTTAAAATACCAATAAAAAGTCTTAACTGTCTGTGATAAATTAAAGCACCAACTGTAAACTATTGCATTTCAATATTATTGCATTTATCTCTTGTGAAATTTTGACTTTCAGTGTTGAAGACCCAGACCGTCCGACTCGTCCAGAGGACTAAGAGCAACTATTTGGACGGCCGGGTTGACTTTCAGTTTCAGTGTGTAAATTGCGGCTCAACGTTTAAATTAATCAAAGCTTTGAAGGAAAGTTAAAAAGTAAATAATTGGGAGGGGGTTAAAAATCCACTTGGTTTCCTTTTACACATTCTTATTCTAAATATCGTTTAGATCTGCCGACTTGTGCTATTATATGTAACAAAAATATAAAAACATTTAAACATTATATGCGTTCGTTCGCAAGTTGTAATTTTTAACATTTTTTTTTGAAACATTTCTTTAAAGTTATCTTATTTTTAAAAAATTACTTCTGCAGTTTAGCAACATTTTAGCAACGCCAATGATTTGAATCCCTGTGAATATGTGTGCTAAATTTAAATATTTAAATACCATTTACACCCATGACATTTCCACAAGTAAAAAATACTTTGTGTGAAAATAAATGAAAATTTGAGCAATGTATTTCAGCACAAATAAAATGATAATGCAGCTCACAGCACTGATGAAGGGGATACAGCGCCTTCTCAAAACAGCTGTATGCTGCATTATTATTTCATTTGATATATATATATATGTGTGCGTGCGTGTTATCTTACGATACTACTATTGAACGCCAATAACATTATTACATTAGGAGCTTAGCTGTTTATGAATTTGTTGATCTCCTTAATACGTATTGTGCTGATATTAATGTGTTTACTAGTTAGTATTTTCGTATTTTATGTTCTATGCTTTCTATGTTTTGTGGTTATTGTAATTGAATCTTATTAGTAGTTGACACTTAAATTGAGTGTATATATATATAAATATATATATATGGAGAGAGAGAGAGAGAGATTGAAATATAGGACGTAAAGACAAAGGCAGGTGTACATGCTCGGGGGCGCTAGACGGACCTTGGTATTATCATATGTGTCAGTTAAAAGTGTTTGCGCGAAAAAGTGGTTCTTTTTTTTTTCATTTTTCTTACTTTAACAAAAATATTTTCGAAACTATGAAATACAGATAGAAATAAGTAAACAGCAAAAATATGCATTAGAAAATTTAGTTTCGACATATATACGAGTATTTATCACCACTCTAGAACCGCAGTGTCAGCATGTCAGAACGCAGATACAACCCCAAAAACTGAAAAAAAAAACTCTTGTCTACTAACTCGACCATGCGGAATCCAAATCTGCAATCCGTTTATCAAATTAGCTCTTGAGTCTGGAGAGATAGCATCTCAAAATTTGGTTTTATTTGCTATTCTTGTGCTTATATATCAGGCTGAAGGTGTTGCCACAACATAATGCAATTTCATGGCCATGATACTTTAATGTCTGAATAAATAAATGAAAATTGTATTCAACTCATGGAGTTAGAGATGAAACCACCTCCATGGTTCAACTGAACAGGAAAGTTAATATTGAAATGTCATTCTAATTTATAAAATCAGAATATGACTATTTAAACCATGGAGTTAGAGAGACATGTTTCCTGCTTTATCTTCAAACTCACGCTTTAAACAATGCAATGAATCCAAATTTTGTTTATAGATGGACTATCAGAAATTACCCGTCATTACTCAGGATTTACGGTGCAAAACTCTGATAAAAATTACACCGGAACATATAGGGCTGTGAATCTTACACATTGTTTTTTCACTGTGAAAGAAGTAAATTCATTTCATTATGTAAGAAAAAAATGGATCTGATTGGTCACTCTTTGGCCAATCAGATACATTGAATCATACATACATACTTCTCTTCTTTATATATATAGATAGATAGATAGATAGATATTTTTATATTCAATTATTTATTATTCAAATTTAAAAAAATTGTTTTGTAAGCCTGTGAAAAATAAACCATGGTGATAGAGTTTCTATTTAAATTCATATTTCAAACCTGCGATTTTCAAAAGTGACTAATACGTTCAATAAACTCCCACAAAACTTAGATTAATTGACTTTCACGTTTTAAACCAACGATTTCCAACCTTTTTCGTTGGGAATCATGGAGTTAGAAAGTAAAACTCTTAGGAAAAAGTTTCGTTTTCCATTAATATCTCAACAACCCCTAGCCTTAGAAACTCGAAACCTAGATAAAATTTATGGGGGACTATTTCAAAGCTACCCACAAAATTTCATTAAATTCGGTGCAGATGTTCTCCCGTGATGATGAGAGAAACGAAAGTTTCGTTTTTCATTAATATTGCAACAACCCCTAGTGTTAGAAACTCGGCACATGGACTACATTTTAAGTGGGGCTATTTCAAGACTACCCACCAAATTTCATCAAATTCGGTTCAGCCGTACTCCCGTGATGTTGGATCATACATACATACATACATACATACATACATACTTTTTTTCTTTATATATATAGATTTAAATTACTTTCTTCTTTATATACAGGGTCTCCAGAACACATTAACCTAGGCTTTTATTCCCTAAATATTGATCTTAGACATATATAATAAATTACAAAGTTGCGTAAAAAAAGTTATAGAATTTTATGAAATCGATAAAAATTTTCAGGGGATTAAATTTGAAGAAATGCAAAATTTAAATTTTTATACGGCCCCCGTACAAAAACATTTCCAATGAATAAAATATGCCCCATACACTAATAAGGTAATGTACAAAATTTCAGCATTTTATCATAAAAATTCCCAGAGATATGTTTAAACAAAGTTGGTGAGGGATTAATCACACATTAAAATATAAATATTTACAGAAAAAGTGCAAATGACGCAACGTAGAAATGCATCATAGGCAAATAATATCTGCCTCTTATCTTTAATGGATCTTTGGCATGGATGGAAAACATTTTGAACAAGCTTTGTAATCTTATGTAAAGTTATTATTTCTACACAGTGTAGATATTTTTGTACAATTAAATAGCAAAATTATTATTTGTTTATGTAATCATTGTTTTCTTTCGTAATTTGTGTATGATCCCTGAAACGCGATCTGCCGACATGATTTTTCCCCTCTGAGAACCCATGTCGATGCATCGAAATGTGGTTTAAGTCAGCATTTTTGTCTTTTCATATCTCTGAGATTTTTATAATAAAATGCTGAAATTTTGTACATTACCTTATCAGTGTATGGGGCACATTTTACCCATTGGAAATGGTTTTGTACGGGGACCGTATAAAAATTTAAATTTTGTATTTCTTAAAATTTAATTCCCTTGAAAATTTTGATCGACTTCATAAAATTCTGAACCTTTTTTACGCAACTTTGTAATTTATTATATATGTCCAAGATCAATATTTAAGGAATAAAAGCCGAGGTCAATGTTTTTGGGACACCCTGTATATAGATTGGTTGGAGCATGGAGTTAGAAAGAAGGATATAAAACTCCTATAAATAAAACGTTTGAAAATGCCATAATGCTTTGGGAATTATATCTAGCTGTCGCTAGTTTTAGTAAAGTAGCTGTTATTGCTAGTTGACACAACAAAAAGGCGTAGTATTTAGTGTATGCATTTTTGATTATTTTTAAATTAAAGGTTCCCTAATTATGAGTATAATTAACCAGCATTTTTTCATGGTTGTAGGATAGAGTACTGAATATAGGGAGATAAAAATGAAATTGAAAGATGAAATAACTTTGAATACGTAGGAATATTATTTATTTTTTCAATTCAACTTTGCATTGAACTAATAATTTATTTTTACATAATGGACAGTTTAAATAAATATTTTAGTCCTTTCGCCATAGAAATGTATACAATACAGGACTACTTAACTTATCCCAGCGCCACCTGAATGATTGTCTCAAACGAAATTGGCGTTTTCTTAATATGAAGTTTTAACTCCTTTTACCTCCATGGTATGCCCCATAAAATTAGAAAGTGTGTGCCTCTTTTCTTCCATAGTTTGAGCAGAAATTAAAAACTTAAGATAAAAGTTTGAGGTATTAAACTTGATATATTGGTTTGTTAGAGAGTCTAGGGAAAGCGCAAATTAATTGTGTTATGTTAGAAGTTGTCATTGTATGTATCTTTTGATAGGGAGTCGTATAAATATAGTAATATTGAATGGGAACGACGTATGGGTTCGCGGATATCAGGAGCGGCGGGGGTGGATAGCCGCCGGTTCCTGTTTCCCATGCATGACCGGGGTGTACTTGGACGGGAGTTACGCCTGAAGTGCACGGACTGTGTTGGTGATATATAACTTTTAACGTCATTTGAATAACGTCATTTTGGTATCGCATAATTTTTGTATGAGCTTTGCGATTATGATATGGTTTTAATTCATTAATTTAATTTACACAAATCCAACAAATATAAAAATTTAATAAAAAAAAAAGAAATACCAGTTTTTAAGTAAATTTAAAAAACAAAGTCATTCATCTGGAATAGCATATCTATGGTTTCCATACTGGTGTTTTTCTGACAGGCGAAATACTACATGGGCCTAGAGCTCAGAGCTTCATTCTTAAGGAAAAAAGGATAAATCAACCACACCAGCGAAGTAAAGAAAGCATCTGTCAATAAATAATGTTAGCACATGGAGAAGGAAGAAAACTGTTACCAAACGAAAAATAGAAAAAATAAATCTAAGATGTAGGAAAAATAAATGCAGAAGGATTCAAACACTTTCTCAGTGAATAAAACTACGATTTTTAAATGGTCTTTAATATAATTAATAGAAAAACAGCTTCGGATGCTACAGGAGCAACATTATTAACTAACTTCAAAATCCATCCGCAAAAATTATTATAAAAATACATGTGAAGACAATACTACGAAATTATATACGTATAACAAAAATGAAGATAACTCTGCTTCGGAAATTAAATAAGTTAAATTCATCAAAAAAATAAATAAAAAAGCATTCCTTCAAAATTACTGTAAAAAATACTAGTTTATACCACACTACGAAAAATAAAGAAATAAAAATGAAAACACTGGTTTCGGAAAGCTAAATGAGCTACTTCGTCAACAAAATTCAAATAACATTCAATCAAATTATTTAAAAAATACTAATGAATAAAAGACTGTAGAATTAAGAATATAACAAAACATAAAAAAATCAAATCAAGGATTTAATCAATTGTCTGACCAACTGTTCTTTCCAAGCAACTGCTGTTCTCTCTATCAACTGTTTATGCTGTAACTAATAAAACATTAGAATTTTAAGATTATTTCAGATAGCATTTTGAGTAATATTATAACATTTCAATCTAGTTGAAACTTTTGATAAATTTCAAATTCTTGTGAAACACTAAGTACCGGATGGGTATAATTAAAGTATTCCTGTTCAGAGCACTATAGAGAAAAAACTGGTCATAAGAACGACAAATCTGCGTGGTATGCATTTCAGAACATGGGGAAACGAATGACGCAAAAAAATTAGTTCCAAAAATGACCAATAGGAGAAGAGATGGCGCTGCAACCAGTCCCTAGTAAAAACATAAATCAATGAAACGGCTTCGCAGTCGTAATATTAATTACATATATAAGCATTTTAATTACAAATTGTAAGTTGTATAAGCGTGAGATAGATACTGACAATAGTCATAAAAACCCAAATGTCAATTTAATTAATGCATCTAGAACATGTTACTCATGGAACGCAGAAGGGAAGAAGACAAAAGAAACAGATCATTGACAGACAAATCAGAGAGACAAATAGAAAGACAAATCATTGTTCAGTATGTCCACCGTGTTGAAGAAGCAACAACTGGTACCGTGTGACAGCGTGTTCGACAGCTGCACGTAACTGATCTGTTGTAATGCTGTGCGTGTGCAAGATGACGCTGACCTTCAAATCTGCAAGGTTACGAATATCTCCCCGATAAATCATGCTTTTCGTGTAACCCCACAGTCAAAAGTCACAAAGGTTCAGATCTGGTGAACTGGTTGGCCATAAAGACGGGAATGCCCGACTGATTACTCGATTTTGTGTAAAATGCTGTCGCAACAACTGTTGAACAGGACAACCAATGTGGGGAGGTGCTCCCTCTTGTTGGAATATGGTAATGCTGAGGCATCCTCGTTGTTGTAGATGAGGAATAACGAAGTTATGCAACATGTCCCTATAACACTATGCAGTAACTGAACAGGTCTTTAGTCCCTGTGGATGGATTTCTTAAAAAAATAATAGGGAGCAATCATAAATTTTGCTGTAAACCCAATCCAAACTGTTAGTTTTAGAGAACGTAAGGGAATCTGTTGAAACTGGCGGGGATTTTCTATTGCCCAGATGCGGCTGTTTTGGGTGTTTACAACTCCACACAGAGAAAAATGTGCCTCATCACTCCAAAAGATGTTCCAGGGTCAGTTGGCGTCTACCTGCATGCGTGCAAGGAATGTCAAAGCAAACGTTTCACTGATATCTATACTAGAACCTTGTAACGCTCGGGACTCTCAGGGGCGGCATTTCAGCATTTCATTTGGGGGTGCGAGATTTGTAGGTATGAAAATCCAGAATATGGAATAAATAAAATGTTTGTTAACGGGGGAGAGGGGGGGGGGGAGAGATCACAAAATTGAATTGATGTTGAGAAAAATAATTGTTGTTAACATAATTTTTGTCCATAATTGTGTTAACATAATTGTTGTTAGCATAATTGTTAACATAATTTTTCTAAATATAAATATCTATATTTATTTACCTCTTATTGGCGTTTTAAACGCCGGTTCTTAGAGTCTGGAAGAAGAAAAAAATTTTGTTATAATATCACCGTAATCCAGTGATATATCTTGTTCTATAGCTAAAACAGCTAAAGATGAAAGTTTTTCTTGTCCCATTGTACCGTGAAAATAATTTTTCAGCCTCCTGTGATACGAAAAAGACCTTTTACAACCGGTTGAGCTGCAGTTACCTTACACCTTTCTGGTAGGTCGGACGGTCTGGGTTTCAACAACAACAACCGGTTGAGCTGATTGGCACTGTCAAAAACAATTTAAATAATAATGTCATGACAGGAAACACAGTTTTTAAATTCCGCTCTTTAAAATAATCCAGGCGACTTTTAAAATTGGGATGGTCTATGTTTTCATTTTTCACCGTGCTTCATCAATTTTTTCTATTATGAAAAGGCCGGCACATGATTCGTGTATTTATAGGTCATCATCCACATATCAAAAAATTATAGCCACTTGTTCATGCCTGGAAATATCTTGAATTTCATCTACTATTATAGAATAATAGCATGCTTCTTTTATTTTATTTTGAATATTGATACTGATTTGCGATTTGCGTAAATTAAGAATATGATTCTGGTGGTTTTTGTGAACGTAAGCAAAATATTTTTCTTTATTTTTAAATATTCTTTCAATTAAAGAACAGTCTTTAGCTCTTAATTTCATTAATTCTAAAAAAATTCCTCAATTTATTGAGATTATTTTTTCATCATGTCCTCTCAAACCAATACCTTGTCGTGCACAAAAAATACAACAGTTTCACACACCTTTTTCATATAGCGGCGATTTTTTTCAACGTCTTCTGAATACTGTTTACCAAGTTTGGCACAAACGGAACCTGAAGACAGAGTTTAAGTAAACTTTAAAATACAGCTTTCTGCTTTTTTGTGAGAAGAATATGAATCACGGGCCTTGAATTTTTGAACTGTTTTTGACCAGTTACTAAAGCCATCAAGAATTAAGGAAGATTCAGTGTATCATTTATTAGCATCTGAAAATGCTCTACATGAAAAGCAAAACGCTGTATTCGTAGAAGGACTGTATTCTAGCCATTTATATAAATTATACCACTATTGTTTAAACTTGCGATTTCTTTTATGAGTTGGGAAGAGAAAAATTTCACGCTGATATAGGACTTAAAGTTATGCTTTCTTTGACACTTTGAGGACCGTTAGCAGGACATCTTTCATGAAACAAATATGTCGAACTTCCTTTTGCTTTACTTTCTGTTTCAATCGGACTTTCTGATTTTCACAATTCCAAATTCATCTATGTTTCCAATTTCTGCTTCATAAACAGTATTATCTTCCTCATGATTTTCTTCGGGAGGCACATTTTCATTTAATTTTGGACATTTTATGATTAATTCACTAATGTCTCTATTCCAGTGACGCTTTTTCGAACTCATAAATAGCCCTAAAATATGTTACTAATCACGTTTATTCCTTTAACGCAAACACAATGTCACCATTCGTCTTGAGAAGCAAGCAGCCAAAGAGAATGCTTCACCAGCGCCAACAATTAATACTGTTTCGCTGGTGCCATCACATACGAGCCTAAGAGAATCTATTGTATGAGTGAGCAATAAAAGCTCGCTATACGACTGATTTAGAATGTATCCTCAGCTCGTCAATGCTAAATAATGTTGTAGCACCTCCTCTTCTAAGACCCCCCAAGTTGTTTATCTCTTTCGTTTACAGCATGGGAACCGAAGGGCTTCAAAGAATTCGGACAATTGAAATTTTCAAGTAAAAAGGATAACAGCAGCCCAATATTTTCAAGTTGAAAATAATTCGTTCCAGCCGGAAGTGAGAAGCTTCACTGTGAGGGTCGGCTTTTTTGAAACTCCACAGCGTGAGAAAACTGACCAGTGGATAGTCGATAAAAAAGTGAGAAGCCGATAGACGACGAGGAAAAATTTGTTGCCGCCCCTGATGACTCTGTATCTTATACGGATAACTGTGTAAAGTTTTCCGCAAACACTTCCGTACTGTTGCGTAGGGCAAATCCAACTGCCTTGCTACAGCTCGAGCACTACTGATTCCTGTCTCGTTGTAACTGGTCTGCTCAACAACAGCCGTTGCAACCTCTTCAGCCACTTGCGTTGTCACAAGTTTTCGGCCTCGTCCTGGTTGAACTGAGAAGCTTCGGGTCTCCTCGAAGCGTTGAACCATTCTCCGGACGCTACATGCTGTCAGAGGACTTGTGCGTAGCGATTTCAAACGTCTGTACACTAGCAGCGTTTTCGTCATTCTTGTAAAACAACTTTAATGATAAAGCACGGTGAGGCATTGGGATCATTCAGCGGTCGTCAAATGTTTCTCCAAAGCTTTGAACGTGTTTTTATAGCAAATTGTGTTTAAACAATTTGCATAAAGCGACGTCTTTTTTTGTTGATGCCGTATGGGACATTTGCAAAATGCTTACCTAAATTTCGTATTCAAGGTTTATGACAGTTGATGGTCGTTTATACCACATACAATTTATAATTTATATGCATCACGACTGCTAAGCCGTTTCATTGAATTATGTTTTCATTAGGGAGTGTTCGCAGCGCCATCTCTTCCTCTATCGGTCATTTATGGAAATATTTTTTTTTGCGTCATTCGTTTCCCCATGTTCTGAAATGCATACTACGTAGATTTGGAATTCTTATGACCTCTGTTTTTTTTTCTCTACAGTGCACTGAATAGGGATACTTTAATTCTAACCACTCTGTACATTAATGAAAACGACAAAACCCTTCTTCAATTAAGAAATAAAAAATTCGTACCGAAAATTATTTCGAATCCTAAAAAAAATTCAGGCCGTTACAAAAACACACTTCTGGGATTATTTGTGCCATTATAAATTCAATTTATTTATTATTCAGAGAATATCTATCGAAAAAATAATGGACGCGCCTTTCCGAACACGAAGAAACATGTTTTCTAATAATTCAAAAATTAAGAGCAATCAGAAAGAATTCCCTATATATTTAGATGTCTGCATTTAAAAGAAGAACTAGATCAGAAAGATACACGGATGGTTTCCTACTACAATCTAATTAAGCATATGATCTTATGTAAATAAATAATAAACATGTATGCCTGCGCGGGAGAGATGTTCATAAATATTAAATTTATCTTTGCATTTAAGATTACCCTCACCGGCAAAAACAACTTAATGAGCCATAAACAAATATAAACAAGCTTCTTAAGTCGTGCAGAGTAGTTTGTGTTTGTGTATTAAATATTGATGCTCTCTCGCAAGAAACAAATTACAAACATAAGATTAACTGAAGTGTAGCTCAACTCGACTTTCTCATACTACAATTCATTTCAAATTTTACAAGAAAAATTTTTAAAAATCGTTATCGTGGGTACAAATATTCACAACTATAACGTTTTACCCTTCCTTTTAAAGGGCTTAAAAAATATTTCGTTTGATACCATACTTGATAATGTACGCCCCCCCCCCCCCCCGGAGGGGGTAAGTTGCCCATAAGGAACTAATGACGTCCCAAATACAAAAATTGTATCTTGGCTGTTTGTCCCAACAATGATTGAAATTATAAAGTCTCATGATCATTGAGCCATAAATAAGCCCTTTTTTGCCTGATTATGTCAAATTTCGTCCTACGCTGCCATCTTAGAAAAATATATAATTTCGAATACATTTCGAAGTTTTCGCTCGGATTTAAAAAAAATTCTATCTAGTTCTAGATTTTTTGATAGCAAAGCCGGGTATAAAGTTTCGTGAAAATCCATTAATATTTGTGGATGCCATCGTGGACGCAAGAAATCCACCACAGACATCAGACAGACAGACGGGCATCATTCCAAAAATAGTCAAAACGTGCTCAGGAGGTCCTGAAACAAATATTGGCATCAAAATCTCGAAATCGAAAATTTGCGTTGAAACAATACTTTCTCACTGCTGCGTATGAGAAAATAAAATTAAATTGCACATCTCTACTTGACTGTCTTATACAATCATATGCTCTATTAATGTTCACGTGCAGCAATAATTTACCCCTTTCATGATTTTTTATACAATGCTAGCTGCAACCCTCAGGGAACGATCAATTTTTACTTCCTCATACTGTGTAATATAGTATGGAGAATGTATTGCTTTCACGAAAATTTTCGAATTTGAGATTTTGATACCATATGTTTTAAGACCCCTCCTGAACACGTTTTGACTGTTTCTGGAATGATGTCCGGCTGTCTGTATGTCTGTGATTATTTTTTTGTGCACACGATAGCAGCCACAAGTGTTAACGGATTTTCACGAAACTTTTTATCCGGCTTTATTATCGAAGAATGTTGAACAATATAGAATTTTTTTTAATTGAGCGAAAACCGAAATTTAAAAAAAAAAAATTATGTGCTATTAATGATTAGAGTATTGTGGACGCTCTGGGTCTCTTTCTGAACTTCCACTGATGGGGGTCGTACTCCGGTAAATTGCATATTTCTTCATTGGGTATTTTATTTAGATTTTGAAACATTTTAATTGCTAGTTTTGAGATTTGATTATTAATATTTGTTACTCCGAAGTCGCTGTGGATGATATCGTTCCTGAGAAACCGAGGGGCTTTCCTGATAGCTCTAAGAGTTTTATTTTGAGCTGTTTGAAGTTTTTTGATATGGTTTTTTCCTGCGAATCCCCATATAGCAGATCCGTATAAGAGGATGGGCCTAAGTACTGTCTTGTATAGTAATACTTTAGTATTGTAACTCGCGTGGGGGGAATGGAGTATGGCCGATAGTTGGCCTCTAGCCGAGTGAAATTTTTTAATTGAGCTTTTGATTTGAGGCTTCCAGTTTAGTTTGGAGTCAAACGTGATACCTAAGTATTTAGCGTTGTCCACGTAGGGTATGTTGACTTTGTTTATTTGGATGGGGACCGGTTTCTTTTTCTTTTTTACTTTTGGAAAAAGGATACAATTTGTTTTCTTTTCGTTGATTTTTATCTTCCATTTCCGAAACCAGGCGGAGATGGTGTTTATGTGTTTTTGAAGTCTGGAGCGAATAAGATATTTTTTGGAGTTCCTGGTGTATATGGCTGTGTCGTCCGCGTACATTGCAAGGTGTGTGTCTGGAGCTCTGGGTATGTCGTTTATGAATAAATTAAACAGGGTTGGGGCCAATTGTGAGCCTTGTGGGACCCCTGACCTGAGTGGTTTGTGCGTGGAGTGGGTCTGTTTGTAGCGGACGGTGAAAGATCTATTTCGAAGGTAAGAGTTTATTAAGTGGATTAGTGTGTCAGGCAAGTTGAGCTGAATTAGTTTGTATATTAATGCGTCATGCCAAACCTTATCAAAGGCCTTCGAAATGTCCATAAGTAGGAAACCAGTTGTAAGGCCGATTTCAAGTCCTTCAGAGATGAATTCGGTAACCCTTAGCAACTGGTGTGTTGTAGAGTGCAAGGGGCGAAAGCCAAATTGTTCTGGTTTTAAGATGTTATGTTGATCAATGAATTGTTTTAATCGTGTGTGTATTATTCGCTCCGAGAGTTTGCTAAGTGTGTTAAGTAGGCTAATAGGTCTGAAATTTTGAGGAAGGGTGTGGTCTTCGCCTGGTTTCGGGATTCCAATGATTATTGCGGTTTTCCATTTTTTTGGGAAGTGTTGAAGTTTAAATATGGCATTTATGATGGTGGTTAGATAGTATATTATGTTCGTGGGGAGGGATTTAATGGCTTTGTTGGAAATTAAGTCAATTCCTGGGGCTTTTCTATTTTTCAGCTTTTTTATCTCTCCAATTATTTCAGAGGGGGGAGCCATTTCAATAGGGTGAGAGGGGGGGTTATTTAGGAAGGTGCATATGGTGTTTGAGACTTCTTCTTCCGTTTCCGGACAATTTAGATTTGGGTTTTCCGTAAATTGGGCTTCGTAGGTTTCCGCAAGAGCATTTGCTATTTCATTTTCCGATTCAGCTAGTCCACTGTTCGTTCTTAAGTGTTTAATTCTTCTTCCCGGACTTCTGATTTTTTTCGTAAATTCCCAGAGCGAGTTGTCAGTAGGGGCCAGCGATTCAATAAATTTTTTCCATTGATGTTGTTTATGTTCCTGAAGTTTGTATTTAACTTGGCTACAGAGGTTGTTAAACAGGGTTTTATGGGGGGGGGGGAATCTGGTATTCTGCCAGAGCTGTCTGGTGCGGTTCCTTTGTTTTATTAGCTTTTTGATGTGATAGGGAAGTTTATGGTGCGTGGGGGGAGGGGGGTTAAATGTGGTGGCCATAGCAAGTGCCGATTTAATTTCATGGGTTATCTTGTCAACACAGTTATCTAATTCCGTTACGTTTTGTATATTGGCATAGAGCAGGGGGGAATTCGCTAGCGTATGAGTGAATTTTACCCAATTTGTGGATCTAATGGAGGGGGGGATGGGCAGATTCGAGTTTAAGTATAAAGTAAGTTTTACCGGAAAGTGGTCCGAATTAAGTTCATTTAAGGTGCAGATTTCGTAAGGGGAGGGAATATTATTCAGGAGGGCAAAATCGATGATGGATTTATTTCTAATGTTAAATCTAGTCGTTGTATTGGGGTGCAGATGCCTAATATTATTGTTTAAGATGTACGTGTTCAGGTCTTTGCCGTACCGGTTCTTTCCCGGACAGCCCCAGTTTGTGTGCCAATAGTCATTTACCTCCTATAAGAATAACTTATTTCTCCGTCCATAACGCTTGGCGAGATTTTGGCGACGAATTTGGGGAATATCGCCAACTTGGCGACTTTTAAAATGTTGCCAAATAAACTAAAATCTCGCCAAATGGATAAAAGTGACACTAAATCAATAAAGATGACGACTAATTGTTGAAAATTCAGTACCTTGGAAAGAATATAAATATCTACTATAAGAATAACCGATTTTTTTTACTGTAAAAGTAGTAAATTCATCGCATTATATAAGGAAAGTCAAGTGTTGCTCACATCAGATTTTTTTAATATAGTAGCATAGTACAAAATTTTACATAATCATGCATAAAAGGGCTTATTTGTGACTTAATGGTCACCAGACTTTGTAGTTTCAATCATTGTCGTGAAAAATCGCCGCGATACAATATTTTGATTCGTGACGTCATTCGTCACCCTCAGGAGAAAGTTACTCCCCCGGGGGTGCATTGTCGTCATGTATGGTATTAATCGAAATACTTTTTCAAGCCCTTTAAAGTGAAGGGTAACACATTAATCGTAATCATTTAGACCCGACATACCGATTTTTCAAAAAACTGTCTTGCAAAAGTTTGAAAAGAAAAATTACTGGGATTCTGGCATGAAAAACTCGAATTGAACCACAGTCGAGTTAATTTTTATGGGCGACATTTTCAGTAGTCGCAACTAACGACCACTGCGTGAGTCGTATGCTATCTTTGTACGATAAGTGCTCAAGTAATTTACAGACAGAAAGATAGTATTCTAAAAGAAGTGACGCATTCCCAATTCACTTTTTCTGGTATCACATAGCATTGTTTTCTGAACAATGAGCATCCTTTTATACCCTCCAGGGAAGGTTACCGTAAAACCTACGTAACTCGAAAAATTCTATTCCAAACACTTCGCTTCTTAAAGTGCCATCACTTAGCAAAAGTCGTCAAATCGATGATAATTCGCCAAAGTTGTCGTCAGATTCATCAAATTCATCGGCACGGTCGCATACAATAACGATAATCTCACTCCATGCAATGACAATACGCCCGTTACGAAGGGGTAGCAACTTACGATAAAACAAGGCAATAAGTTTAAAAAGTTCGTATGCTAAAAAAATATTTGTACACGTTTAAGTGAAAAATAAATCACGAATTCATTATAGTCCTCTGGCCTTCTAACTTATTTGTGTCACTTTTAGAAGATGGGGATTTTTAATACTTTGGCCATCCACTATTAGACTTGTAACAAACTTCCATTCGACGAGGCATGCTGCTTCGTCGAATGGCACAAAATATAAAGCATAAATAGCACAATTAGACAGCAAGCAGCTGTTTCGAGGCTATTTCTGTTGTGTTTTGGCGCATGCGAATCTTGTGTGTTACATCTCGTTGCGGATTGGTTGGAATGTTCTTCATTCTGCTTTCTGATTGGCTCTCTTAGGAGAGAACGTGAGCTCTTAATCCAGGTTTTGGGTATATAACGGTCCCTGTTTCTTCCATTTGCGCCCATTTCATTTTTTTTTTACTTCAGGTTTGTTGGTTCTCTTGCACTGACGAAGGGGAACCAGCGTATCCTCGAAACAGCTGTATGCTGCATTATTATCTTATTTGTGCTTATATTTAATATTGCACAAGTTCTTCTTACCCTTTGCACAAAATGTATTTTACTTATTGATCGTCACCCATTTATTAATCGTTATTGATCGTTTATTGATCGTTATCCATTATTTATATATTTTACTAATGATTTACTAATTAAGAGTTGAAAACTCAACTCATTACTGGGGTACAGTAACAGAAATGACAAATTTGCATTTTCAAAAGTCAAAAGTATATTTAGTATTATAGGAAACTACATTTTTGTTGAAAAACATGTAGAGCAAATTATATTCCAAACATATACCGCAAAAGTATATTTAGTATTATAAGAAGCTACATTTTTGTTAAAAAATATGTAGAACAAATTGCATCCTAAACATATACCACAAAATATATCTATCTTACGTATTAATATTTTTCTAAGTCTCGGGGGACACAACATTGAAAATTATCAGATATTCAGCCATAGAGAGTGGACTCGTATTCAGGTATGCTCAAAGCATGTAGTTACATCAAAATCCGAAGGTCGGCGTTTTAACACACCTCTTTCTTTATATACATTGTTATCTTATAAGGAAGATATAAAAGGTGCAACCGAAACTGCTTTGCATTGCATTCTTAGCACACCTTTTTTCCATCCGAGGTTAAAACTTTGAAATTTTGATGAAAGAAGGTTGAAACTGAGCTCCTTGTCGTGAGGGTAAAGAGACGATCTCAAATCTGCTCCGATAAAATATTCAGAATACATGAATATGAGATGCGTAGGTGAATAAAAACAGTCTATGGGTGTGTTTGAAACACCTAAATGTTCAAGAATTCAAATCATTTTAAAAACATTTTTACCTGAATTTTTCCAGCCATATTATCATGAAAGGTTTCATTCAGATGTCTAGTTCTGTATCAAATTCTGTGCTGAGTAAGAATAATTACCTTCCCTACATACAAATTGTAATGCATAGAGAAAGTATTGCGACGAGATTGAAAATTTGAATTCGAATTTTCGGTGGAAGAGCACATTTCAAGCATCCCCAAAATCGAATGAAACGTTTTTTAGGGGAGGTCTGTGTGTGTGTGTAAAGTATCTGTTTGGATGGTCGGAACTGTACGACCCAATTTAGACCAGGACCCAGTGGTAAAGACATCCACATGGACCGTACCCTCCTTCCCCTGCTACCAACCATTTAAACAGACTTTAGGGCCCACACATTTAACGTATCAGTAGTCCCCATCTGAAATTTTTTTTTTATATATTTTATTTGATAATTTTAATATTTTCTTTGAATATTTTAACTTCGCTTAAAAAATGTTTGAAAAATTAGATCCCGTAATGTTCAACGTATTTCACTTTTTCGACCCGGGTTCAATTCGAAACTAATTGGGTAATATTATTTATTTACATTCCCATATGTCCCACAAACCGTCCCAACAACATACTAAATTTTCCTCTTGATGAAGTCATTTTTACGGCAGTTATCGTACGAAAGGACAGACAGACAGACAGAATGAACAAATAAACACTTTTCAACCATGTTGGAAAGTGTTAAAAACACGTATTCCTCATGAGAGCAGGAGTACTTTTTGTGGATGCCATACCTGTTGTAGGTTCCTTTGCGGAATAATCTTGACCAGGCCATCTTTGGCGCGGCAGCCTTCTTCTTTGATATCTATATCAACTTTTATTTTAAAACTTCTTTCTCTTCGGCGATCTTCAACTTTTTCACTGACAACTCCTTCCCAGAAAGGGGGGCAAGGTTCTTTAAAGTTAGGCACTCAGTCGGGCAACCAATAAAATGAAACGCTGTCAGCTTGACGTAATAGGAATTAAGAATCGTTCAGGATCTAGAGTAAACTTTGTGAGGAATTAATTGCCAAAGCACATGCATTATTACAGTTATATATAGTTTTTTTTTAATTTTGAAGTGGCAATATCCAGGCATAAACAGCTTGCGCAAAGATTTCAAATTGTGCTGTGCAATCAGAATCCAGTAACGTTCAAGGCAATTTAGTGACGTGGGTGAAGTAAGATGACTGTCGCAGTTAACAAATTTGGCCCGTCTGAAAAACCCAAGAACAAAATGAGAGCGTTTTTAATTCCTATGTC
The DNA here is from genome assembly GCA_951213105.1 of Amaurobius ferox. NCBI lineage: Eukaryota > Metazoa > Arthropoda > Arachnida > Araneae > Amaurobiidae > Amaurobius > Amaurobius ferox. Next base: position 49,926,303 of record OX578151.1, read on the forward strand.
GTCATATGCGCAGACCGAGATAAAAATAATTACCCCCCCCCCCTCCCGGTGGGGATGGGTCATCCCGTGCATGACTGACTTCACATTTTTATTCTGGCATATGATGTCACGGGAAAAGCAAACGCGAGCATTTTGTTCTCCGGTTCTCTGAAGAGATCGAGAATCTCTTTGGACGTCACCTCTACCTTCATGAACAGCTGTGTTTTGGTAACAATTTGCTGTGATGTGGCAACAACTGTCCTGGTTCGTGGCGCCACGAATGACGAAATGACAACTAAGTTCACCGACGTCAGACTGACAGCTTTTTGATTGGCTACCAAGCTGATGACTCAACCTTATATTCAAGACTTAGGCAAGGTTATTATATCTACGTGTTACAATGGCGGACTTCTCCCTCGTATTAAGTTTGGGGTCCTTATAAGACCGCTTGCTAATATCCCTGTTTAATATCCGGTACCATGTCAACTGACTAAGTTTAATTACTGTGAATCTATAAATAAAGTTATAGTGGAATAAAAACTGCGAAAATTATGAAATATCCAATACATTGGGCTATCACTGAAACTAAGATTTTAGAATCACTGGTTTCGATCATTTCTGACTCGTTTCAACTGTCTGCGAAACACATTTTTTTATTTCCGGTGGTTCTAAGTCAACCTGGGACCTGGGTTGATTATTATAGTCCGTTGTGACTTTGTGGATCATATTGAAGCAGTTTGGTAACAGTGCCACTCCTGGTACAATTCTTGGAAAGCTTTGAATTTATTAATGTGACGGCAATGTTTCCCTCTTTAAATTAAATGATGGAGCTTCTGCTGTTTCTCTCCCAATTATTTATTACTGTGGTTTCATAAATGAAGTTATACTGGAGTAAAAAAAAGTATAAAAAATTATGAAATATTCAACGTAATGGTCAGTCAGTTAAAATCATAATAGCAATGGGCTATCATTGCTATTATGATTTTTAGCTGACTGGTTTCGTCGATTCTGGACTTTTTTCCACTGTCTGCGGGACAGTGGAAAAAAGTGGTCTTGTGCTATCCTGGGACCTAGACCAAGTACTAAAGTTCATTGGGACTTTGTGAATATTACGAAGTTAGGCAGTGGTATCACTCCTGGTAAAATTCTTGGAAAGCTTTGAATAAATAATAGTGACGTCAGTGTTTTCCTCTTTAAATTAAATGACGAGGTTTCCCATTGATTTTTGGCAAATTAATTGATTAGGGTGGATTCATAAATAAAGTTACACTGGAATAAAAACTGTAAAAATTAAGAAATATTCACCGTTGTTACGATTCTTGAGACTGGTTTCGTCGTTTCTGGACTTTACTGTCTGCGGGCCAGCCTTTTTATTTCCAGGGGTTTTGTGCTGACCTGGGTCTCACATTGGCACTTGTGTCTGCCCATTGCGTTGAATTGTTATGGAAGGGACTTTCGGATTCAAATATTTTCTAGCAACCTCAATACTTAGTGCTTTGGCGATATTTTAAGGTATTGAACCGCCGTAAATTGGCATTGGAACGGAACTTTGTTGTTTATGCCTACTGCCTATACCAATATAGTGCACGTTACTTTTAATCTTTCACATCGCATCTTTAAATTGTTAGAGTCTTCTTTTCCTGATAATTATTAAAATTATAATGTCAGGAAATGATAAGAAATATGGTAATAATATCGTTTGCAGTTACTGTGAGCGAACGTTTACTCAGCGGCCAAATTAAAATACAAAATGTTTGAATATTTTCTGTGATTTTGCATTTTGTATAATTTTATTAGATCCTTTAACATTAATTTCGGAGTTTAGAACTTTAATGGATCAAGTGTAACTACAGAATTGTTTAATTCAGTGGTGTACTAGGCTATCATACATATTAAACTAAAGAAAAGAAATCAATATTTTTAAACTGATTTAAGCAGGGACCGAAAAGAATCTTTCAATTATATATCATAAATGGCGCCACTGAACGCTTATTATATATATTCGTATTAAAAATATAAAGGCAGTATAATTTTAAAAGTTAAACACAGACATTACAGATTTTAAGCTACACTACGTACAAACATTTACATGCAACTATTATCAACTACTCTGCGAACGAACTTTTTAATTAAAGAAATTCCTTAAAATCTGGGAAATAGCATTTTTACAATCTCTACATAAGCAACGTGGAGTCAACATTAAAATTTCAGAAGCTGATTCTCGAAATTTTGTTTTATTGCATTCATTTTTATATTTGTTTGGAGTATCTGAAAGATGAACAATCACTATGGAAAGTTCAAAATCTTTCTTAGTGTATACATTACAGTAAAGTAGCAGTCAAAACATGCATCGCCAAATGAGCGATTTTGTGCCAAATATGTTTTCCAACCTGCAAAAGTTCTTTCGTTCCAACTCCATGAACATGTGCAGTATAGGTTTGTTATATGGTCCGCCATATATGTTATTATATGGTCCGCCATAGCAATTCAACGCAACGGGCAGACACTAGTACTACATTGGCTACTATGGTACCTAAAAAGTTGATAAAGATTGTTCTGTTTCATACAGCAGATGAAGATAAAGAGGGTGTTATAAAAATATTAGCTAAATATAATCGGTTTTTTTTCTGATTTTGCTTTAGATAGTCTGAAGTTAAAATACAAATTAAAGGCCAAGACTGGTAGCGACTGGGTCATGGAGATATATCCGATGATTTTTCACTCTGTTATTAAGCAAGGGTTTGTTTTCCTGAACTGGCGTCGTGAGTGGTGTAAAGAATTCTACAGTATCTTAGAGTGTTCCTCCTGTAGGGAACTTGGTCACACAACTAGGCACTTCCAAGTGGGCAGGAGGTGTAAGATTGTTCCTATAATCGTGATCATGGTGAGGGCCATGAGGAAATAAATCAGTTGTATTAATTGTACTCCTTTTAATTGATTGAAAGGAGAAAACTGAACATTGGATACTCCTGTCGAACTAATTCATGTCCTAAACTAATTCATGCCCATCTTTTAAGAGAGAACTTAGGTGAAATAAAATGCATGTCGACTGTGGAGATTAAAGCGGAGGAAGGACATTTGGAAAGTCTTTTGTTACTCATATCTATTAAATGTTAATGATTCTACGAATTAGTACTATGGAATATGGTCACTGGGTGACCATTGGGTATCATTAGAAATGTTATTTATTGCCTCTGTTGATTACTTGATTTGGATATTATTATTATTTTAGTTAATTGTATCTTCTATGGTGCTTTTTGTATTAAATTTGGGGTTCGTCTTGGAGAATTGACTTGTATATAATTAATTTGGGGCTCGTCCTTCGAGGTTAGTACGTTATTTCAGATCTTGAAGACGTAAGGAAGTATGTTAAAATTGCATCAAAGTGTGTGAAACAGACATCCAGACAGACAACTATCGATCATGATGAATTCAATAGAAGATTTTAAAAATATTTGGTTGGATATCTGTTGAAAAGTTGGTTATAATATCGCAAAAGACTAAATAGTATAAAATAAAATATTATAAAAATATTTTTAAGTTATACTGTTTTAGCAAAATGCACTAAAATGCAAAATATAAATTTTAGCTATCACAACATCCTTGGTCATATGCGGTTAAAAATAAAACCGTGGGGCACCCATAAAAGAATTATATTTAGACATTTTGCAAAAGAATTTTAAGGAACAATAGGAGTGATAACATAGAAATAACATGTATAAAAATAACGGATTGTTAAATAAAAATATCTGATGTGGGCAGCACATGACTTTCCTTATATAATCCAATGAATTTACTCCATTTACAATCAAAAAATAATGTATAAGATACAAGGTACTATGTTTTTAACATTGAATTGTACATTTGGCGACTTATGTAACATGTAAAACTATTTCAAAGTACACAATGAACTAATATTTCGCTAATAACCGACATAGTTCACATATTAAAATATTTTAATAATTAATTCATCAATTAGGCGTCATTTTCATTAATTTAGCGTCCTTTTTGCAATTTTGACAATATTTTCATTAATCTGGTGGGAAATATAGCCAATATTGGCGATACGTCGCTAGATTATTCGCCAAGTTCGCCAAATGCATCAGCAAGTGTTACAGACAAATGAAGTGAAAAGTATTTCTGATATACTAAAAGGTATGCCAATTATATGCCGGAAATCAGAATTTATGAAACATTACTTCACATTTGGTGCCATTTTTATCAATTTGGCGACATTTTTTCCCTTTGGCAACATTTAAAATAGTCACCAAGATGGCGAAATCCCTCTACATTTCTCGCCAAGCGTTACGGACGGACGGAGAAATAGGTTATTCTTATAGTCTACTCTTATGTTCTTCCCAAGATATTGAACTCAATTAGTCATTTCATTGATTTAGCGTCGATTTCATCAATTTGGCGAATTTTTATCAATTGAGTGACATTTTCGTCAATTTGGCAACATTTAAACAGTTAGCAAGTTGGAGATATTCCGACAAATTCTTCACCAAAATTTTGATAAACGTTACGAAGAGAAAAATAGGTTATTCTTATAGTAGATGCTTATGTTCTTTCCAAAATATTGAATTTTACGTCTAGTCGTAATTTTCATTGATTTAGCGTCATTTTTATCAATTTGGCGGCATTTTCGTTATATTGGCAACATTTAAAAAAGTTGCAAAGTTGAGGACATTTCGCCAAAATCCTCACCAAAATCTCGCAAACCTTTTTGGACGGAGAAATAAATGATTCTTATAGCAGATAAATGACTATTGGCTTCCAACTACAGAAGTATTAACCAAAGTATATTTTCTCATGAATGGAACAAACAAGATCCACGTGAATGATGTCACCCAATTTATCGCATATTACATATGAAAAATGAACATATTTCACAACAGTTAATATTTTTTTTTATTTTATGTGATTTTTTGATAAATTTATTTGAAAAATGTGCAATATCTCAAAAACGGTTTGTTCTAGCGTTCTAAAGTTTATGTCAATCGTTTTCTAAGGAAAAATTACATAACAAATGACTATTTGCGTAACTTTATTAAAGGGTTTGATTTTTTGATGATTTTTCAAAATTTCACTCGAAAATTTTGGGGGTTCTAAACATTCGATTGCGTTTAAAAACAATAGGCTTCCAGTATTCACGGATTGTAAGTTTTATTCCAAATTTCGTTCAAATCGCTCTATTCGTTCATGAGATATCGTCTCCACAGACTCACTGACACACACACACACACCTTCACACACACATACTTTCACACACACATACACACACACACACATACTTTCACACACACATACACATACACATACTTTCACACACGCACACATACTTTCACACACACACACACACACACACACACAGACATCACCTCAAAAACGTTTAATTCGTGTTCAGGGATGCTTGTAACGCACTCTCCCTTCGTAAACTTGAATTCGAATTTTCGATCCCGTCACAATACTTTCCTTATAAATTATACTATGTATATAAATAAAGTAATTATCAAAGAAAATTTTAAATAAATTGAATGCAATCATTCCTATATATGCTATTTCTATGTTATCACTTCTAGTGTATCTAAAATTTCTGTTAATATCGAAATACGATTCTTTTATGAGTGCCCCGTGGTTTTATTTTTAGTAGCATATGACCCAGAATGTTACGATATCTGAAAATTATATTCTACATTTTAGTACATTTTACTAAAACAGGTTAATTTAAAGAGATTTTATGATATTTTATTTATATAAACAGTTTAATATCAGGGAAATGATTACCACAACAAGAATGCCAATATGTTCTGCGAGTTTCCAAAAAAGAAAATATACCAAAACAACCAAACAAAAATATTAAATGCTCACAGAAAAGCAAAATATACTGAAAGATTAAATCATACTCAAAATGAATATTTCCACCGTTCCAGGCATGAATGGAAAAGCAAGCCTAAATTGAAATCAGAATGCACGCCGCTTGAACAATGGCTGAAAACAGTTGTTGGTGATATTGATCGCGATACTAAATACACTATTTTATAACGCGGAGGGTGACTTATTTGGCCTTTGTTTGGAAGTCAAAGCTCAATAAAAATGTAATATGATGAGATCAACGCAGGATTTACCTCTGCGTCGTTACTTAGCAGAAATAATTTTAGTCGTGTCATAGAGTAAAATTAAGCTAAGGAACTTGGAACAAAAAATATGGTGTGACCAACACACCGTTTGCTCTGGCAAATTATTTTGTTACTTGGAGCTCGGGAACTCTGTTTCATATGCATTTATTGAAATGAACTAGAGTTTTCAGGAAATATATTTCATTTAAATGAACTAAAGTTCTCTGGAACTCTATTTATATTAATCTATTGAAACAAATTAGAATTATCTGGAACTCTATTTCATTTATATTCATTGAAACGAACTAGAGTTCTCTGGAACTCTATTTCATTTATATTCATTGAAACGAACTAAAGTTCTCTGGAACTCCATTTCATTTATATTCATTGAAAAGAACTAAAGTGCTTTGGAAAACTATTTCGTTTATATTATAATGTTTTCTGGAATTCTATTAAGTTTATATTCTAAAGTTCTCTGGAACTCTATTTATATTAATCCATTGAAACAAATTAGAATTATCTAGAACTCTATTTCATTTATATTCATTGAAACGAACTAGAATTCTCTGGAACTCTATTTCATTTATATTCATTGAAACGAACGAAAGTGATTTGGAAAACTATTTCATTTATATTATAATGTTTTCTGGAACTCTATTAAGTTTATATTCCAAAGTTCTCTGGAACTATATTTCATGCATATTCATTAAAATGGACTAGAGTTCTCTAAAACTCGTTCATTGAAATAAATTATATATTTTGCAGCCCGAAATTTCATGTAGAGTATACACATCTTTAAAATTAAGTTGTATTTTTACTTTATATTACGTATTTGGAGCAGTATTGAATGATAACTCGTCAAGTATTTAGACGAAATTCCAACAGACTGAAAATTTTTTAGAATCATGTATCGCAGCGCAATGGGATTTTATTAGTTTCCATACGTATAAAATTGCATGAAAGGCAACTCATTCGCTACTGTAATTGAAAAGCAATATGATCAGCTAGTCTCATCATAAGTGACTTGCTGACTTGCTTCACTTAACATTCTTTGTTAATCATGGCGATAATCCACAGCATGAAATAGCCATTCTTTAGATGCGGAATTCCTAATATACAATACTCCTAATATAAAGCACCCACAAATGTCTCACAGTCATATAAAATTACCTGCCACAAGGAATCTCAAATACACTTGATATTCCAGGTGGCAAGTAACCTTTGTAGACAAAACACAATCCAATTTTTTTACTTTTGTGAATTTTTTCTTACCTACTACTAAAAAAATGTAATAACACTCTCTGAAACAAAAGCAATAATTTTAATAATCCATCAAATTAATGTGTACTCTATTCTCTTAATTTTGCACAGTCTCTGGTAGAACATGGATTCACATCTCTTCTGCTGCTGCCTTTGGGCGACGTTTCGATTTTGAGCGTCTCTTTTTAGATGAACCCTTCCTGCGTCCAGACCGTCCTCTCTTTTTACTAGAGGAACGCTTCCTTCGTTTTCCAGAAGATTTGGCTCCTTTGGAACGGCTCCTGCTCCGCCTGCGTTTTGCCTCTTTTATCTGAAGCGCAAAAACAAACCCTTAAAATTTTAGAAATTGCGCAGTGAATTAAATTCATAAATAACTGCTGAGTATCTATATAGGTTTATTTCGCCAAAGTCGCCAAATGTATAGCAAATTATTCTAAAGACATTTGAGACATGCAAAAGGAATCAAATTATTAATTATTGATTAGATCAGTGGCTCAAAATAAGTTGTCTGGAAGTATAACTGAAACCATCTATCTCTTCAAGTTAAGCCAACAATTTTAGAAATCACTGCGATCAATACTCGCTTATCAGAGTTGCCTACGTGAGATCATGCCAGATCAAAACAGATGCTTAATCACCGTACGTATTGTCCATATCATTAGTTCCAAAAAGGTGGTCGGTTTAAGGATTTCACGCAAAAACTTCTATATTAGCAGCCGTCTCCTTTAATTCTTCTTACCATTTGAACGCATAATAATTTTTAAAAAACTAAATATTTATGCATTAAATCTCAATGTATTTTGCTATGCATTGCTAAATTAAATTGTTATGTTCTACGAAACAATATATCCAGCCAAAATTTCGCCTAGAGGTTATCATTTGGAGATCAAGTCGTTTTTATAGTAACAGTGCAAAATCAGATAAGTATCTTGAAAATTCGTTTAAAATATTTAGTCAATAGTACTTCATCAATGGATATAAAAACTTTAAAAAATATATATATTAAATTATTGCGAACATGCATAAATTAAGTATTTTAAATATTACAATTTATTTATTAAATATTTAATTGAAACATGTGTATTATATAGACTTCCACAAAATTAATAATAAAAACAGGAGCTTAATCACCACTTATGCTAAACAGCGATTTCCATATGGACGAAACGACCGAGAATCACAGTAGAAGCAAGAAATGCGCTGCTGTTCTGTACAAGTTTCTCAAAAGAGGGTTTCCAGAGTTACTAAAAAGTCGCCAAGGTGCAACATAGAACTCCGCTTATCGCCGATTTGGCGCGAGAAAAAAAAAATACCGGTCTCTGGGATTTAACTAAAAGGTCTTTAAAGTTAAACAATTTTAATTAATAAAAACTAAACAATATTTTTTTATATTTATTCTGATGCATTAAGATTTTATTATAATAATATAATAAAGTTTTATATAAGGTTTTATTAAGTATTTCAATCGGAATTTTCATCATTTTGTATTTTCTCATTTCTTAAAATGTATTTTTTCGTTTTTTAAAATGTATTTCATTGCCTTTTCATTGCAACCATGTAGTTTCGGAAATTCTAATATGACGGTTAAAGCATAGCAACCTTTAGCTATCGCTTTCTTTCCTTTCTAATACTAGCGACTGAAATACTTCAAATCTATTTTTTTAATTTTTCGAAATATTTAATGCGTTTCTTACGGAGCCACACTCAAAATTGAGTACCACCACATTCTTGGAAAGATCTAAATATTTAAAAATAGTTTGGTTGTTATTATTTCAAAACCTGCTCTTGACTTAACTTTTCAAAGTGAAATTACATTAGGGCCTCTGTATTTTTTTAAAATAATGAAAACACTCAGCAACATAAATTACATTTTAACTCATTTAACTAGATATGCATTACAAGCAGAACCAAATCTGGGTTATACTTTGAGCTTAATTTAAAAAAAGGTTGCAAATAAAAAAAAACAGATCTAGCCAAAATTAAAAGTATTTAATTTAGTATATTTAAAACATTCTATAAATGTATAATTTATAAGTTAATATAATTTTAATATATACAAATCTTTTAAAATTACAATATGTATAAATAGCCTGCTTGTTGGCAATTGTTGGCGAAGTATCTAACTCTATATTTCATATCAGTAAAAAAAGAAGCAATTTCTGTAATATTTACAATATTCAACTCGAATCTATCAAATCCACTGATATAATTCGCAGCTAGTTTTTAAACCAATTAAAACTTTTAAAAATATTTACAAAATATCATAAGAAAGATTTTTACCTTGAAATTCCCTCCATCTTTTACAAGTGTTCCACGATCCATAGCATTTTTCAAGGATAATTTCAACATGACATCCTGCGCTGCAATATCCACCTTCTTCTCGTCTCTGAGAAATTTCTTCAAATCACGAAGGGAAACACCTGATTTGCCCTGAAGTTTTCGAATGGCGTTGAGGGCTATTCTGCCAACATTCACTTTACCGGCATCCTTAAGAGCTGGCTTCTTTTTTCCAGTCTCCATCTCACAGAGCGCAGATTTCAAAGAGATAAATAACAGCGAGAATTTCTTTTAATCAAATTATTGCAGGGAAAAATTGTTTTAAGGTGAGATTGGAATGGCGAGGATGATTAATGAATATGTCTGGAAGATGTTTAAATTTTAGAACAGTGAACGTGAAATCTTTCTTATATTCGCTCGTGTCCAAATTACAGCAATGCCATTTTTAAAAATAAATATCAACGGTGGCTGCAATCCGATGAAGTCGAAATAGGTTTTGTAAAATAAAACTCCGATAGAGTTCAATAAGTTTATTCGCTGTTTTCAGTCTCATTTGTTTCGTTCAGAACAAATAATAGGAACTTATGGTAACTAAAGTAAAATACATTAAGCACAGAACCATCATTAAGACGATGTAAAAGAATTGGTATTTGGTCGAATATACACGGATAACGGTCAAAAATACACGGATAAAAAATGATAAACTTGAACAAACTTGGTATGACTTTTGCAACTAATGGTATTTTTACCACAATTATATCTGCAGCAAATACAATGTTTTATCCGTGTTCTTCTGAGCATTCAAAATCATATATATTTGACCAAATATCCATGCTTTTTCATCGTCTTAATGATGGTTTTGAATTTAAATAATGCTCCTTTGCCTCATACGTAATGTAAGTAATTTTTTTTTAATTACTAATGCATAAATTTTTCGAAATGGCAACAGGAAAGAGTTTTAACTTATGAAATGTTAGATTTCGGGGGGAAATAGCATAAAAATGTCTCAAAGACTAGCGTTTGCTGGCAGTTTAAAAGTATTGGCGGTGGCGCAAGTCCAATGGAGCCAAAATGACTATGCGTGAATAACATTTTGTAAAATGAAACTTCAGTAAAGTTCAATAAGTTTATTCGATTTTTAAGACTCATTTGTTGCGTTTACATGCTTTCAAAGCGCTACAAGTTACTCGCTAACAGTTTATAGCTAGCTAGCACTGTTAGTTTTTGTCCCGATTCCATCTGGAAACTCCGATAATGAAGTTCCCAGCAAAATATCGAAATATTTTACCAACTCGGTTGGAAATATGTAAATTTACACAATATATCTGACGAGATTTTTGAATAAAATTTATCTATAAACTTATATTTTCGTATACGTAGAGTTCAAATCTTGCCAATCATTAAACATCTTTGAAATCCCAAAGTTTATTTAACTTCCCTATTTTGTTTAAATAAACCAGAATATCTTGTATTTATGCATCAATATTTCACCCCAGAGTAAGTAAATATATCGAACTGTAACAATCGTGACATTTTAAATATTACAGTTTTCCCACCCATTGGAAAACCCAGGATGAAATACTAAAATATCGAAACTGTAAACATAATACTTCGAAAATTAAGCGCTTGGTCTAAAATTCAATTATACACACTTGTAAGACATTCAAAGCGCTACAAATTCTTGTTTATTATTCATAGCTAGTAGCACCATTACAATCTCGATAATCGGAACATTTTCAATCTTCTACAAATTGACTAGACGATTACTCAAAACCATAAAAGCTTTCTTTAAAAAAATTAGATTAAGAACCTAAATTTTCTTATACATATTTTTGTCACTTACTGTTTATATCTATCGTTTATGGCCTCGAAGGGAAGATATTTCGAGTGAAAGTAACAAAAAAAAAACACTCGCTCGGTTAGATACTTTTAAGTTTTTCGAAAAAAAAAAAGATCAAAATATAAAAAAATTGAAAGAATTTTTTATATATTCATAATATTGACCATAATTTTAGTAAAACAAGAAACTTATTTACATTTTCATCTATAAGGTTTGGAGATATAAGCGTCCAAAGCGTTTACATGTTTTCATAACGCTCCATTTTCCATCACAGAAACCCCAAGCATAGATGTTATTCACTTCAAAAGTTGTAAGAAAGCAAAACTAAATATTGGATTTCTTTTTCAAATTTCGTATAACAATGGCTATTCATACTGAATACAATAGCGAGACTTATTCAAATATGAACCTGACATTGGAAATAATATCACCTCCCCAAATCCCCTATGGAAAAATGTAGGCGCGAAATAATAAGAGCGAATAATAAGCGCGAAACCGACCCATGGATACTGTTATCTGCAATGGAAGTATCTTTCTTAGCCGATAACTAACTGGACGCGTTGCAGTCAAATGGTGTTTGCGTCAGCCTATATATTCAGGAGCCTTAATAAAACGATTAATACGTCGCGCTAAAAAAATGGTCTAGGCAATAAATTTAGGCGAAAAACATTGTTTAAAATAAAGGTTAGGAATTTCTTACTCCAATTTTCATTACTCATAGTTATAACTCAAAGACTTATTTTCTTCAGGCAAAATCACTCGACAATTACATTATATATTATTTGATATGATATTAACTTATTTATATAAATCATTATATATATATATATATTATTATATATATTATTATATATATATATATATATATATATATTATTATATATATTATTATATATATATTATATATATATATTATATATATATATATTATTATATATATCATTATATATACATTATATATATATATATATATATATATATATATATATATATATATATATATATATATATATATATATTATTATATATATTAATTTAATTTCTTCAGGCAAATTCACTCGACAATTACATTATATATTATTTGATATGATATTAATTTAATATAAATAAATATTTGATTAGAGAGTCGTATAATAGTGAATCCGCTTATGTTTGAGGATATTAGGAGTGCAAGAACTGTACCTTCATTCTAATAATGATTGCAAGCCAGAACAAATTACTGTGAAATAATAGCAGCGATTACCGTTGCAGCAGCGTTGCTTGACATTTACCATGCAAAACTGGGATAAAAATTACACCTGAATATTTAGCTCCGTGAATCTTATACATTGTTTTTTCACTGTGAAAGATATAAATTCATTGCATTATGGAAGAAAAAAAAGCATTGTATTATGTAAGTCATAGCTGCATAAAAAAAGTAATCTTCCTCATAAAATGCTGATAATTAAGTAACCATTTTAACACTTTACAATATCGTTGAAAAGTGTTTTATGACTTTGTTCATTCTGTCTGTCTGTTAGCACGATAACTGTCGCAAAAATGACTTTATCAAAATTAAATTTTAGTATGTTGTTCAGACAGTCTGTGGGACCTATGGGAATATAAATGAATAATGTCACCCAATTAGTTTTGGATTGAACCCGGGTTGAAAAAATGAAATACATTGAATCCTATGGGACCTAATTTTTCAAACATTTTTAAGCGAATTTAAAATTCCCAAATTCCTTCGAAAGTTTTAGGAAATATTCAAATTATCCCATAAAATATCTAAAAAAATGTTCAGCAAAATATATTCAGTAGTTTTTTTAAATAACAATTAAAATAATAATTAAACCCTTTATATGAAGAGATCACGTGACCATTATATAAAGAGATCACGTGACCCATTTCGAAATAAAATATGTCATCCATCTTGTGTCGAAATCGTGATTTTTAAAATTATTTTAATTTATATTTAGTGTCGTATCCGTCCTAAAACCGCTTTATTTTTGCTTAATTTCTGCGCATCTGTATTCTGAAACAGCACAATTACAATATATTTGAGTTCAAATGATCTATACCATCCATATTGTGTCCAAATTGTGATTTTTATTCTTTTGAATTTAAATTTAGTGTTGTGTCCGTCATAAAACCGCTTTATTTTTGCTTAATTTCTGTGCATCTGTATTCTGAAACAACACAATTACAATACATTTGAGTTGAAATGATCATCAAACTTTGATTATTTCTACAACAAAACTTAATTTTTACTTACGGAGAATGTAAAATGATTAGGCTGTAAGATGAGTTGTATAAGAATTGCTGAATTCCTTTAACGCAAAATGATTTTGCTCAGGAGTCTGCAATGTAGATGATATGAATGAAACATTCCTTGATTTTACATAGAGAAGCAGACGATTTAACAGCAGACTTCTTCGATGAAGCTTTATGCATAGAGTTAAATTACTTTGGCCTCCATAGTTTTAAGTTTTCAAGTAGAATAAATTATTGTAGTACTGTGATGAATGAAATAAAAATGTATGAATGAAATATTTACTGCTTTTACACAGAGATCCATGCAGGGAGCGGTAACCCAGTGGTTAGCGTGCGGGAATTGCACTCGGTAGGTCTGGGTTCGATTCTCGCCGCTGCCAAAACTGCCGTCATGTTCACTCGGAGTACGGTCACGTTAAACATGTGGATCCGTAAGTCGTTCCGAGAGGTTGGTGGTAGGGGAAGGAGGGTACGGTCCCTGTGGATGCCTCCCCCACTGGGTTCCGGTCTAAATTGGGTGGCACTTCCCAGCCGTCCAAACAGTTACCTTACACCTTTCTAGTAGGTCGGACGGTTTGGGTCTCAACAACAACAACAACAGAGAGCCATGCGCTTCATATTTCGATAACGTCATTTGAATCAATTTCGTTTTTTCGATAAGTTTTAAATTTTCAAATACAATTAATTATTGCAGTATTGTGATATATTACCGCTAAATGTGTCGCATTTGGAGATATTTAAATAAATTTAAAGTTGGAAAGTGTTTCATAAGTAATGCTTTATGGATGATTGATCTTTCTTGTGATTTCTTAATACTTTTCGTTGTTGAGTAAGCCTGTGAGAAATAAACCATGGTGATAGTTTCCATTTAAATTCATATTTCAAACCTGCGATTTTCAAAAGTGACTAATACGTTCAATAAATTCCCACAAAACTCAGATTTAATTGACTTTCACGTTAAAACCAACGATTTCCAACCTTTTTCTTTGGGAATCATGGAGTTGGAGAGTAGAACTCTTAGGAAAAAGTTTCGCTTTCCATCAATATCTCGACAACCCCTGGTTTTAGAAACTCGAAACGAACTAAATTTATGGGGGGCTATTTCAAAGCTACCCACCAAATTTCATTAAATTCGATTGAGCGACTCTCCAGTGGTTTTGAGACAAACGAAAGTGTCGTTTTTCACTAATATCTCGAGAACCACTGGTCGTAGAAAACTCAAAACATGGACTAAATTTTAAGTGGAGCTATTTCAAGCCCACCAAATTTCATCAAATTCGATTCAGCTGTTCGCCCGCGATGTTGGATGATACATACATACATACATACATACTTACATACATACATACATACATACTTACATACATA
Organism: Amaurobius ferox; assembly: GCA_951213105.1. Classification (NCBI taxonomy): domain Eukaryota; kingdom Metazoa; phylum Arthropoda; class Arachnida; order Araneae; family Amaurobiidae; genus Amaurobius; species Amaurobius ferox. Next base: position 49,941,399 of record OX578151.1, read on the forward strand.
CATACATACATACTTACATACATACATACATACATACTTTTCTTCTTTATATATATAAGAAGATTAATGATCAAGAAAGTCAAATGGAGACTCACACTCTAGAGATTGGGTAGTAAGTTGTCAATAGTTGGGTAGTAAGTTGTCAATAGTTGGGTAGTAAGTTGTCAATAGTTGGGTAGTAAGTTGTCAATAATTGGGTAGTAAGATACTGAGCGCTAAAAGTCTCTAAAGCACAGTAACTCTGTGTAGGTATAGTTCAGTGTTTCTTTTAGGGGCTTTTTGACAGTGGAGATGCAAATGAAACTTGAGGAGGAAAGTTTCTGTTATTTATTATATATATATATTCAAATTTACATCTTTTCTTCATTATTAACATTTTACAACAAAGTTGAAAAGCGTTTATGACTTTGTTCATTCTGTCTGTCTGTCTGAATGTCCGTTAGCACGATAACTGCCCTAAAAATGACTTAATCAAATTGAAATTTCAGTATGTTGTTCAGACGGTCTGTAGGACCTATGGGAATATAAATAAATAATATCGCCCAATTAGTTTTGTATTGAACACGGGTTGAAAAAATGAAATACATTGAGCCCTATGGGACCTAATTTTTCAAACATTTTTTAAGCGGTTTTAAAATTCACAAATTGCTTCGAAAATTTGAGGTAATATTCAAATTGTTCCATAAAATATGTAAAAAAAATTCAGCGAAATATATTTAGTAGTTTTTTAAATAAAAATTAAAATAATAATTACACCTCTTATATGAAGCGATCACGTGACCATGATATGAAAAGATCACATGACCCACTTCAAAATGATATATGGCATCCATCTTATCACAAAATCGCAATTTTTTGAGTTCTTTTTAATTCATATTGAGTGTTGTATCCGTCCTAAAACCGCTTTATTTTTGCTTAAGTTCTGTGCATCTACATACTGAAACAACGCAATTACAATATATTTGAGTTTAAATGATCATCCAAATTTGATTATTTCTACAACGAAGCCTATTTTTCACCTGTGTAAAATGTAAACAGCAAAATATGTAGAATGAGTTGTATTAGAATTGCTGTATTTCTTTAACACAAATGAAATGTTCATTGATTTTACAAAGAGGAGGACGATTTCTTTCGATGAAGTTTTAAGCATAGAGTTTAATTACTTGTATCTCCATGATCTTATGTTTTTAAATAAAATAAATTATTATAGTATTGTGATGAATAAAATGAATGGGAAAATGTTATGAATGAAATGCTGTTTTTATAGAGAGATCCAGACGTGTTATTTTTTCTATGACGTCATTGGAATGAATTTCAGTTGTTTTCGATGAAGTTTTCAAATATAATAAATTATCGTAGTATTATGATAGTTTTAAAAATATTACCGAGGAATGTATCGCATTTTAGGGATGTTTAAACCAGGCAATTTATATTTCAATGCCGTCATTTGAATGAAGTTCATTTTTTTCGATGAAGGTTTAAGTTTTCAAATATAATAAATTAATGTAGTATTGTGATATGTTTTAAAATATTACAGAGGAATGTATTGCATTTTAGACTTGTTTAAATAAAATTGCATTGAAGTTGGAAAGTGTTTCATAATCAATGCTTTAAGCATGATTGATCTTTCTTGTTTATTGTTAAAAAGTGGAAACCACGATACACCTGCAAAAGATGTTAAGTATCGCCATCTAGCGGTAACAGCTGGAACAAGATGAAGATTTAAAAGATTGTAGACGATATGAATTTGATATCTTGATAGATATCTTGATAGATACATTGATAGATACATTGCCAGATAGAAATTCCAGCTTCACTCAGGGTTATTGTAAAATTAAATCTGATTTGAATTTGCATACAATAAGATATAAACAAACATAGAAAAATTCTTTATAGATATCAATATGAAATTTTAAATGAAAATTTATATATATAGTGCTATATACAAAGTAGATAAACCACAGTCAATATTTTCCGTGTTGTATTGTGTCAACTAGCATAGCAGTGATGATTCTTTTTTTGATCAATTGCTCATAATACAATTTAATAGTGTAATTTGTGCCGAAATAATACAAGTACACAATTTTTTTTTTTTGAAAAGTCAACAACTTCTTAATTATTAAGAACAAGATACGTTTAAAATGTTCGTATTTCAACCTAGGTATGTTGACAGTTTAATTTGTGCCGAAATTATACACGTATACAAACTTTTTATGAGAAGTCTCTGCTTTAATCCATTTCTCCCGACGTTGACTTCAGAGGGATTTTCAAAAAAGATTTATACAGTCTTTCATGCTAATTGATGTACACAAAAGCATTGCACAATAAACCATAGTAAAATCTAGATATTACAATTTAAAAATACAAGAAAATCAAAATCATGGAAAAACAACAACGTCGTTTTAGATGTTAACTAGCACCACCTAGCGGTCATTTTAAGTTGGGATTGTTAAGCTGGGATTGTTATTTTAACCATATATATACATATATATATATATAAATTGAAATTTTTTAATCGAAAACTATGCATAAACTACGGTAAGTACAACAAAAAAAAAACATCTCTAGCATATCTGTTACAAATAAGTAACTATTGACCAAGACAAAGGATAGAAATAGAAAATAACTTATCACTATAATGGAAATTATATTCTGTTTTATATTCTGATTTCTACATACTGACTTTTATTACATCATTTAATAGTACATTTACATTTATTATTTGCTTTTGGATTCAAGTATCTACCTTTTCATTTTCAACTATTTGCAAAAAAGCATTTTTAATATATATATATATATATATATATATATATATATATATATATATATATATATATATTAAAAAAGCATTTTTAATATATATATATATATATATATGTGTGTGTGTGTGTGTGTGTGTGTGTGTGTGTGTGTGTGTTCACTCGTAACATTTCTATTTTTCGTTACATTGATGATGATTTTCTTTGTTTTCATACTGCACATGATTCTTTACCCACTCTTAATATTTATCCATCCAATCTTGAATTAATACCTAATGAATCCCACCCTTCCAAATCTGTAAATTATCTTGATATCACCATTGATATACAAAGTAACTCATTCAATACTACTATTTATGATAAGGGACATCAATTTAAATTTAATGTAAAATTCTTCCCTTAGTATTCTTGCCTTAGTAACCAAGTTTTTAAAAATCTAATCGTTAGCTATTTGCTCCGTATCAAACGCCTGGATAGAAATAAGTGTACACTATCACATATTAATCGTCTCAAAAGTCTATGCTATATGTACAATTTTCCCACCTTATTTGTAGATCGCAGTATAAGTACTATATTCAATAGTAGTGGAAACACCATAAAAATGTATACAAACACCGCCTCGGCGGGCAAAAATAAAAATGTGAAAATTATTAAAATAACAGTAATTTTGATTACACTAAAAACGTGCAAAAAATTTTTTAAAAAGCCGCCTCGGCGGGTAAAGAAAAAAGTCTAAAACACTCATAAAACCTTTAAGGCGGATATCTAAAAAGCAAATAAAACAAAAACAGGCTACGGCTCCAAAAAACAGTGTTATCCATACTTTTAACGTTTTCGATAATAGTGGTCACTTCTCGGTTAGTTTCTGAACACTTGGGTTTGTCTCACCGAAATTATGTACAACTACTTCCACTTTCTCTGGTCCGGTTTATTCCAACGTGGTATTTCGCGTGGTGAGCATTCAGGCTGGTGCACGTGGTGGACTCCCATGCAGTTTATTTACGCTGGCGACCTTCAGACTTGTGTGTTGCAATTCTTTTTTGCATGTTTGGGCATTTGTGCGCTATATTTTTTATGATTATATGATTTTTTATGTTTTAAGGTTGAATTTTGTATTTGATATTTTTTCTGTTATTCTCGTTTATTCCGTTATTGGGCACAGATTCGATAAAATTTTAACCACGTGTTTTTATGCAATCATAGAAACAACGGATTTTAGTATATCTGTCTAGAATGTGCCCCTGAAGACGTTTCTGGCAGATATACTATTCTTTAATGTATTTTCCTTGTCCTGACCTCTCCGTGCTCTGCTTTTCCGGCCCTTCCTTGTTGCTTTTTGGTATTACATGCACCCTATTATATTGCCCGCGGTTTGATACTGTGTTTACTGATTTGCACTCCTGCACTTTCGTATTTGCTATTTTAATTTTATATATATATATATATATATATATATATATATATATATCAAGAAGTTACAAGGACGACCATTACGTGCAATGGGAACGATGTAATCAACTTTGTCAATATAAAGATATGCCGATAGGATGCTTTAATCGCATTATTGATTGCTTGAAAAATGTTGGTCTCAAAGAGCAAAATATTCTTAGAAATTTTCGAAACTTGAACTTCCTAGAGCGATTCGTTTGTGAAATATATAGAATACAGACAAATTCTGTGATTTTTCTCACAGTGGGCGTTAAACTCAATAAGTATTAGTCTCACAACTAGATGTCAATTAAAAACGGATTTTATGGAAAAGTTCTACAACTTTTCCAAAAGCACAATCATCCTGGGATTTACCGTTCTTGAAACAGAGCTTCCACAAGTATACCTGCCAACCTAGACACAAAAGAACGAGGTGAATTCTATAAGATGATATAATTATAACTATTCAAAAGATAAAAGTTTCTTCCATCTACATAAATCAACCTGCTATCAGGAATCTCAAATTCACTTAGTTCGGTCTGAACAGACAGAAAAGTAGTCAAAAAATTGGCAGAAGTAAACAGTGGAGTAGTAGACTAAAGATATTCAATAAAATTCTTAAACAAAAGCAATAATTTTAATGGTCTATTACATCAAAGTAAATGAGAAATCTTCTACTGTGTCAATTTTGCGGGGTCTCTGGTAGAACAGGTGTTCACACCACATCTGCGGCTGCCTTTGGGCGACGTTTAGAGCGTGAGCGTCTCTTTTTGGGTGAACCCTTCCTGCGTCCAGAGCGTCCCCTCTTTTTGCTGGAGGAACGCTTCCTTCGTCCACCAGTTGACTTGCCTCTTTTTTTGGAACGGCTTCTGCTCCGTTTGCGTTTAGCCTCTTTCACCTGAGGCACAAAAACAAATGATTAGAATTTTAGAAATTGCGTAATAAATTAAATACCAAAAATTCATAGATCAACAAGCATTATCTATTTCTATGGTATTTTACCAAGGTCAAGCAGCAATTGTCTGAAATTTTTCAATTGTGTAACTGATTTCAATTGGTTGCCAAGAAATATTTTTGAAAGTTTTGTTTAAAAGTATAAATAAAACTAAGTACTAAATACTAAAACTATCTATTTCAGGAAGTTCGAGTGTAACATTTTCTATTATGGAGACATTTTAAATTCTATATATTAAAATGTGCATTGTGTACTAATTTTAAAAAATCTGATGTGGACAGTACATGACTTTCCCTGCAGATTTATATCCACGTTATCTTTATTTTAATTAAATTCAATTCACTTTTAATTCAATTTTCGTTCTCATTTGGTAACTGGACTTATTTTCAAAGGTGGAGTAGAGAAAATACGAAAAAACTAAAATTCCTCGAGAACAACTAGTCCTAGTGTAATGGGATTGGTCTTATTCTTTTTTCGTTAAAAATTACGAATAAAAAAAGAATTTAATGGATATATTTAAGCATACGTAGTTTTTATTTTAGATTTTGACGATTCGATTTTTGCGAGCCATATCGCAAAAAAGGCAGGTCATTTTTTCCGAATCTTACCAAAATCTAATCAGCATCAGGGTGACCCACAAGCGACTTATCTACCGAATTTTGTGAAATTCGGTCCATTAGTTTTTCAGCTAGAGTGGATACAGGCAATTTTTGCGGATCATTTCACAAAAAAGACGGGTTATTTTATCCCAAATCGTACCTAAATCTAATAAGCACCAGATTCGCCCACATTTGACTTACCTGCCAAGTTTTATGAAATTCAGTCAATTAGTTGTTTAGTCAGAGTGGATACAAAATTTGCACAAACACACACACAGACGTCACGCTAAAAATAGTTTTTCGTATTCTAGAGGTCTCGAAACGTGTAGATCCGTCGAAAACTCGAGTTGCGATTTTCGGCATGATTCCAGTACTTTCCCTATACATTAACATGTATTGCAGGGAACGTAAAAAAATATTTATGTGTTAAATTTTTAATTATTTTTGACTATAACAATAAATAACATTATTGCTTGTAAAAATATAACTTTCTCTCTAGTACTTCCTTAAAGAAAACCAGGCATAGTAAAATTGGGTGACTGCAATTGTTTCAAGGTTGTTTGGTCTGTTTGCCACCTTTCAGTTCTTCTTTATCAGTTGTTAAGACACGACGTTATTTCCTGGCCTGATGGCTAAAATAGAGCTCAAAATAATTGCAGTCACCTATTTTTCCTATGCCTACTTTCTTTAAAAAGTATTAGAAAATTATATTGTCAGCTACACTTAAAATTTAATTATTCTCTTCTACGGAACAATATATCTGGGCAGAATCTCTCCAAGCTGTTTTCATATGAAACTCAAATCACTAACGTACTGTGTACGACCAATTCAAGGAATTTCCTTATCTTATTTGTTAAAAAAAAATCGCAAACAGTAGTTCTTGGATGAATATTAAAATATTAAAATGTTTAAGATATTTAAGCATTTTAAATTATTTCAAACATGTTTGAATTTAAATACGTTTAAATAGTTTTCAAAAATTATTTAATATTCAAATTGTTGATGTATTATACTAAAACGATGAATAACAGATGCTTAATCACCAATCCTTATGCACAGCGATTACCATACGTGATAACATCGTATACCTATTCTTCATGCATTAGTGGACACAATAATTTTAGAAATAAACAAATTACTTTCAAATTTTAAAAGTAAAAAGGAAATTTTTAAATTTAAATATTTTTCTTTGAAAAGTGACGATGAGCTATATAAAGTTTACATAAGTAAAAGTAAACAAGAATTTTTAAAAATTAAAATTAGTAAAAATTATACTAAATTTCTGACATGTATTTTGAGACATTAAGATTTTATAAATATTTTATTATGTTCCAATCTGATTTTTTTATCGTTTTGCATTATCTGTATTTTTTTTTAAATATTTAAAATGTGCTTCATCGCAGTTTCATGACAACAGTATAGTTTCGGATCGCCAAATTGACATCGAAATTGCGCCATAGAAGGTCGATGTAATATAGAAGTACCGTTACAAGTATCGTTTAATATAGAAGTACCGTAATAAAAAATCATTTTCAAATTTTAAAAGTAAAAAGAAGCATATTTAGATTTAAAAAATTTTCTTTGAAAAGTAACGATGAGCTATATAAAGTTTACATACTTCAAAAATAAGCAAGATTTTTTAAAAATTCAAATTAGTAAAAAATTAAATTAAATTTTTAACATTTATTCTGAAACATTAAGATTTTATTATTATTTTAATATATTTCAATCTGAATTTCCCTTATTTTGTAATTTTGGTATTTTTTTTAATTATTTAAAATGTGCTTCATAGCCGTTTCATGACAGCAATACAGTTTCGGATCGCCAAATTAACATCTAAAGTGCGCCATCGAAGGTTGGTGTAATATATAAGTACCGTTACAAGTAACACTACAAGTACCGTTTAATAAAATATACAGTAATAAAAGAATCAATTTAAATAAAAGAATCAATTTAACAGTAATATAATAAATAAAAGAATCAATTTAACAGTAATAAAAGAATCAATTAAGCTCTAAATAGGTAAGTTCTAGATTTTACATAATTAAAAAGTAAGCAAAACACTTTAAAAGTTTAAATTAGTAAGAACTAAATAAAATTTTTGACATTTATTCTGAAGTATTAGGAGTTTACTATAATTTTAATGTATTCCAATCTAGTTTTCCAACACAAAGTATTTTTCAATTACTTAAAATTTTTTTCATCGCTGTTTCATGGCAACAATGTAGTTTCGGATCGCCATATTGGCATTTAAAGTGTGCCATCGGAGATGCATGTAATATAGAATTACAGTTTAAACATTACATACAAACATTTTAAAATCATTGTAAAAAAGGCTACAATCTGCATAGTGGCGATGTTTTTCATAAAGAAATTATATCGATGATATTTCATGTCAATGAATTGACAAAAATTCGCAAAATCCGTAAAATTTAGCATATTTAAAATTTAAAGAAACATTTACATTATAACTGGTTTTTAAACCAATTAAAGCACTTAAAGAACTTCTGCAAAGAAAAGTGTTTGAAAAGATTTTTACCTTAAAATTTCCTCCTTCTTTTACAAGTGTTCCACGATCCATAGCAGTTTTCAAGGATAATTTCAACATGACATCCTGTGCTGCAATATCCACCTTCTTCTCGTCTCTGAGAAATTTCTTCAAATCACGAAGGGAAACACCTGATTTACCCTGAAGTTTGCGAATGGCGTTGAGAGCTATTCTGCCAACATTCACTTTACCGGCATCCTTAAGAACTGGCTTCTTTTTCATATTCTCCATCTTACAGACCGCAGTTTTCAATGAGATAAATAACAGCGGGAATTTCTATTAGTCAAATTATTGAATCGAAAAAGCGTTTAAAATTGAGATTGGAATGGCGAGGATGATTAATGAATAAGTCTGGAAGATGTTTAAACTTTAGAACAGTGAACGTGAAATTATTCTTCTATTCGCTCGTGTCTAAATTGCAGCAATGCCATTTTTAAAAAAATATCAACAGTGTGTACAATCCGATGCAGCCCAACTAGTTTTGCGTAAATAACATCTTATAAAATAAAACTCCGATAGATATCAATACGTTTATTCCTTGCTTTGAGTCTCATTTGTTTCATTTACAAAGTAAATTACATAATTGAAACAACCTAATATTTTTAATTGGCAAGCGAATATTAAGTACATATGTTACCGGCAATGTATGAAATACCAGCATTCTATAGAATAACTAGGCATTTTATAGAATACCGGCCGTTTTTAGGCAAAGTATGAAATATGAGAATTATTATATACTTTCCCTAGGCATTGTATATAATACCTAGGCATTCTGTAGAATGACAAATGTTATTTAGGCAAAGTATGAAAAAAGGAATGAATCGGAGATGTATTTCATACTTTGCCGGTTTGTCATTTGGCATTCTATAGAATGCCTAGGAAATGTATGAAATGTTAATCGTTTCATAGATTGCCGACCAGTTTTCAGTATTACAGAATACCGGCTTTCATACATTGCCGGTCATGTTACCTTTCCCTAGACATTGTATATAATACCTAGGCATTCTATAGAATGACAGATGCTATTTAGGCAAAATGTGAAAAAAGGAATGAATCGGAGATGTATTTCATACTTTGCCAGTGTATCACTTGGCATTTAATAGAATGCCTAGAAAATGTATGAAATATGAATCGTTTTATACATTGCCGGCTAGTTTTGGGCATTATATACAATGCCTAGGGAATCTATAGAATGCCGGATTTCAAACTTTGCCGGTAACATATACAAGTTATAACGTCCACTTCGATTACAAGAACTTGAAATTACATCCCAGAAACTCAATTCTGCTAGCCAGTACGAAGATCCGCGTTTCAAGTACCACTCCTGTGGGCAGTAATGTGAAATGAGAATCAGAAGTAAAGGAAAACCTAACACATTTATTCACAGAAAATTCTAGGCAATTACATTGGTCGCTATGCTGCACACATTTCATACCTGGCCGAGGAACAAGAGGTTATTTTAGCACACACAACACATACATCGTAAAAAATGGAGGAGAGGCTTATAAATGCTTAACTGGACATTTCCTTCCTTATAAAGTATACGGTTTGGCTACACGATGCTTGGGTCAGACTTCCCAACTGATCAGAGCAAAACAACTAGATTCGTATTATTTTGGCTTTAGCCATCGCGACGGGCATGAATAAGTCTTCAATACTGAATGCATATTCTCCAGAAGTAGGCTAGAACTCCACCAGTTGACCTAACTTTTTCCGATCAGGCCTAGGAAGTGCCCCTCTGTCCAACTAAAGCAACTACAGTGCAGTGACATAAAGATAGAATAGCTCACAAACTTCCACGCACCCATATCCAGAATTCGCAGCTAAAACCAAAGCTACCAACAAGCTCATAGTTAAACCAGAGCCTAAAGAAGCGATATCACGGAATGACGGCAAAGACGAGAAAAAGTTCAAACTCTAAGATACTGACGAAGCTATTTCGAAGCTACTGGCGAAGCTCATCTCAAATAAAACTGCTGACAAACTTATAATGTAACAACTGTAATAGCGAAACTAATTCCTTACTCCAAACCCTAATACTCTCAACAAAAACCTAAATACTCTCAACAAGTCCTGCCAACACGGGAAGAGGAACATCGCAAAATAGTTACATATTTATACAGTTTTCCGGCACTTTGCATGATTCACCGTGCCTCACAATGAAAGAAATAAATTAATTTGCTTAGATAATTCTGCACAGACGAGAATAAAGACGTGATCTGCAAAAGTTACGGGAACGATACACATGCCCTGGCTGGGACAACAAGATTGTTTACAATAGTGTACAACCAAATCAACTAGCACGGATTCAGTGGACTTTGAGATATTGAGCGGGCTTTCAAATTGGGAAGCCAACGCCCATGCAGGAAGCTTACCAAAATAGCATCAGGTGGCTAACCTGTGATAACAATAGCAGGAGGTTGTCCGCCATATTGCCAACTTTCATGTTAATCTGTAATTAATGAGAACCATAGTGTCGAAGATAAGAACTTGAAATTCCGTCACTGTAGTTCAATTAGGAGAGCGTCAGTAGACCTGTACGAACATCCGTAGTTCGAGCCCCGAATGAGACAGCAAGATTCTATACAAAGTTCGATCACTCATATTAAACTTTACATGATCGGATGCAAGTTTCAAGTTAAACATCGTCTGCATAAAGTCCAATAACTTCATGTTTTCTTGTTCCTTGATTTTAACGTTAAAATATCGAAATAATAGAATTAACTTATTCGGATGACTGAAGTTCTTCGCTAATCGAAATATCTCTAAAAATCATGGCCAATACATAGCCGTATTACAGGCTAGGACGAATTCTATTTGATCTACCGTTGATTTGGGGGGTAATGTTGACCAGTGTTTATCAAAGTGTGTTTCACAGAACACCGGGGTTCCACGATAGTATTCCAAGGGTTCCGCAACATGATAGTTTTGTATAAATTTTCTTGAAAATAAAAGGCGAGTAAAATTTTGAATGCACCATTTAGACCATAATGGACTTTTTCTCATTTTGGACTTCAGCCATCAAATTAAATTTCAACAAGAAAGATCCATCATGCATAAAGCATTGATTAAGGAAAACTTTCCAACTGCAATGCAATTTTATTTAAACATCTCTAAAATGCGATATATTCAGCCGTCATATTTTTAAATAATATGATATATTATGACAATACTACAATAATTTATTATATTTGAAAACTTAAAACTTCATCGAAAAAATGAACTTCATTTAAATGACAGCATTGAAATATAAATTGCCTGATTTAAACATCTCTAAAATGCTATACATTCCTCGGAAATATTTTTAAAATTACCATAATACTACAATAATTTATTATATTTGAAAACTTCATCGAAAATAAATGAAATTTATTCAAATGACGTTATCGAAATATAACATTCCTGACTCTCTCTATAAAAGCAGCATTTCATTCATAACCATTTTTCCATTCATTTCATTCATCACGATACTATAGTAATTTATTTTATTTAAAAATTTAAGACCATGAATGTACAAGTAATTAAACTCTATGCTTAAAACTTCATCGAAAAATCGTCCTTCTCTCTGTAAAATCAATGAATGTTTCATTCATATCAGCTATATTGCAGACTCCATGAGCTAAATAATTTTGCGTTAAAGAAATGCAGCAATTCTTATAAAACTCATTCTACATATTTTGCTGTTTACATTTTCCATAAGTGAAAAATAGGCTTCGTTGTATAAATAATCAAATTTGGATGATCATTTAAACTCAAATATATTGTAATTGCGTTGTTTCAGCATGTAGATGCACAGAATTTAAGCAAAAATTATAGCTGTTTTAGGACGGATACAACACTAAATATGAATTAAAAAGAACTTTAAAAATCACAAAAAATCAGATGGATACCTCATTTTATTTTGAAGTGGGTCACGTGATCTCTTCATATAATGGTCACGTGATCACTTCATATAAAAGGTGTAATTATTATTTTAATTTTTATTTTAAAAACTACTGAATATATTTTGATGAATTTTTTTTATATTTTTTATGGGATAATTTGGATATTTTCTAGTATTTTCGAAGCAATTTGTGAATTTTAAATCCGCTTAAAAAATATCTGAAAAATTAGGTCCCATAGGGTTCAACGTATTTCATTTTTTCAACTCGGGTTCAATCCAAAACTGATTGTGTGATATTATACATTTATATTCCCATAGGTCCCACAGACCCTCTGAACAACATACTAAAATTTCATTTTGATAAAGTTATTTTTACGACAGTTATCGTGCTAACGGACAGACAGACAAACAGAGAGAATGAACTAAGTCATAAACACTTTTTAATTTTGTTGTAAAGTGTTAAAAAGAACTTAAAAAATCACGATTTTGACACAAAATGGATGGCATTGATCATTTAAACTCAAATATACTGTAATTGCACTGTTTCAGAATATAGATGCGTAGAAATTAAGCAAAAATAAAGCGGTTTTAGGACGGATATAACACTAAATATAAATTGAAAAGAACTTTAAAAATCACGATTTTTACCCAAGATGGATGCCGCATTTTACTTTGAAGTGGGTCACGTGATCTCTTCGTATGATATGGGTGTACTTATTATTTTAATTTTTATTTAAAAACTTTCGAATATATTTTGCTGAAATTTTTTTTATATTTTTTATGGGACAATTTGATTTTCTAAAACTTTCGAAACAATTTGTGAATTTTAAATTCGCTTAAAAAATGTTTGAAAAATTAGGTCCCATAGGGTTCAATGTATTTCATTTTTTCAACCCGGGTTCAATCCAAAATTAATTGGATAATATTATTGATTTATATTCCCATATGTCCCACAAACCGTCTGAACAACATACTAGCATTTCATTTTGATAAAGTTATTTTTACGACAGGTATCGTTCTAACAGACAGACAAAATGAACAAAGTCATAAACACTTTTCAGCTATGTTGTAAAGTAGAGAAAATATTATAAAACTCTATTACATTAATGTGGTTTCTTTGAGCCATTTTGGGCATCATTAGGAATGAAGTAAATATTTTGAGATATTTTGTATTATTCCAAAAAAAATCATATATTTATATGCGCAAACGCTGTTCGGGCAGATCGCAATCGGCGCATACGCATTTAGAAAATTGTAAATTCAACTTGCTATTCTAAATATCAAATTAACTTGGAATACTAAATTTTATGGAGTTTTAAATAAAGTTGAATTACTCCAAAATTTGCATTCTCTGTCCGACTCGCACAGTATCGAAAAGATTGAAAGTGGGTAGGAGTACTTGCATATGTAATAATCTGCTTTTGCCCTTAGTTTAGTTTCAATTGATCACGCAGTTTAAAAGAAAAACTTTGAAAAGGAATTCGACAAAAAAATAGCGTGCAACTAATTAAGAAACAACACCGACTAGATAATTGGTGCCAGAAAAGTTCAGAATCATAAATATTACTTCACCTCTGTAAAAAAGATGAATATTGCCCGATGAACCATTTTTGTAGCTGATCGAATTTCAAACATATTGCCCAACAACTGGGGAGGAGAGGAGTACCACTTAAAGACTTCGAGAGAGATAACACTTAAAAAATTAGTATTTGTAAGACTAGAAATAGATCTCACATGTGTTTTGGTGAGACTGGTTTATGCCAGTTATTTATTGATTCGAAACGTCGGAGAATAATGCCAGTCTGAGTGGCTTCGAGGTTTACAGCAAACCATAAATTTAGGAGCGCCAAGACAAAGGGGCCGAGTTGGCCCGTACGAGGATGTGGAATGGTTCCATTGGTTAAAGGATTAACCAATGGAGAAAGTACTTGTTACGTCACATTCAATGCTTCAAATGAAAGCAAGGGGGGAAATGACGCCCCCGAGAAAGAGGAGAACAACAGCCTGCGACCTGAGAAGCAGATGAGATATCTTGGAGACGATGACTTGAATTGGAATACAGACTTGTAGAGTGTTCCGTAGAGGTTCCAAAATAATGGAGATCTATGTCTTGAAGGTATGTGTTCCTCAAATAGCTTTAGGTCTAGAAACGTTAAGGCAAATTAAGTGGTCTCACATGCCCCCCGCCAAAACTAATAATTAATTGTGTAATGAATTAATAAGTGTTGATGTTGTTAATAAATGTTTTATTGTTAAAGTTTAAATGGTGCAGTCAATGAGTATTATAATAATTGATATTCCTTTAGAGGACTCACGAAAAGTAAATAATTGGAGGATTTATAGCGGCACAATAAAGCGATGTACGATTTAATTAATAAATCCACTATGTATGAATTTACGGCCATGTTAAGAGATGAAGATAGATATGTTAATGATAAAATAATTGGAGGGTTATTGCAAACACAACGCACAACGTAATGATAAATAATGTTAATCATAATTCGAGTTCTTGTATTTCTATTAGCGCACCACAGTATTGTTGAAAAACATTTTCCTAACTTTGGCTGTAGTGCTTGATCAAAACCTAAAAGTTTCTAGGATGTGCAGTACGTGCGATGGGGATAATGTAAATAGCTTCTTCAATATAAAGATATACCAATAGAATATACCAAACGCATTAGGACTTGCGTTGAAAATGTTAGCGTCAAGGAACAAAATATTCAACTTTAATAGAAATTCAACTTTGTTCAAAAACGAACTTTCTAACACGAATCGTTTTATGAAATAGAATTCCGTAAAATGCTGCGATTTTTCGAAAGAGGGCGCTAAACTCAATAAGGTGTGGTCTAATAACTAGATGTTTTTAAATATGTTCTAAAACTTTTTCAAAGACACCATCTTTCTGGGAATTACCGTTCATGAGATATAACATCCACAAATATACCAACCAACCTAGTCACAAAGGAACATAATGAAATCCATAAGACAAATATTTTTAAACGAAATATTCAAAAGACAAACATTTCTTCCAGCCACATAAATTTACCTGCTATTAAGAATCTCAAATTCACTTAGTTCGGTCTGAACAGACAGAAAAAGTCCTATTTTCGGACGTTTGAGAATTTTGTTTTATCTACAACTAAAAATATTCAATAAAATTCTTAAACAAAAGCAATAATTTTAATGGTCTATTACATCAAAGTAAATGAGAAATCTTCTACTGTGTCAATTTAGCGGAGTCTCTGGTAGAACAGGGGTTCACACCACATCTGCGGCTGCCTTTGGGCGACGTTTAGAGCGTGAGCGTCTCTTTTTGGATGAACCCTTCCTGCGTCCAGAGCGTCCCCTCTTTTTGCTGGAGGAACGCTTCCTTCGTCCACCAGTTGACTTGCCTCTTTTTTTGGAACGGCTGCTGCTCCGTTTGCGTTTAGCCTCTTTCACCTGAGGCACAAAAACAAATGATTAGGATTTTAGAAATTGCATAATAAATTAAATACCAAAAATTCATAGATCAACAAGCATTATCTATTTATGTAGTATTTCTTCAAGATCAAGCAGCAATTGTCTGAAATTTCTCAATTGTGTAACTAATTCTCCTTAAAACACTTCAGCCATGAAAGAAAAATTCCTTACCAATCATAGTATAGGTCGACGATTCCGAATCCACGATTTTCAATTGGTCACCAAAAAAAGTTTTATGTGAACGTCGTGTTTAACGGCATGAATAAAACTTAATAAATATCAAATAATAAAATTATATTTTGCAGGAAGTTCATGTGTAAAATTTTCTATTATGGGTATATTTTAAATTCGGTATATTAAAATGTATATTTGGTACTAATTACAATAAAATGTTCATGTGTTAAATTGTTAATTATTCTTGACTCTAACAATAAATGAAACTTTTGCTTTTGAAAATATAACTTTCCATCTAGTACTTCCTTAAAGTAAACCAGTCGTATTAAAATTAGGTGCTTACAATTGTTTGGAGGGCGTTTTATATATTTCTTTAGGTTCAAAACTTTTTACAACCGCTACTAAAGGACTGCATGGTGGAAGGCTGACAAACAATTGAATAGATAGATATGGAACACCCAAAAAAAGAATTCATAACGGGGGTAAGAGACATTGAAATCCTGGCACGGACAATAAACATATCAACACATGTCGATAAGAGCACACATGTCGTTTCAAGCATCCCTGATCACGAATCGAACATTTTTGATGGGATGTCTGTGTGTGTCTGTGTGTGTCAATGAGACTGTGGAGACGATAACTGACGATCGAATAGACGATTCGAACAAAATTTGGTACAAAAATTACAATCTATGAATACTGGAAGCCTACTGTTTTTATACGCAATCGAATGTTCAGAACCCTCCTAAATTTTCGAGTGAAATTTTGCAAAAATCTTCAAAAAATCGTCTGCAATAAAGTTACGCAAATAGACATTTCTTATGTGAATTTTCATTAGAAAGCGATTGACATAAATTTTACAACGCTAGCATAAACCGTTCTCGAGGTATTGCACATTTTTAAAAAAAATTATGAAAAACTCATCTAAAATAAAAAAAAATATTTCCTACTGCGAAACATGATCACTTTTTATATGTAATACCATGCGATAAATTGGGTGACATTATTCTCGTAGATCTAGCTCGTTCCATTCATGGAAAAAAATACTTTGAATAATACTTTTGTATTTGAACGCCAATAGTCATTTATCTGCTGTAAGAATAACTTATTTCTTCGTCTGTAACGCTTGGCGAAATTTAGGCGACAAATTTTGTGGAATGTCAGCAACTTGGCGACTGTTTTAAATGTTGCTAAATTAACGAAAAACTCGCCAAATGGATAACAAGAACGCTAAATCAATGAAAATGATGACTCATTGACGAAAATTCATATCTTGGAAAGGATATAAATATCTACTATAAAAATAATCTATTTTTTTGAACTGTAAAAGTAGTAAATTCATTGCATTATATTATATAAGGAAAGTCATGTGCTGCCCACATCAGATTTTTTCACTTGGCGTAATGTGAGAACTAGACTTCTTATCGGCCTGTGTTGCCGAATTTATGGTCAGGTTCTCGATATCTGTAACTCTCACTTCAAATTCTCGCTTTTGGAGTTATTTATCTATTTATCCCATGAATTATCCCAGCGTTTGTCTGCTTGCCACTTTTCAGTTCTTTCTTATCAGTTGTCAAGATAAGACGTTGTTTCTTGGCCTGGCGACTAAAGAGAGCTCAAAATAATTGTAATCACCTAATTTCCCTATGCTTGCTTCCATTAAAAAATATTATAAAGTTATATTGTCAGATACAATTAAAATTTAATTATTCTCTTCTACGGAAAATATATCCAGGTAAAAACTCGCCAAGCTCTTTTCGTGTGAAACTCAAATCACTGACGTACTGTATAAGGCCAATTCAAAGAATTTCCTTATCATATTTGTTAAATAAAAATTCGCCAACAATAGTTCTTGGATGAATATTAAAATATTAAAATATTTAAAATATTTAAACATTTTACATTATTTCAAACATGTTTGAATTTAAATACGTTTAAATAGTTTTCAAAAATTATTCAATATTCACATTGTTGATGCGACCTAAAACGAAGAATAACAGATTCTTAATCATCAATTCTTATGCAAGGCGATTTCCATACGTGATGACATCGCCTGCCTTTTCTTCGTGCATTCGGGAATACAAAACTTTTGAAAATAAACAAATCATGTTCGAATTTTAAAGGTAAAAAGAAACGTATTTAGTTTTAAATATTTTTCTTTTAAAAGTAAAGATGAGCTATATAAAGCATAAGTGAAAAGTAAGCAAGAAGTTTTAAAAATTAAAATTAGTAAAAATTATACTAAATTTTTGACATGTATTTTGAAACATTAAGATTTTATTATTATTTCAGTATGTTCCAATCTGAGTTTCCCTTATTTTTTTTTTAATTATTTAAAATGTGCTTTATAACCGTTCTATGATAAGAATAAAGTTTCATATCGCCAAATCGACAGCTACAGTGCGCCATACGAGGTCGATGTAATACAGAAGTACCGTTACAAGTACCGTTTAATATAAAAGTACCGTAATAAAAAATCATTTTCAAATTTTAAAAGTAAAAAGAAGCATTTTTAGATTTAAATATTTTTCTTTGAAAAGTAACGATGAGCTAAAGTTTACATACTTGAAAAATAAGCAAAAACTTTTAAAAATTTAAATTAGTAAAAATTTAATTAAATTTTTGAGATTTATTCTGAAACATTTAAGATTTTATTATTATTTTAATATATTTCAATCTGAATTTCCCTTATTTTGTATTTTTGGTATATTTTTTATTTATTTAAAATGTGATTCTTAACTGTTTTATGACAAGAATATAATTTCGGATTGACAAATTGACATCTAAAGTGTGCCATCGGAGGTCGATGTTATATATAAGCACCGTTACAAGTACCGTTTATTATGAAAGTACCGTAATAAAAAATAATTTTCAAATTCTAAAAATAAAACGCATTTTTGGATTTAAATATTTTTATTTATAAATTAAAAATAAGCTCTAAACAGGTAAACTCTATACATTTTACATAATTGAAAAGTAAGCAAAACACTTTATTTAGTTTTTACCAATTTAAATTTTTAAAGTTTTTGACATTTATTCTGACGCTTAAAAAGTTTTTGCAAAGAAAAGTATTTGTAAAATTTTTTACCTTAAAATTCCCTCCTTCTTTTACAAGTGTTCCACGATCCATAGCAGTTTTCAAGGATAATTTCAACATGACATCTTGCGCTGCAATATCCACCTTCTTCTCGTCTCTGAGAAATTTCTTCAAATCACGAAGGGAAACACCTGATTTGCCCTGAAGTTTGCGAATGGCGTTGAGAGCTATTCTGCCAACATTCACTTTACCGGCATCCTTAAGAGCTGGCTTCTTTTTTGAATTCTCCATCTCACACAGGGCAGTTTTCAGAGAGAAAAATAACTGCGGGAATTTCTATTAGTCAAATTATTGAATCGAAAAAGCGTTTAAAATTGAGATTGGAATGGCGAGGATGATTAATGAATAAGTCTGGAAGATGTTTAACTTTTAGAACAGTGAACGTGAAATTATTATTTTATTCGCTCGTGTCCAAATTGCAGCAATGCCATTTTTATAAAAATATCAACAAATGTGTATGCAATCAGATGAAGCAGAACTGGTTTTGCGTGAATAACATTTCATAAAATAAAACTCCGATAGAGATCAATACCTTTATTCCTTGTTTCAGTCTCATTTGTTTCGCCTACAAAGTGAAATGCATAATTGAAACAACCTAATTTTTCTAATTGGCAAGCGAATATTATGTCAATACAAGTTATAGTGTCCACTTTGACAACAGGAACTTGAAATTACATCCCAGAAGCTCAATTCTGCTAGCCAGTACGAAGATCCGTGTTTCAAGTGCCACTCCTGCGGGTAGTAGCGTGAAATGCGAATCAGAAGTAAAAGGAAATATAACACATTTATTCACAGAAAATTCTAGACAATTACATAGTACTCTATTCTACACACATTTCATACCTGGCCATGGCTCAAGAGGTTAGTTTAGAACACACAAAACATACATCGTAAAACATTAAGGAGCTTAGAAACAATTGCTTAGCTGGATATTTCCTTCTGTATAAAGTTTAAGGTTTGGCTACACGATGCTTGGGTAAGACTTCCCGACCGATCAGAGCAAAACAACTGGACTTGTGCTATTTTGGCGCTAGCCATCGCTAGACGTGCATAAACAAGTCATCAATACGGAATACATATTCGCCAGAAATAAGCTGGAACTCCACCAGATAACCTAGTTTTTTTTTCGATCAGACCTAGGAAGCGCTCCTCTGTCCAACTAGAACAACTACAGTGCAGTGACATCGAGTTAGAATATCTCACAAACTTCCACGCACCCATATCCGGGATTCGCAGCTAAAACCAAGCCACCAACAAGCTCATGGCTAAATCAAAACGAAAAGAATCGATATCACATAATGGCGGCAAAGATAACAGAAAGTTCAAACTGGAAACTCTTAACAAAGATACTGACGAAGCTACTGCGAAGCTCATCTCAAACATAACTGTTGACAAACTGATAATGCAACAACTCTAATGACGAAACAAATTCCTTACTTCAAACCCCGCACTAAATATTCTCAACAACTGCTATCAACAAGCAAAAAGGAACATCGCAAAGTAGTTACATACTTATTCAGCCTTGTGGCACTTTGCATCAATCACCGTGCCTCACAATGACAGAAATAAATTAATTTACTTAAGTAATTCTGCACAGACGAGAATAGGGACGTGACCTGCAATAAGTAACGGGAATGATACATAAACCCTGGGTGGGCATCTGCTGGCCTGTACGAACATCCGTAGTTCGAGTCCCGACTGGGACAGCAAGATTCATTGCAAAGTTTGATCACTTGTACTAAACTTTACAGGATCGGAAGCAAGTTTTAAGTAAAACATCGTTTAAGTAAAACATTCGTTTCTGACAACTCTTTCTTGGTGCGCAAATTTTTATGGCAAGGAGTGTGTTGAAGACCCAGACCGTCCGACTCGTCCTGAGGACTTAAGGCAATGAGTGTGTGTATGTATTTATATATATATATATATATATATATATATATATATATATATATATATATATATATATATATAAGTATATATATATATATATATATACTCGCATATATATATATATATATAATCCCATTGTAAAATAATTAAAAAACGTGCAATATGCGGCTTCACTCCTCTCTCTCTTAATATATATATATATATATATATATAAGAGAAAATATTGTAAAACTATTTTTTAATAACTTAAACAATTGGATTTCTACAGGACATTCTGGGCATGATTCAGGGTGGGAGAAGTATTTAGAAATATTTTGCATTATTCAAAAAAAAAAATTCTATATTTCTATATGGGAACATGCTGTTCGGCCAGATCGCAGTCAGCGCATACGCATTTGGGATGATGTAAACAGCTTCTTCAATATAAAGATATAGCGATAGAATGCGCTAAACGCATTAAGGGTTGCGTGGAAAATGTTTGTGTCAAAGAACAAAATATTCAATTTTAATAGAAATTCAACTTTGTTCAAGAACGAACTTTCCAAAATGAATCGTTTGCGAAATAGAATACCGGAAAATTCTGCGATTTTTCGACAGAGGACGCGAAATTCAATAGGGTATGGTCTAGCAACTAGATATCAATTTAAAAAAGTTCTGAAACTTCTTCAAAGACACGATCTTTCTGGGATTTACCTTTCATGAGATATAGCTTCCACAAATATACCTACCAACCTAGTCACAAATGAACATAATGAATTCCTTAAGATAAAATATAATTAAACGAAATATTCAGAATATAAAAGTTTCTTCTAGCCACAAAAATCAACCTACTATCAGGAGTATCAAATTCATTTGTGAATTTTATCTTATCTACAACTAAAAATATTCAATAAAATTCTTAAACAAAATCAATAATTTTAATAGTCTATTACATCAAAGTGAATTAGAAACATTCTACTGTGTCAATTTTGCGGGGTCTCTGGTAGAACAGGGGTTCACACCATTTCTGCGGCTGTCTTTGAGCGACGTTTAGAGCGTGAGCGTTTCTTTTTGGATGAACCCTTCCTGCGTCCAGAGCGTCCCCTCTTTTTGCTGGAGGAACGCTTCCTTCGTCCACCAGTTGACTTGCCTCTTTTGGAACGGCTTTTGCTCCGTCTGCGTTTAGCCTCTTTCACCTGAGGCACAAAAACAAATGATTAGGATTTTAAAAATTGCACAATAAATAAAATACTGATAATTCTTAGATTAGCAAGACTGCTATCTGTTTGAATGGCATTTCGCCAAGGTCATCAAGCAGCAATTATTTGAAATTTCTCAACTGTATAACTGGTTTTTCTAAAGACACTTCATACATGAAAAAAGCTAATTACTAATAATTGTTTATGTCATTGGTTCCGAGTCAGTGACTTCCAATGGGTCGACAAGAAGAAATTATTTGAAAGGTGAACTGAATAACTAAAACTAAGAACCATTTTTACAGCAAATCAATCTTAGGAATCATTCTCGACACTGACTTATCAGAACTGCTTAAATTAATGGCGAGTATGAAACCAGAACAGATACTTTATCGCCATATTGTTTAGATTAATGGCTCCGAATGCATAGTCCATTTCAGGTTGTTCAAGTGTAAAATTTTCTATTATAAGGGCATCTTCTTTAATTCTTCTATATATTAAAATACATATTGAGTACTCGTACTAATTTTAAAATATATATAAGTTAAATTTTTAAATATTATTGGCTATAACAATAAAGAAAACTGCTGCTTGTGAGAATATAGTTTTCTAATAATTCCTTAAAGAAAGCAGGCGCAGGAAAAATAGCAATTGTTAAGGGCGTTCTTTTAGCCTTCTCCTTCAAGCTAAACAACAACCGCTCAGAAAGGGCTGCATGATAGCATAGACTCCTTTCTTTCTTATATCCAGTAACATGCTCTGGTAATTTTTAAGTAGATTGTATGTTATTTAAATAATATTGCTAATGTAGGACTCCAAATATGGTTGTCTTTTATAATTTCGACTCAATTCTTTAGTCACCCCTAATCGGCGATAAGCTGAATCTATGTTGAGACCTTGGCGTCTTTTTGACAACTCGGCAACCTCTTTTGGGAAACTTGTGCAGAACAGCAGCGCAGTTATTGCTTCTGCCGTACTACTCGGTCGTTTCGAACTTGTTTGATTAACCAGTCACGTTGATTTCAGATTTTAGGATAAAACCACGTATTGATTTTGGTATTGGATAGACTGGAGCAAGGTTTGGCGATATTTTTTCATCGTCTTTCAAGTTTCTTTGATTTGTTTTGTGTGTGCTAAATGGCTTTGAAGAGTGAAGGATTTAGTATGTATTTTTTTTGTTTATGGTTTGATTGAAAGAGGTAAAATGAATGTAATTGAATGGTGTATGAATCAGTGGTTGATTGCAAGTGGGTAAGAATGTTCTAAGTTCCGTTTTTTATCGAATTTCTTCTAAATATCGTTTTTTATCAAATTTCTTTCAAGTATCATTTTTTATCAAATGTCGGTACTTTTTGGTTAACAGGGCGACAGACATTTGTACAACAGTTGGTCCGTGGTAATTCGAACATGGACCTGCGACCGCTTCGCGGTCTTATCTCGCTGCGCTCACCCCGCTAAAAAAAAACGTCACAGAATCCAGCCTCGCTGGCTGTTGGAGCTCGCACGTAGTCAAAGCTGTTTAGGCAACAGGTGCTCCATGGCTCATAGAGCACAGGCTTACGTCCGCGCAGCGAACATAACATGGAAATCACTCTATGAGCCACGGAACACCTGTTGCACAAACAACTGTTGCTACTTTCAACCTCCGACAACAGGCGGGGCCATATTTTGATCTTTTTAGTGGGTGAACGTAGCGAGGTAATCCAGCGAAGCTGGCGTAGATCCATTTTTGAGCTACTACATCACTCTATGAGCCACGGAACACCAGTTGCACAAAAAGCTGTACCTACATGCAATCTCTGACAGCAAGCGGGACCGGAATATGTGATGGATTCTTAAAGGGCGTAGATCCATGTTTGAATCGCTACATCTCTCTATGAGCCACGGAACACCTGTTGCACAAATAACTGTTGCTACATGTGACCTCCGACAGCCAGCGGAGCCAGATTCTGTGATGTTTTTTTAACGGGCGAGCGTAGCGAGGTAAGCCCTCGAAGCGGGCGTAGATCCATGTTCGAATTGCTACATCACTCTATGAGCCATGAAACACATGTTTCACAAACCATTCGACCCTCGACAGATAGCGAGGCCGGTGTCTGTGATAAAATAATGACGAGGTGTATAAACTCGGGTCCTCAAGTACACGAATACCAAATTTCATGGCTGTATGACGCTTAGAATTCTCGCTACAAAGGGCACACACACAGAGCCGACTTCCTTTATGGTATAAGTAGACCTGGTCTTGGCGAAAATTTGCTAACCGTAAAACAATATTAACTTAAAATAACGAAGAAACTCATAAACTTAATAACTATTGTTTTCAGTATTTGGATATATATGCTTTAACAATAAATAAACCCACATCTACATCATATCTTTCCGAATTTGCAAAAACATGCGGTTGTCAAAAACCAAATCTAAAACGGAATTAAATACAAAACAATAATAAAAATATATTTAATTTTGCATATTTGAAACATTCTAAATGCAAATAATTTTTAAAATAATGTCATTTCAAAATAATGCCATTTGTACGCTTATTGTCCCAAATATTTTAAAATTACACTATGTAAAAAGAAGCAACAATCTGCATGTTGGCGGTATTTTTCATAAAATAACTGTATCGATAGTATTTCATACCAATGAAAAAAACAAAAAAAAATTCGCCAAATCTGTAAAATTTAGGATAGACTCAAAGAAAAATATATAATATATTTTATAACACTGTTTTTACACCAATTAAAGCTTTTAAAGACTATTTGCCATTCATCATTTATATGGATCCTCGGTTGCATGGAGAAAGTGATCTCGCTACGTGCGATATGCACAGATAAAATTGTAGCATAAAATTTTAAATTTCAGAAAAATCTGATTTTAGAACGTTTATTTGAGTATCATTCATTTTTTTTATTCTGCAGTTTTATAAAGTTATTCAATTTTCTTAGAATACACAAAAATCTGATTTTGTAACGTTTTTATGAGTATTATTCACTGTTATTTAAATTAAATCGCACTATCATTTACATTAGAAAATCTTGTTTAGAACAAACACAGTAGCAAACGTCATTTTGGTAGGAGGAGCCTATTTCTAAAGACGGAAAATGACGTCTCTTAGGATGGGTGGGGCCAATTTCAAAACACTGGAGAATACGCCAACTTGGCCCGATTTTGTACTTGGGAAAAAATACGTGAGGTGACCTATTCTCCGGATTTACCTATTTTTTAATTATTTAAAATGTGATTCATAGCTGTTTCATGACAAGAATATAATTTCGGATTGACAAATTGACATCTTAAAGTCTACCATCGGAGGTCGATGTAATATATAAGTACGGTTTAATATAAAAGTACCGTAATAAAAAATAATTTTCAAATTTTAAAAATAAAACGTATTTTGGGATTTAAATATTTTTATTTCTAAATTAAGAATAAGCTCTAAACAGGTAAACTCTATACATTTTACATAATTGAAAAGTAAGCAAAACACTTTATTTAGTTTTTACTAATTTAAATTTTTAAAGTTTTTGACATTTATTCTGACGCTTAAAAAGTTTTTGCAAAGAAAAGTATTTGTAAAAATTTTTACCTTAAAATTCCCTCCTTCTTTTACAAGTGTCCCACGATCCATAGCAGTTTTCAAGGATAATTTCAACATGACATCTTGCGCTGCAATATCCACCTTCTTCTCGTCTCTGAGAAATTTCTTCAAATCACGAAGGGAAACACCTGATTTACCCTGAAGTTTGCGAATGGCGTTGAGAGCTATTCTGCCAACATTCACTTTACCGGCATCCTTAAGAACTGGCTTCTTTTTCACATTCTCCATCTTACAGACCGCAGTTTTCAATGAGATAAATAACAGCGGGAATTTCTCTTAGTCAAATTATTGAATCGAAAAAGCGTTTAAAATTGAGATTGGAATGGCGAGGATGATTAATGAATAAGTCTGGAAGAGTTTAAATTTTAGAACAGTGAACGTGAAATCTTTCTTTTATTCGCTCGTGTCCAAATTACAGCAATGCCATTTTAAAAGAAATATCAACCATGAGTGTAATCCGATAATGCCGAAATAGGTTTTATAGGTTTTAAAAAAAAAAAACTCCTATCAAGTTTGATACGCCTATCCGTTGCTTTCAATCTCATTTATTTCTCTAACAATAAAATTCATAATTAAAACAACTTAATGCTTCTAATTGATAAGCGAATGTTAAGCCTATTCAAGTTGAAGAATCCACTTGAATGGCAAGAGTTTGAAATTATGGCCCAGTAGCTTAATTGAGAGAACGTCGACTGGTCTGAACGTAGATCGTGGTTCGAATCCTAACTGGAACAGCAAGGTTCTTTACAATGTTATATCACTTGTATTAAACTTTACATGATCCGATGCCAGTTTTAAATTGAACACCGCCTGCGAAAATGCTGCCGAAAATGTGAAGTCTAATAACTTCATATTCTCTTGTTTCTTGGTGTGAGCGTTAAAATCGCGAATTAATAAAATGGGCATATTTGGATGACTGAAGTTCTTCACTAAGACTAGTCAAGAGCCAAAATGCTTCAGAAACCACACCAACTGAATTTTACTCATTCAAGGGTATTGAATACAAATCCGATAATAGTACATATTACAACTTCCCAACTACACTTCGAAAATTATAAAGCTTGATCTAATTTCCAATTATATACACTTGTGGGGGCTGTCAGCTATAATTTCTTGCTTACTATTTATATCTAGCACTTTTAGTTTTTGAGACATAAGTGTTACAAATTTGAACAAGAAAAATCAATCATGCATAAAGCATTGAGTATGAAATACTTTCTAACTGAAATGCAATTTTATGTAAACATCTCTAAAATGCGATACATTCAAAAGTGATATTTTTTAAATTATCACAGTACCTACACAAATTTATTTTACTTGGAAACTTAAAACTTCATCAAAAAAGGCAATACTATAAAATCGTCTGCTCCTCTACGTAAAATCAGAAATCGCAGAAATGCATCATAGGCAACTAATATCTGCCTCTTATCTTTAGATTTATTTACAATTTTTCAAAAATATGCTTCCTGAAAAATACCTTAAAATTTTACATGATTAATTACAGAATAAAACTTGGAAATGGCACAATTAAAATAAACATTAAAAGAACTTAGAAATGAATGCATATGCAAATACTTGCCTCTAATCAGTGCGTCACACAATCGCAATAGACGCATCATCACATGAGAAGGTTGTTTTGTTCTGCCATTGATCAATCGCCTCGCTTACGCAAGCGTAGGGCGCACAGCCCGGCAGTCTGAGCTACCCTTAAGTACTTCACATTTCTGCTATATTTTGAGAGTGTAGTTAGCCTGTACCGACAGTATGTCACAATACAGCAACGAAGAACTTTTTGAAATGCTTATGCTGTACAGTTTATGCAATTGCAATGCTAACAAAACTGCACGGGAATATCAACGTAATTTTCCCAATTCTCGACATCCTTCTGGGAGATTTATTTCTCGATTGGTGCAACGAGTACGTGAAAGAGAAAGCGTACATCGTGTAGATGGACTAGGTAGACCCAGAATTTAGTCAATTGATGTAGAAATTGATATTTTGGCTTACTTTTGCACTCATCCACATAGTAATGTTCATACCGCTGCTTCAGAAATGAACGTACCACGTGCAACAGTGTGGAGAATACAGAGACTAAATAAATGGCATCCGTTTAATATTCATGGTATGCAAGAAAAGGGGCCAACATGATGTGCAAGAAAGGAGCCAATCAACGTCATCTAGATTTTTGTAATTGTGCTCTAAATCAGGAAGATGCAAATCCCTTTTTCCTGAAAAACGTAATTTGGACTGACGAATGCTGTTTTAAACAAGATGGATGCATAAATCCTTAAAATGAGCATTTCTGGTCTGACACAAATCCATTCGTGGTACGTGATATTCATCATCAGAAACAATTTTCTGTGAAAGTGTGGTGTAGTATTTTCAGAAACCGTTTGCTTGGACCCATACTGTATGATGGTAGGTTGACGGGTGACTGATATGTTATTGAGATTCTGAATGCGGTTATTTCTGATTTTATGGATGAACTGCCCCTAACAGAACTTCCACATGTATGGTTTCAACAGGACGGATCTCCAGCTCACCATACTACAGTTGTGAAACACTGGTTAAATAACGAGTTTCCAGACAAGTGGATTGGCTTACATGAGCCAGTCGTATTTCCCCCTAGATCGCCTGATTTAACGCCTATGAATTTTTATTTGTGGGGTCGTTTACGCATAACTGTTTATCTGTCACCTCCCTTAAATATAGCAGCGTTGCAACAACGCATTCACGATGGTTGCCGTGACATCACCGAACAAGAACTTGATCGAATGCACAGAAGTGTTATCAGGAGAATGCAGTTCTGTATTGGCATGGATGGAAAACATTTTGAACAAGCTTTGTAATCTTTGTGTAAAGTTATTATTTCTACACAGTGTAGATACTTGTGTACCAATAAATAGCAAAATTATTATTACTTTCCTTATATACATAATGTATAAGGAAAGTATTGTGACGGGGTTGAAAATTTGACTTCGAGTTTTCGACGGGAGAGCACGTTTCAAGCATCCCTGATCACGAATCGAACATTTTTGAAGTGATGTCTGTGTGTATGTGTGTGTGTGTGTGAAAGTATGTGTATGTGTGTGTGTGTGTTAGTGAGTCTGTGGAGACGATATCTCACGAACGAATGGAGCGATTCGAATGAAATATGGTACAAAAATCACAATCCGTGAATACTGGAAGCCTACACAGTTTTAAAACATAATCGAATGTTCAGAACCCCCCTAAATTTTTGTTTGAAATGTTGAAAAAATCATCAAAAAATTAAAACCTTTAATAAAGTTACGCAAATAAACATTTCTTATGTAATTTTTCCTTAGAAAACGATTAACATAAACTTTAGAACGCTAACATTAACCGTTCTCGAGATATTGCACATTTTTCAAATACATTTATCAAAAAATCCCATAAATTAAAAAAAATATTATGTTCACTTTTCATATGTAATATCATGCGATAAATTTGGTGACATCATTCTCGTGAATATTTTTTTTCCCCAATGGCAGAGAATAAGACTTACATTATACAGACAGAACAGAACTCATATAACGTGAAAAGTCAATATCTGATCATTTGGCCTCTAGCGTTCCAATATTTCTCCACCTCAAAAGCTCCACGCAGCGCCGGGCACCTTCCGATATGGATCCTGTCCATTTTTTCAATTAACCCACAAAGTGGGCAATTTGGGCTGGAAAAAATACCAACACGATAGAGATGGCTCGCCAAGCAATCGTGACCAATTTCGAGCCTAACAATGGCCACTGCTTTTTCCCGTGGTTTGTCTGCTATTTTCCTTTCCAAGATATTCCTCCAGCACTTATTAGAGACACGCTTCATAAGTTCTCCTCTCCATTTTTGTTTAAAAAATTTGCGAATATATAGTTTCACGGAATGAAAGGAATTTCTACACAGTGCAGATACTTTTCTCACTTTTCTCACTATACTTTACTCACTTTTCTTTCATTGGACCTTCAAACCTTTTCATTATATATATATATATATATATGTATATATATATATATATGTATATATATATATATATATATGTATATATATATATATAATGCATATATATATATATTTATGCATAGTTTTCGATTAAAAATTTCAATTTATATATATATATATATATATATATAATATGTATTATCCATAACTATCAGGAACCTTACTCCCTATTACGGGCAGCTGAAAAATGCTTGCAAATGTTTTACTGTATATCCTATTTGCATTTTTATACAGTTGCTAGAAGAATTTGTCGAAACGAAATGCATACCATGGAGTTAGAGAGTTATCCTTTACCTCTATGATACATAGTATAATATAACGCGAATCTATGGAAATGCGTTTTGGTGATTTAAATATGCTACTTTGATTCCATTCTTTTCTTGTATTTTAATTTGTTTAACTTTTAATTCAAATTCTAAAAACGTATGCTCTTTTGTATTAGGATTCTAAAATATTAAAATTATTTTCTTACACTTCTAATTTCATAATTTATTTGTTAAATTAAGTTTTAATTTGAAGTCTTTCACAACTCGCATACTCGCTGGAGTCGCACTCGGTAGGCCCGGGTTCGATTCCAGCCACTGCCAAAACTGCCGCCGTGTTCATGCGGAGTACGATCACGTTAAACATGTGGGTCCGAAAGTCCTTCCGAGAGGTTGGTGGTAGGGGAAGGAGGGTACGGTCCCTGTGGATGCCTCCCCCACTGGGTTCCGGTCTAAATTGGGTGGCACTTCCCGACCGTCCAAACAGTTACCTTACACCTTTCTGGTAGGTCGGACGGTCTGGGTTTCAACAACAACAACAACAACTCGCATACTTCATACATGCGAGTTCATTCAAAATCCGACTTTTGCTTGTTTGCTTTCAATAATTTAAATCTCTGAAAAAAAAAAACTGCATTGTAAAAGAAATTCCGACAGATAATGAAAAACGTCAGCCAAAAAAAGGAAATGAAATCTCATATTTTGGCGCCAAGTACAATTCCATCCAGGTGGGAATGTATTATCAACGCTTTCCACTTATAAGTAGAATAAACAAGATGCCGAAGGAGAAAGAGAAAAGTTTTCATATACTCGTATCTTGGCGCCCTGTGTCGTTAATCGTTAATTAATGAAGCGTGCACAAATTTCTTCTGTACAGCGCGACTACACTAATAGTATTTCTCGTAGAGTGAAAACCAAAATCCTGATAGAGCACCAAAGTATAAGGAACATTTTCTCTTTCGACATTTTGTTTATTCTAGTTATCTATCTATATAAGTGGAAAGCGTTGATAGTACATTTTCACCTGGATGAAATTGTACTTGGCGCCAAAATATAGGATTTCATTTCGTTTTTTAGTTGACGTTTTTCATTACTTGGCGGCAATTTTTTACAATACAGTTGTTTTTATTTTGAGATATCACATCTTTTTGTGGTGAATACATTTTTTTTTTTTTGTTAAAAACAAACATAAGATTTATGCTTTGCCCTGTACTTAACTGTGATTTACGTCTGAATTAAATTTTAAGAATTTAATATGTTTGTGATTATGTTCTTCCCACATGCATTGCATCTGTGTCGGTTTTCAATTCAAAATTTGATCGGAAAATACTCAAGCCTGCGTTTAGGCAGTTATCTCTTTATAGAGCCTACCACAGACCTGGAAATTTTTCTAGAGATTTAACATCTCTGTGTCTCTGTGCTTCTTCTAACCCCACCTTGTGGCGTAAGTTTACTGTGTTATATCCAATGCAGTAAGTTACTGTTACGACCATAGAGGTAAAAGTAAGGAGTTAAAACTACATATTAAGAAAACGCCAATATCGTTTGAGACAATGATTCAGGTGGCGCTCGTCGGAATAAGATAAGTAGTCAGTCCTGCATTCTATGCATTTCTATGGCGAAAGGCCTAAAATGTTTATTTAAACTATCAATTTTGTAAAAATAAATTATGAGCGCAATGTAAAGTAGAATTGAAACAATAAAGAATATTCTCACGTGTTCAAAATTATTTGACTTTTCAATTTATTTTGATCTCCCTATATTCTGTACTCTATCTTACAACTATGAAAAAATACTGGTTAATTATACACATAATTAGGGAATCCTCAATTTAAAAATAAACAAGTATACATATTCTAAATACTCCGCCTTTCTTTTGTGTCAACTAACAATAGCAGCTACTTTGCTAACACTAGCGACACATGCGTATAATTTTCAAAGCATTATGGAATTTTCAAGAGCTTTATCCATAGGTGTTTTTTCTCCCTCTTTCTTACTCCATGGTTACGACTTATCGGAAGGTATAAGGTAACTGTTTGGACAGCCGCACGAGACACATTCGTAATTTATCCTACGCAAATAAAAATGGTGAAATTAAAATAGACCATTATTTCAAGAATGGAGGTAAATATTCTCTCTCTAACTCCATGATTTCAAATTTGAATTTCAATGTTGGGTTATTTTCTGTCGCCAAAGTCAAATGACCTACAAAATTCTTACCTAATTTTGAATTCCTTACTTAAAAATTCCTGCAGAAAATAACCGAAATTAACATTTATTTTTAAAGAGCACAATCTCTGATCACAAAAAAAAAGAAAATCTGATGTGGGCAGCACATGACTTTCCTTAAATAATGCGATGAATTTACAACTTTTACAGAGTTAAAGAAATGTTATTCTTATAGCAGATACTTATATTCTTTCCAAGATATTGAATTTTCGTCAATGAGTCGTCACTTTCATTGATTTAGCGTCATTTTTATCCATTTGGCGAGTTTTTCGTTAATATAGCAACATTTAAAAAAAGTCTCCAAGTTGGCGACATTCCGCAAAATTCGTCGCCAAAATCTCGCCAAGCGTTATGGACGGAAAAATAAGTCATTCTTACAGCAGATAAATGATTATTGGCGTTCGAATACAAAAGTATTACGCAAAGTATATTTTTTCATGAATGAAACGAGCTAGATCCACGAAAATGATGGTCACCAAATGTATCGCACGGTATTACATATGAAAAGTGAACATGTTTCTCAATAGGAAATTTTTTTTTATTTTATATGACTTTTGATAATTTTTTTGAAAAATGTACAATATCTCGAGAACGGTTTATGTTAGCGTTCTAAAATTTATGTCAATCGTTTTCTAATGAAAAATTACATAAGAAATGTCTATTTGCGTAACTTTATTAGTGGCTTTGATTTTTTGACGATTTTTTCGAAATTTCATTCGAAAATTTAGGGGGATTCTGAACATTCGATTGCGTATAAAAACAGTAGGCTTCCAGTGTTTACGGATTGTGATTTTTGTACCAAATTTGTTTCGAATCGGTCCGTTCGTTAGTCAGTTATCGTCTCCACAGACTCACTGACACACACACGCACACATACTTTCATACACACACACACACACATACTTTCATACACACGCACACACACACACATACTTTCATACACACACACAGACATCACTTCAAAAATGTTCGATTCGTGATCAGGGATGCTTGAAACGTGCTCTTCCGTCGAAAACTCGAATTCGAATTTTCGACCCCGTCACAATACTTTCCTTATACATTATGTATATAAGGAAAGTAAAAGATTATTCCACTAGCTTTAATTGCGACCAGGATACAGGGGATTGAAAACCCCTTCTTGTGACGTGAAATAAATATACTCTTGGCAGCGCTCACACATTTATCATTCCCATTTCATTGTTGTTTCACTTTCATTTGGCACAGAATTTAAATTATTAAATGCTTTTACTTACTTTTTAACAATTTAAATTTGATTTATTACTTTCCTTATATACATAATGTATAAGTTTCCTTATATACATAATGTGTGTGTGTGTGTGTGTGTGTGTGTGTGTGTGTGTGGAGACGATAACTGACGAACGGATGGACCGATTCGAACCAAATTTGGTACAAAAATCACAATCCGTAAACACTGGAAGCCTATTGTTTTTATACGCAATCGAATGTTCAGAACCCCCCCCCCCCTAAATTTTCGAATAAAATTTTGAAAAAATCGTCAAGAAATCAAAATCGCTAATAAAGTTACGCAAATAGACATTTCTTATGTAATTTTTCATTAGAAATGATTGACATAAATTTTAGAACGCTAACATGAACCGTTCTCGAGATATTGTACATTTTTCAAAAAAATTATCAAAAAGTCATTTAAAATAAAAAAAATATTTTCTATTGAGAAACATGTTCACTTTTCATATGTAATACATTGCGGTAAATTGGGTGACATCATTCTTGTGGATCTAGCTCGTTCCATTCATGAAAAAAGATACTTTGAGTAATACTTTTGTATTCGAACACCAATAGACATTTATCTGCTGTAAGAATAACTTATTTCTTCGTCCATAACGCTTGGCGAGATTTTGACGACGAATTTGGCGGAATGTCGCCAACTTGGCGACTTTTTGAAATGCTGCCAAGTTAACGAAAATCTCGCCAAATGGATTAAAATGACGCTAAATCAATGAAAATGACGACGAATTGTCGAAAATTCAATATCTTGGAAAGAATATTAGTATCTACTCTAAGAAAAACCTATTTTTTTACTGTAAAAGTAGTAAATTCATTACATAATATATGGAAAGTCATGTGTTGCCCACATCAGATTTTTTTAACTGTAAAAGTAGTAAATTCATTGCATTATATAAAGAAAGTCATGTGTTGCCCACATCATTTTTTTTTCTTCTACCTTAGTATGTTGTCTAGTTCATTTGCCTAACTTTCTAAATTATTTGATAAGGGCGCTACAATCCCTTTTATGTGATCGGGCATATTCACGTCACTAACCTAACCAAACGTGAAATTTCACTGAGATTTGATTAAAAATGTATTGGGTTGCTCAGGGATAACCATCGGAAAGGCTCAATCAAACATCTTACTTGAAGGTCACTCAAATATCAGTATACCATACACGATTAATTGGATCCAAATATTCAATGTTCTAACCGAACCGAATTTCGTTTATCCCATCCCAATAACCCTCCTCCGTGGCCTTGTAATGCAACGAAGACACCAACGATATGCTTATACCGTATTCATCAACGCTACAAACACTAATCCACAGATTCATCAGGATTTCAAAATATTTTCTTTGTCCGTAATATATAAGGTAAAGTTGCTCTGTTAAATATTCTGGTATTTAATAATTTGAAGCAGAATTATATTTTCCTTATAACTAAACAAAGGGAGATCTTGCAATTATATTTTGTAACAATAACTAATGTGTAGTAAACACAATCTTTAAATCAAAAGTATATTCCAACAGATCCTTCGTTAAAAAATCTGATGTGGGCAGCACATGACTTTCCTTATATAATGCAATGAATTTACTACTTTTACAGTTAAAAAAAATCTGATGTGGGCAACACATGACTTTCCTTATATAACGTAATGAATTTACCACTTTTACAGTAAAATAAATAGGTTTTTCTTATAGTAGGTACTAATATTCTTTCCAAGATATTGAATTTTCGACAATTAGTGGTCATTTTCATTGATTTAGCGTCATTTTTATCCATTTGGCGAGATTTTCGTTAATTTGTCAACATTTCAAAAAGTCGCCAAGTTGGCGACATTCCGCCAAAATTCGTCGCCAAAATCTCGCCAAGAATAATGGACAAAGAAATAAGTTATTCTTACAGCAGATAAATGAATATTGGCGTTCAAATACAAAAGTATTACTCAAAGTATCTTTTTTCATGAATGGAACGAGCTAGATCCACGAGAATGATGTCATCCAATATATCGCATGGTATTACTGAAAAGTGAACATGTCTCTCAAGAGGAAATATTTTTTTTTATTTTATATGACTTTCTGATAATTTTTTTGAAAAATGTGCAATATTTCGAGAACGGTTCATGTTAGCGTTCTAAAATTTATGTCAATCGTTTTCTAATGAAAAATTACATAAGAAATGTCTATATGCGTAACTTTATTAGTGGTTTTGATTTTTTGACTATTTTTTCCAAATTTCATTTAAAAATTTAGGGGGTGTTCTTAACATTCGATTGTGTATAAAAACAATAGGCTTCCAGTGTTTACGGATTGTGATTTTTTTACCAAATTTGGTTCGAATCGGTCCATTCGTTCGTCATTTATCGTCTCCACAGACTCACTGACACACACACACACACACACACACATACTTTCACACACACACACACACACACACACACAGACATCACTTCAAAAATGTTTGATTCGTGATCAAGGATGCTTGAAACGTGCTCTCCCGTTTCGAATTTTCGACCCCGTCACAATACTTTCCTTATACATTATTGTATATAAGGAAAGTAATATATGTTTAAAAATAATATTTGAATAATTGTTTTATAAAGCTTTTTTTTTTTGGTAACAAAACAATCAGAACTAGTTGGAGATATTGCAGTTTGTAGAATTTTCAGCGATAGCGTCATTTTAAAATGCCACGTCGCAAAATGAAAAGGAAAAATTCTATTAAATTTGGAAATTGTTTTTATTACTTTCCTTATATACATAATGTATAAGGAAAGTATTGTGAAGGGTTAGAAAATTCGAGTTTTCGACGGAAGAGCACGTTTCAAGCATACCTGATCACGAATCAAACATTTTTGAAGTGATGGCTGTGTGTGTGTGTGTATGTGTGTGTCAGAGAGAGACGATATCTCACGAACGAATGGAGCGATTCGAATGAAATTTGGTACAAAAATCACAATCCATGACTACTAGAAGCCTATTATTTTTAAATGCAATCGAATGTCCAGAACCTTCCTAAATTTTCGAATGAAATTTTGAAAAAATCATCAAAAAATCAAAACCTTTTAAAAAGTTACGCAAATAGACATTTCTTATGTAATTTTTCCTTAGAAAACGATTGGCATGAACTTTAGAGCGCTAGCATGAACCATTCTCGAGATATTGCACATTTTTCATATAGATTTATCAAAAAATCTCATAAATTAAAAAAATATATATTAACTGTTGAGAAACATGTTCACTTTTCATATGTAATATCATGCGATAAATTGGCTGACGTCATTCTCGTGGATCTAGCTCGTTTTATTCATAAGAAAAGTTACTTTGTGTAATACATTTGTATTTGAACGCCAATAGTCATTTACCTACAATAAGAATAACTTATTTCTCCGTCCATAACACTTGGAGAGATTTTGGCGACGAATTTGGCGGTATGTCGCCAACTTGCCAGCTTTTTTAAATGTTGCCAAATGGATAAAAATAACGTTAAATCGATAAAAATGACAACTAATTAACGAAAATTCAATATCTTGAAAAGAATATAAGTATCCACTATAAGAAAAACCTATATTTTTGCTCTAAAAGTAGTAAATTCATTGCATTATATAAGGAAAGTCATGTGCTGCCCACATCAGATTTTTTTTTACTTATTATAAAGAATAATAAATTTTAGTATTGCCATATATTGAAACCGCACCACTTTTTAAAAGTAACCCAGAAATTAAAAGTTTGTAGGCCGAAATTCGGTAATTCTGTCCACAAAATTCGCTAAAAAACAGTAATGCTGAATAAACGCTGAGTTAGTTCATATTATGCTCTGGACTGAGCATGAACGCTATCGCTTTTTTATGAATACTTAAAGTTCCGTAGCTATCTGGATCTTAAAATTCTAAAATGCATCACTAGCTGCACCATATTAATAAAAAAAACCTGAATCTCAGAATGTTAAAATCATAATTTGTCTCACAATGATCATGAAAATTCAGACAAGATTATAAAAATTTATTTTTAACTAACTGGAGTGTAGCTCCACTCGACTTTCTCATATCAGAATCCATTTTCAGTAGCTTGATTTTTTTTTTTTATAGTCTTGAAAAAATCTTTGGATTGATACCATATTTTTGACATGGCATTTGAGGCTGTTTTCTAACTTACCTTTGTACAACATGCATTAAAATTTGCTATAAATGGAACAAAAGTTTACTTTGTACAAATTGCTCATGCATATAATTACATGATAATAAAATAAACTTCGTTTTTGTGTTCTTCACAGTAAATTACCTTAGAACATCAGTTTATATCTGATAACAGTTTTGCTTCTCAAAATTATCATGCTTATTATACGCATGACGTTAAGATGGCACTGCATTTATAATGTTATAATTTTATTTTCAAATTCCCCTTACCCATTATGTCATTTTGCTTATATTTTATATTATTGCAAAAAAATTCTAAAATTTCTTTATGCTCATGTACAGTTTGGGCAGATGGCATTTGGCGCATGCACATTTAGAAAATTGTAAATATAACTATTCTAGTTATAAATATCAAATCAACCTTCAATACTAAATTTGGCGCAGTTTTAAATAAATTGGATTTTACCAAAATTCGCATACTCTTTTCGACGCACACAGTTTCGGGAGTACATAAGTTTTGTACTTACATATATAATAATCTGCTTTTACCTCAAATTTAGTTTCAATTGATTAAGCAGTTTAGGAGAAAAAGCTTTAAAAAAGAATTTGGCAAATAGATATCGCGAAACTCACTAAAAGCAACACCTAAAACGTTAGTACCAGTGAAAGTTAGCGTCATAAATATTACTTCGTAAAAGACATGAATGTTTTCCGATGGACAATTTGTGCAATTAATCGAAAATGAAACATATTGCCTGACAAACGGCGCTAAACTCCCAGAGGGGTAACGCTTAAAAAATTGAAAAACAATTGAAAAATATAGGTATCAAAGAACTAAATATTCATCTT
Source organism: Amaurobius ferox (assembly GCA_951213105.1). Taxonomy (NCBI): domain Eukaryota; kingdom Metazoa; phylum Arthropoda; class Arachnida; order Araneae; family Amaurobiidae; genus Amaurobius; species Amaurobius ferox. The sequence continues at coordinate 49,979,707 of OX578151.1, forward strand.
TAATAGTTCAACGGCACGAACTTTCTAACGTGAATCGCTTATGACATAAAATATTAACAAATTCTGAGATTTTTCGATAGAGGACATTAAACTCAATAAATATTGGTCTGATAACTAGATATCAATTAAAATAGATTCTGTGAAAAAAAGTTTTAAAACTTTGAAAAAGATACCATCTTTCTGGGATTTACCGATTACGAGATAGAGCTTCCACAAATATACATGGACACAAAGAAATATGATGAATTTCAAAACACAAATATTTTTAAACGAAATATTCAAAAGACAAACGTTTCTTCCAGCCACATAAATTTACCTGCTATTAAGAATCTCAAATTCGCTTAGTTCGGCCTGAAGCAGACAGAAAACAAGTTCTATTTTCTCACTTTTGAGCTATTTTCTCACTTTTGAGAAATTTGTCTTAGCTACAACTAAAAAACTTCAAAAGATAAACGTTTCTCCCATCTACACAAATCAACCTGCTATCAGGAATCTCAAATTCACTTAGTTCAGTCTGAACAGACAGAAAAGTAGTCAAAAAATTGACAGAAGTAAACAATGGAGTAGTAAACTAAAGATATTCAATAAAATTCTTAAACAAAAGCAATAATTTTAATGGTCTATTACATCAAAGCAAATGAGAAATCTTCTACTGTGTCAATTTTGCGGGGTCTCTGGTAGAACAGGGGTTCACACCACTTCTGCGGCTGCCTTTGGGCGACGTTTAGAGCGTGAGCGTCTCTTTTTGGATGAACCCTTCCTGCGTCCAGAGCGTCCCCTCTTTTTGCTGGAGGAACGCTTCCTTCGTCCACCAGTTGACTTGCCTCTTTTGGAACGGCTTTTGCTCCGTCTGCGTTTAGCCTCTTTCACCTGAGGCACAAAAATAAGTATTCAAGATTTTAGAAAATAAATTAAATACTGTTAATTCATATATCAACAATCATTGGTATGTTTTCAAAGGTTGTCGAGAAGCAATTGTCTGGAATTTCACATTTATACAACTGATTCTACTAAAGACACGAAAGAAAAGCCAATTACTAATTATGGTATCGGTCAGCGGTTTCGAATCAATGAATTACAATTGGTCGCTATGGTTGCCAAGAAGAAATTACTTGAAAGTTAGGTTTAACTAGTACATTGCTAAAACTAAGAATCAAGTTTTACAGCAAACTACTCTTGGGAATCATACTCAGCACTGTCTTGTCAAAACTGCTCAGATAGACTGCATAGATCAATGGTGAGCATAAAACCCAAACAGATGCTTAATCGACATATTGCTTAGATTAATGGCTGCGAATAAGTTGTTCCTTTCAGAGTGTTCATGTAAAAATTTCTATTGTGACATCTTTAATACTTCTATTTATTAAAATGCATATGGAGTACTGATTTGAAATTAACTATAGTGTGGGTCCACTCAACTTTCTCATAGCAGAATGCATTTTTAAGTAGCTTAACATTTTTTTTACAAATATTTTTTGCTCCAAATGATCGCAATTGTAGCATGTTACCCTTCATTTTAAAGGGCTTATATGTATTATTGTATCATTTAATTGGTTCGTATTTAAAGAATAATATTAATAATTGTATTTAAAACATTATAAATGCAAATAATTTTAAAAGTAATGCTATTTTGATTTGTACAAATATTATTCCAAATGTTTTAAAAATAAGCTATGTAAAAAAGCGACAATCTGTAAGTTGGCGACATATTTCATAAAGTAAATATATCAATATTTCATGTCAACGAATTAAGAATTGTTCGCTAATTTTACAAATATTTAGTAGATTCTCAACTTAAAGAAAAATACATAATATAAATTATAACTGGTTTTTAAACCAATTAAAACTTTTAAAGAGTATTTGCCATATATCTTTAAGAAATATTTTACCTTGAAATTCCCTCCATCTTTTACAAGTGTTCCACGATCCATAGCATTTTTCAAGGATAATTTCAACATGACATCTTGCGCTGCAATATCCACCTTCTTCTCGTCTCTGAGAAATTTCTTCAAATCACGGAGGGAAACACCTGATTTGCCCTGAAGTTTGCGAATAGCGTTGAGGGCTATTCTGCCAACATTCACTTTACCTGCATCCTTAAGAACTGACTTCTTTTTTGCATTCTCCATTTCACACAGGGCTGTTTTCAAAGAGAAAAATAACAGCGGGAATTTCTATTAGTCAAATTATTGCAGGGAAAATTTGTTTTAAATTGAGATTAGAATGGCGAGGATGATTAATGAATATTTCTGGAATATGTTTAAATTTTAGAACAGTGAACGTGAAATATCTCTTATATTCGCTCGTGTCAAATTAGAGCAATGCCATGATTTAAAGAAGTAACTCTGAAACCTGACAATAAAATAAATCTTGTATCTATGGAGGTAAAGGGACGGAGTTAAATCTTCCTGTGTTAAAACGTCAATATAGTTTGAAACAATAATTCAGGTGGCACTGGTAGTAAGATAAGTCCCACTGCATTGTATGTATTTTTATGGAAAAAAGTTCGTATTGAATAAATAATATTTACTTAAACTGTTAATTTTGCTAACCAAATTTATAAGTGGAACGCACATTTGAACTGAATAATAAAGAATTTTCATGCGTGTTCAAGGGTTTCCTAAAGTTTTTCACTTTCGAATCTTTTCCATTTTTCTGTTCAAAAATTGGCATTTTCCTTGAAACATTAATTTTTTTAAGATTGGCTATAGATAGGGCTTAGATGATCTAATATGAATTCGACATCAAATTCTTGAAGAGGTTCGGGGTTCACTAAAGATTTTCATTTCCTTCTATTCCCCCCCCCCCCCCCCTCCTTTTCATTTCCTCTTCAAAAAACATTCTCTAGGCATCTGTATCTCAGAATTGGATATAAATAGAACTTAGATGCTCACTGTAATTCGACGAATTCAGCGTTGAATTACAGAGGGGATAGGAGACACACTAAGGATTTCACTTCTGATTCTGGAGATGTCACTGATAAATATCACTGATGTCATATGACTGTACGAAATAAGTATGCAAAAGGGATTAAAAATTCTTAATAATTCTGTCAAAAATAAAGTGTGCATACTATTTTCTGATTCTCGAGATGTCACTGATAGATGTCACTGATGTCGTATGACTGTACGAAATAAGTATGCAAAAGGGAATTAAAATTCTTAATAATTCTATCAAAAATAAAGTGTGCATACTATTTACCACTACATGAAAAGTCTTTCATAAATATCTTGTTTCTCGTTTTACTTTTCTTATATACATAGTGTAATATATAAGGAAAATATTGTGACAAGTATAAATTCGAATTCGAGTTTTCGACGAGAGAGCACTTTTCAAGCCTCCTGGAACACGAACGCTACGATTTTGAGGGGATGCCTATGTGTATGTATGAGTGAGTGTGTATATTTTTGCGTGTGTAAGAGTGAGTGCGTGTATTTTTGTGTATGTAAGTATGTCTGTGTGTGGGGGGGGGGGGGGGGGGGGGGCGCGCGTGTGTGTGTGTGCGTATACCTGAGTCTGTAGAGACGGTATCACACAAGCAAACGGAGCGATTCGAACGAAATTTGGTACAAAAATTACAACCAGGGAATACTGAAAGCCTGTTGTTTTAAAATGCAATCGAATGTTCGGAAGACCTCAAATTTTTGTATGAAATTTTGAAATAATCATCAAAAAATCAAAACTTTCAATAAAATCACGTAAATAATTATTTGAGTAATTTTTTATTAGAAAACGATTGCCACAAATTTTTGAAAGTTAGTATGAACCGTTCTTGAAACATTGCACCTTTTTCACATAAATTTGTCAAAACATCGCATAAAGTAAAAAAAAAAATTATTAACTATTGTAAAATATGTTCACTTTTCATATGTAATAGTATGCGATAAATTGGTTAACATCATTCTCGTGGATCTAGCTCGTTCCATTGATGAAGTAAATTTTGTTTCCATTAATGTTAAGTTGATGTTAAGTTGAGGTCTTGCAGTGTCTTCATCACATTTTTAATTTGCCTACATTACATGATAATGTATAAGGAAAGTGTATTGGAATTCTAACATCGAAAACCGTAACTCAATATTTCAACGGATCTACACATTTCAAACACTCTAGAACTCGAAAAAAAATATTTTTGGCATAACGTCTGTATGTGTGTGTGTGTGTGTGTATGTGTGTGTGTGCCTGTCTGTGTAATATATGTATCCACTCTGACTGTAAAACTTATTGACTAAATTTCACAAAATTTGGAAGATAAGTCCCTTGTGATTCATTCAGGTGCTCTAATTATGTAGATTTTGGTACGATTCGAAAGAACAGAACCTCCTCCCCCCCCCCCCATCGAAACTCGTCAAAATCTGAAATAAAAGCTACATATACTCAAATTTATTAATTAAATACTTGTTTCATGCGTACTTTTTGGCGACAAAATAACAAGACCAACCCAATAATTCTAGGACTATCCGCTCTCTACAGTTTTTCGCATTTTTGCCATTTCGCGTATTTTAAAATTCATCCAATCTTCAAATAAAAATGAAAATTAAATAAAACTGCGAATTCGGTGTCATTTCAACTCATTATTCATGTTATGTTGTACATTTAAACTCTATGTAATTGATTATGAAAGAGAGAATAAATTTGAGGTTCGTAGAGAAGGCCGTGTGCTGCCCACATCAGATTTTTCAATTTCGCGTAAAACTCCCTTCCATCTTTTCGATGTCCGTGACAAGTTCTCCGAACCTGGAAAGGATAGACTTAATCCGCTTACAGAATCCCGTAGCATATGTCGCAAGCTATTCCCAAAAGCGGATTACTCGATCATAAAAGATGACCCAAGATGATGCACAGGAAATCGCATAAGGGCTACTTCGAATGCTGCTTTAGAATAAATGTAACGCGAAATATCTGTGATCGAATCAGGGTTGCCAAGTAGATTTAAGCTAAACTAGCCAAATCACAATCTAAAGTCAGCCAAATTTAGCCAACTCCCACATGCGTTCTTTGTCGGCAAATAAAACTCTTTAGCACGGAATTTCAGCTTGCATAAATTAAAATTGTTCATATCCATACAGAAACCTAACTAATTTTTAATGAAAAAATTGATTTTAGATTACAGTTTTAAAAAGTAAAGTAAAATAATACGTTACAATTCAGATGTTTTTAACTGTAGAGTCTATGTTAATGCCTGCCGATCCGGTGGTCGAGCGGTCAGGGGCATGCGTTTTCCGGCTGATCGCTGGATTGCCGTGTTGCGGGTTCGAATCCCGCCAGCGGGCATGGATGTTGTCATGTCGAGGTCAAGTCAGACTTCCGCCCTTCGGGGAGCCTCTATAAAAGTGAAGCTGCAAATCTCCTCCCCTTCGCCATGGGATACCCTGGGGGGTCTTGTGGACGTGGTGCGTAGGTGCTCCTTCACCACGGGGGAATTAGAAACGATGTTAATGTCAACTGCCGGATCCTTAAGAAATGTTCAACATACACGGGCATTATAACAAATTGATACAAAAACAGTTTGTAGGGGAGGTATCACCTAACAACAGATGCTAATAGTAACATAAAAAAATCAGAGAACCTACAATATTTTTTCAAAGATTCAAGGATTAATATTAAAATGAAAAATTTAAAGAATTTAAACTAATTAAAAATGATTAAACTGAAAAATTCAATTAATTAAAATCAAATAGCATTTAAACTGGATTTTAATGGAAAGCTTTAATTTTATTAACAAAAAAGATCAATCATGCTTAAAGCATTGATTATGAAACACTTTCCAAATTCAATGCAATTTTATTTAAACATGTCTGAAATGCAATACATTCCTCGGTAATATTTTAAAACATATCACAATGCTACATTAATTTATTATATTTGAAAACTTAAAACTTCATCGAAAAAAATGAACTTTATTCAAATGACGTCATTGAAATATAAATTGCCTGGTTTAAACATCTCTAAAGTACAGTACATTCCTCGGGAATATTTTTAAAATTATCATAATACTACGATAATTTATTATATTTGAAAACTTTATCAAAAACAACTGAAATTCATTTAAATGACGTCATAGAAAAAATAACACGCCTGGCTTTCTCTATAAAGGCAGCATTTCATTCATAACATTTTCCCATCCATTTCATTCATCACAATACTATAATAATTTATGTTATTTAAAAATTAAGACCATGGAGCTACAAGTAATTAAACTCTATGCTTAAAACTTCATCGAAAAAAATTGTCCTTCTTTCTATAAAATCAATGAATATTTCATTCATATCAGCTATGAGCTAAATAATTTTGCATTAAAGAAATACAGCAATTCTTATACAACTCATTCTACATATTTTGCTGTTTACATTTTACATAAGTGAAAAATAGGCTTCGTTGTAGAAATAATCAAATTTGGATGATCATTTAAACTCAAATATATTGTAATTGCGTTGTTTCAGTATGTATATGCACAGAATTTAAGCAAAAATAAAGCGGTTTTAGGGCGGATACAGCACTCAATATGAATTAAAAAGAACTTTAAAAATTACGATTTTGAGACAAGATGGATGCCATATTTCGTTTTGAAGTGGGTCACGTGATCTTTTCATATCATGGTCACGTGGTCGCTTCATATAAGAGGTGTAATTAATTTTTTAATTTTTATTTAAACAAGAAAGATCAATCATGCATAAGCATTGATTATGAAGCACTTTCCAACTGAAATGCAATTTCATTTAAAAATCTTTAAAGTGTGATACATTCAGTGGTGATATCTTTTACATTATCACAGTACTACAGTAATTTATTATACTTAAATATTTAAAACTGTATCGAAATATAAATCATCTGATTCTCTGTGCAAAATCAATGAATATTTCTTTCATATAACTTGCATTCCAGACTCCAGAGCTAAATAATTTTGTGTGAAAAAAATTCAGCAATTCTTATGTAACTCACCTTACAATCGCTTGAGATATTTGCATTCTGCATAAGTTATAATTAGGCTTCGTTGAAGAAATAATAAATGTTTAGGGATCATTTAAAATCACAACTATTGTAATTGCGTAGGCATGGAATTTAGATACACAGATAATACAGATAATACAGATACACAGATAATATATGTGTGTGCGTATGTATGTATTCAAAGTATTGGAATCGTGCCGAAGATCGGAACTCGAAATTTTGAAGGATCTACACGTTTTGGGACTTCCAGAACACGAAAAACTATTTTTAGGAAGACGTCTGTGTGTGTTAGGGTGTATCTGTGTGTGTTTCTGTGTGTTTGTGAGGATATTGCATCCACTCTAACTGAAAAACTATTGGACCGAATTTAATAAAATTTGGTAAGTTTTTTGTGGGAAACCCTGATGTTCATTTGATTATAGTACGATTCGTAATAAAAGAACCTGCCTTCTTTGCGAAATGGCCGGCAGAAATTGCCTTTATCCACTCTAGCTAAAAACTAATGGACCAAATTTAACACAATTTGGTGTATAATATTTCAATAACCTAAAAGTGATTTATATACCAAATTTAACAAAATTTGTTATATAAATCACTTGTAGGTTATTGTAGTACGATTCGGGAAAAAGGAACGGGCTGTTTTTGCGAAATGGCCCGCAAAAATCGTTAAATATAAAAATAAAAGACTATGCTCAATTATATCAATTAAATTCCTCTTTGATACGTGATTTTTGACAACAAAAAGAATAAGACTAACCCCAATATTCTAGGACTAGCCGTTCTTGAGATATTTTAGTTTGTTTGTTTTTTTGCGTTTTCGCTACGCCACTTTTGACAATAAGTCCATCTATCAAATGAAAACCAAATTTAAGTTTAACGTGCAAATTCAATGTCATTTAAAATACTTATGGATGTTATTTTGTCCAGATATACTCAAATTATTATTGAAGAAATAAAGAGAACGTGAATATGAGTCTGCAGTGAAAAACATGTGCTGTCCACATCAGAATTTTTAACAATATTACAACAATGATTTATAGAAGTGAACGGGGATTATTTGCAGGCCATTTCGAAAAAATGTAGGATCTATATTTAAAAATCCACCAAATTGTTGTAGAATAAAATGTTCTACAAATTTAATCTGTGTACCAAATTTTAATTCTCTAGGACGTAGGAAAGTGCATTAAAAACGTCATCAAATAAGTATATCATGAAAAGTTATATAAATTATAAAAAAAATTTGAAAAATTGTTATCTACCAAATTTATTTTAAAATGTGAAGCCTCTCTCATATACTAAATAATTAAACTCTTGGAAAGATATTTATTATATGATATATCTACTTTTTCTTTCTGGAGGATATTGCAAAAGTCAGAATTTAATTGAATTCGTTTTTCTCCCTATATTAAATAATTTTTAATTAAAAAACTGCCTAACACATTTTACTGAAAATTTTTTATATATTATATAAGATAATGTGAATATTTCCTAAAAATTTCGAAACAATTTGTGAATTTTAAACGCGCTTAAAAAATGTTTGAAAAATTAGGTCCCATAGGGTTCAATGTATTTCATTTTTTCAACCCGGGTTCAATAAAAAACTAATTGGGTGATAAGATTTATTTATATTTCCATAGGTCCCACAGACTGTCTGAAAAACGTACTAAAATTTCATTTTGATAAAGTCATTTTTACGGCAGTTATCGTGCTAGTCCGTTAGCTCGTTAACAGCCGTAAAAATCTGATGTGGGCAACACATGACTTTCCTTATATAATGTAAAGAATTTACTACTTTTACAGTAAAAAAATAGGTTTTTCTTATAGTAGATACTTTCCAAGATATTGGATTTTCGACAATTAGTCATCATTTTCATTAATTTAGCGTCATTTTTATCCATTTGGCGAGATTTTCGTTAATTTGGCAACATTTCAAAAAGTCGCCAAGTTGGCGACATTCCGCCAAATTCGTCGCCAAAATCTCGCCAAGCGTTATGGACGAAGAAATAAGTTGTTCTTACAGCAAATAAATGACTATTGGCGTTCAAATACAAAAGTATTACTCAAAGTATCTTTTTTCATGAATGGAACGAGATAGATACACGAGAATGATGTCACCCAATTTATCGCATGGTATTACATATGAAAAGTGAACATGTTTCTCAATAGGAAATATTTTTTTTTTCATTTTATATAACTTTTTAATAATTTTTTTGAAAAATGTGCAATATCTAGAGAACGGTTCATGTTAGCGTTCTAAAATTTATGTCAATCGTTTTCTAATGAAAAATTACATAAGAAATGTCTATTTGCGTAGCTTTATTAGTGGTTTTGATTTTTTGACGATTTTTTCAAAATTTTATTCGAAAATTTAGGGGGGTTCTGAACATTCGATTACGCATAAAAGCAATAGGCTTCCAGTGTTTATGGATTGTAATTTTTGTCCCAAATTTGGTTCGAATCGGTCCATTCGTTCGTCAGTTATCGTCTCCACAGACTCACTGACACACACACACACACACACATACTTTCACACACACACACACACACACACACACAGACATCACTTCAAAAATGTTTGATTCGTGATCAGGGCTGCTTGAAACGTGCTCTCCCGTCGAAAACTCGATTTCGAATTTTCGACCCCGTCACAATACTTTCCTTATACATTATGTATATAAGGAAAGTAAAAATGACTTTATCAAAATGAAATTTTAGTATGTTGTTCAGTTGGTCTGTGGTGTGGGACCTATGGGAATATAAATGAAGAATATCACCCAATTAATTTTGAATTGAACCCAATTAGTTTTGGTTGAAAAAATGAAATACATTGAACCCTATGGGACCAAATTTTTAAGAGGATTTAAAATTCACAAATTGCTTCGAAAGTTTTATGAAATATTCAAATTATCCCATAAAATATATAAAAAAATTTCAGCAAAATATGTTTAGTAGTTTTTTAAACAAAAATTAAAATAATAATTACACCTTTTATAAGGAGAGATCATGTGACCATTATATGAAGAGATCACGTGACCCACTTCAAAATAAAATATGGCATCCATCTTATGTCAAAATCGTGATATTTAACGTTCTTTTTAATTCATATTTAGTGTTGCATCCGTCCTAAAACCGCTTTATTTTTGCTTAAATTCTGGGCATCTACATACTAAAACAACGCAATTACAATCTATTTGAGTTTAAATGATCATCCAAATTTGATTATTTCTACAACGAAGCCTAATTTTCACTTATGGAAAATGTAAACAGCAAAATATGTAGAATGAGTTGCATAAGAATTGCTGCATTTCTTTAACGCAAAATTATTTAGCTCATGGAGTCTGCAATATCTTAAATAATAAAAGGCAATGTCTGTGTGTGTGTGTGTGTGTCTGTGTGTCTGTCTTATACACTATACGTTTCGCGACCGCGCGTCGGAGAGCTACGAAATTTGGCAATCGGAGACCTGGGGGGGAGGGAAGGGGACACGTGAAAACCGATTTTCAAAATTCTAATTATTTTTTTATTTATTTAATGTTTTATGCGATTTCGACCTTTTTTTGCCGTTTTTGCCCTTTTTTCTCCACGATCCAGACGTCGTAGAAAAAAACAACTCACACCATCGGAAAGAGCAGACAATTGCGAGTAAAAATATATCAATTTCAAATCTCCATTTCGATTTCTAATATTTTTTAAAGATTTTAAAACAAAAGTCACTTTTGGCTCAAAAAAACGATTTTTGGTTTTTAAATTCTCGCATAGTAAAAAGTACTCATAATTTCGACTAATAATTTACATTTTTAGAAAGCTGAAATATCTGGCATTCTTACAAGTCTAATCTGGTCCAGAAATAATGAAAATTGCCTTCAGGATCGCAATTTTAAAGACGTCATGATTTTAAATTTCTCGGCGTGCCGCTTCGTTTCTCCCCCGCTGCAGCAGGGAAGGTGGTGGGTGGGGACGTCAAGGTGGAAGTGACGTCACGGTTCTGTATATGCATAGCGATGGGTGGGACAATAAGAAACCGAATTAGTTTTTACTTTCCGTTTCCCGCGCTTCCGATTTTAAATGAAATAAGAGCTTAACATATGCACTGTAGAAATTATTATATTTATATTTTAAATGATGGAACGATATGGATTTTTTAAATGGATATTTTAATTTTATGGATATTTTAAATGATGGAACGATGGATATTTTAATTTTATGGATATTTTAAATGATGGAACGATGGATATTTAAATTTTATGGATATTTTAAATGATGGAACAATGGAATGAGGATGATGGAATTAAGAGCTTAGAGAGCATATGGTCATTTTAAATTGTAAATTAGCGCGCGGGAAGTTAGCGGTAGGCCCGGGTACGATTCCCGCCACTGCCAAAACTGCCGAAGTGTTCACGCGGAATACGATCACGTTAAAAATGTGGGCCCGTAAGTCCTTCCGAGAGGTTGGTGGTAGGGGAAGGAGGGTACGGTCCCTGTGGATGCCTCCTTCACAGGGTTCCCGTCTAAATTGGGTGAATATAAAGAAAGTTGCGGAGGGCGAGGCAGCCCAGTGGTTAGCGCTCAGGAATTGCACTCGGTAGGCCCGGGTTCGATTCCCGCCACTTCCAAAACTGCCGCCGTGTTCACGCGGAGTACGATCACGATAAACATGTGGGTCCGGAAGTCCTTCCGAGAGGTTGGTGGTAGGGGAAGGAGGGTACGGTCCCTGTGGATGCCTCCCTCACAGGGTTCCCGTCTAAATTGGGTGAATATAAAGAAAGTTGCGGAGGGCGAGGCAGCCCAGTGGTTAGCGCTCAGGAATTGCACTCGGTAGGCCCGGGTTCGATTCCCGCCACTTCCAAAACTGCCGCCGTGTTCACGCGGAGTACGATCACGATAAACATGTGGGTCCGGAAGTCCTTCCGAGAGGTTGGTGGTAGGGGAAGGAGGGTACGGTCCCTGTGGATGCCTCCCTCACAGGGTTCCCGTCTAAATTGGGTGAATATAAAGAAAGTTGCGGAGGGCGAGGCAGCCCAGTGGTTAGCGCTCAGGAATTGCACTCGGTAGGCCCGGGTTCGATTCCCGCCACTTCCAAAACTGCCGCCGTGTTCACGCGGAGTACGATCACGATAAACATGTGGGTCCGGAAGTCCTTCCGAGAGGTTGGTGGTAGGGGAAGGAGGGTACGGTCCCTGTGGATGCCTCTCCCACTGGGTTCCGTTCTAAATTGGGTAAATAAAAAGAATGTTATGGAGATAGTCGCTGGGGGCGAAGAAGCCCAGTGGTTAGCGCGCGGGAATTGCACTCAGTAGGCCCGGGTTCGATTCCCAAAATTGCCGCCGTGTTTACGCGGAGTACGATCACGTTAAACATGTGGGTCCGTGAGTCCTTCCGAGAAGTTGGTGGTAGGGGAAGGAGGGTACGGTCTAAATTGGATGAATAAAAAGAAAGTTATGGAGATTGTCGCGTAGGGCAAAGTAGCCCAATGGTTAGCGCGCGGAAATTGCACTCGGTAGGCCCGGGTTCGATTCCCAAAATTGCCGCCGTGTTTACGCGGAGTACGATCACGTTAAACATGTGGGTCTGTAAGTCCTTCCGAGAGGTTGGTGGTAGGGGAAGAAGGGTACGGTCCCTGTGGATGCTTCTCCCACTTGGTTCCGGTCTAAATTGGGTGAATAAAAAGAAAGTTATGAAGAATATCGCGGAGGGTGAAGTACCCCAGTGGTTAGTGCGCGGGATTTGCACTTGGTAGGCCCGGGTTCGATTCCCAAAATTGCCGAATAAAAATAAAGTTATGGAGATTGTCGCGGATGGCACGGTAGCCCAGTGGTTAGCGCGCGGGAATTTCACTCGGTAGGCCCGGGTTCGATTCCCGCCATTGCCAAAACTGCAGCCGTGTTCACGCGGAGTACGATCACGTTAAACGTGTGGGACTGCAAGTCCTTCCGAGAGGTTTGTGGTAGGGGAAGGAGGGTACGGTCTCTTTGGATGCCTCCCCCATTGGGTTCCGGTCTAAATTGTGTGGCACTTCCTGGCCTTCCAAGCAGTTACCTTACACCTTTCTGGTAGGTCGCGCCAACGAGTTTGCCACGGTCAGAATTTTCAAGGGTAGCGAACAGGCTGGTCGCCAAAGGCGGCTAGTCTTAAATAATAAAAGGCAATGTCTGTGTGTGTGTCTGTGTGTCTGTGTGTCTGTCTGTCTTATACACTATACGTTTCGCGACCGCGCGTCGGAGAGCTACGAAATTTTGCAATCGGAGACCCTGGGGGGTGAGAAGGGGACACGTGAAAACCGATTTTTAAAATTTTATTTATTTTTTTTGTTATTTAATGTTTTATGCGATTTCGACCGTTTTTTGACCTTTTTGCTCTTTTTTCTCCACGATCCGGATATCGTAGAAAAAAACAAATCACACCATCGGAAAGAGCAGAGAATTTCGAGTAAAAATATATCAATTTCAAATCTCAGGGACAAATTCTAATATTTTTTTATGATTTTAAAACAAAAGTCACTTTTGACTCAAAAAAACGATTTTTGGTTTTTAAATTCTCGCATAGTAAAAAGTACTCAGAATTTCGACTAATAATTTACATTTTTAGAAAGGTCAAACATCTGGCATTCTTACAAGTCCAATCTGGTCAAGAAATATTCCGTATTGCCCACAGGATCGGGATTTTAAAAGTTTCCGAATTTCAATTTCTCGGCGTTCCGCTCGGCGTGCCGCTTCGTTTCTCCCCCGCTGAAGGAGGGAAGGTGGTGGTGGGGACGTCAAGGTGGAGGTGACGTCACGGTTCTGAATAGAGCTCCTTTGCTCCATATAAATTATTATATTTATATTTTAAATGATGGGACGATATGGATTTTTTAAATGTATATTTTAACTTTTGGATATTTTAAATGGATATTTTAATTTTATGGATATTTTAAATGATGGAACAATGAAACAATGGAATAAGGATGATGGAATTAAGCATATGGTCATTTTAAATTGCAAATTAGCGCGCGGGAAGTTAGCGGTAGGCCCGGGTTCGATACCCGCCACTGCCAAAACTGCCGCCGTGTTTACGTGGAATACGATCACGTTAAATATGTGGGTCCGTAAGTTCTTCCGGGAGGTTGGTGGTAAGGAAAAGGAGGATACGGCCCCTGTGGATCCCTCCCCCACTGGGTTCCCGTCTAAATTGGATGAATATATAGAAAGTTATGGAGATTGTCGCGGAGGGCGCGGCAGCCCAGTGGTTAGCGCGCGGGAATTGCACTCAGTAGGTCCGGGTTCGATTCCCGCCACTGCCAAAACTTACGCCACGTTCACGCAGAGTACGATCAGGTTAAACATGTGGGTTCGTGAGTCCTTCTGAGAGGTTTGTGGTAGGGGAAGGAGGGTACGGCCTAAATTGGGTGAATAAAAAGAAAGTTATGGAGATTGTCGCGGAGGGCGAAGTAGCCCAGTGGTTAGCGCGCGGGAATTGCACGCGGTAGGCCCGGGTTCGATTTCCAAAATTGCCGCCGTGTTCACGCGGAGTACGATCACGCGGAATAAACATGTGTGTCTGTAAGTCCTTTCGAGAGGTTGGTGGTTGGGGAAGGAGGGTACGGTCCCCGTGGATGCCTCTCCCACTGGGTTCCGGTCTAAATTCGGTGAATAAAAAGAAAGTTATGGAAAATGTCGCGGAGGGCGAAGTACACCAGTGGTTAGCGCGCGGGAATTTCACTGGGTAGGCCCGGGTTCGATTCCCGCCACTGCCAAAACTGTAGCCGCGTTCTCGCGGAGTACGATCACGTTAAACATGTGGGATCGTAAGTCCTTCCGAAAGGTTGGTGGTAGGGGAAGGAGGGTACGGTCCCTGTGGATGTCTTCCCCACTGAGTTCCGGTCTAAATTGGGTGGCACTTCCTGGCCGTCCAAACAGTTACCTTACACCTTCTGGTAAGGGGCGCGGTAGCCCATTGGTTAGCGCGCTGGAGTTGCACTCGGTAGGCCCGGGTTCGATTCCAGCCACTGCCAAAACTGCCGCCGTGTTCATGCGGAGTAAGATCACGTTAAACATGTGGGTCCGAAAGTCCTTCCGAGAGGTTGGTGGTAGGGGAAGGAGGGTACGGTCCCTGTGAATGCCTCCCCCACTGGGTTCCGGTCTAAATTGGGTGGCACTTCCCGACCGTCCAAACAGTTACCTTACACCTTTCTGGTAGGTCGAACGGTCTGGGTTTCATCAACAACACCTTCTGGTAAGGTCGCGCCAGCGAGTGTGCCACGGTTACAATTTGCCACGGTCAGAATTTTCAAGGGTAGCGAACAGGCTGGTCGCCAAAGGCGGCTAGTAGCTAATATGAATGAAATATTCATTGATTTTACAGAGAGAAGGGCGATTTTTTTCGATGAAGTTTTAAGCATAGAGTTTATGAATTGTAGCTCCATGGTCTTAATTTTTAAATAAAATAAATTATTATAGTATTGTGATGAATGAAATGAATGGGAAAATGAAATGCTGCTTTTATAGAGAGCCAGGCGTGTTATATTTCGATGACGTCATTTGAATACATTTCAGTTGTTTTCGATGAAGTTTTCAAATGTAATAAATTATTGTAGTATCATGATCATTTTAAAAATATTACCGAGGAAAGGAAAGTATTTTAGAGATGTTTAAACTAGACAATTTATATTTCAATGCCGTCATCTGAATGAAGTTCACTTTTTTCGATGAAGTTTTAAGTTTTCAAATATAATAAATTAATTTAGTATTGTGATAATTTTTAAAATATTAGCGAGGAATGTATCGCATTTTGAAGATGTAAATATAATTGCATTGAAGTTGGAAAGTGTTTCATAATTAATGCTTTATGCATGATTGATCTTTCTTGTTTCCTTCATTTTAACACAACTTTTCAAATTATAAACTTTCATAAATTTGCGCCTTCCAAGATCCTACGAAAATAAACTAGATCTGGCGGAAAATCTGTTAAATTGGCAACCAATACCACTATCATTCATAATATATTGCCACTAGCTAATTTAACTTTTAATAATGCCAGATTTTTAAACCAAATTTACTGTTATCAGGTTTCCAAACCAAAAGCATTAAAATAATTTAAATAATAAATTAAATTGTATAATAAAAGTACGTATTTCGTCATTATTTACTAAAATAAGCAAATTAGACAGAATTAAGCAAGAAGTGGTTGGCTAATTCTTCAACTAAATTGGCTAAAATTAGCCACACCTGGCAACCCTGGATCAAATTAAGAAACTTGAACGCAGGTGGCGCCGACTTTGTGAGTTCAAAACATTTCCTGAAACCCCGGTTCGTTGCTGATTCCTCGAACACCTAATATTTTTGTGCGTATTTAGTGGAGAATCTATATGCATAAATTTTGTTTTGTTATCAATTCTTCAAGTTTTTCATTATTCATTTCCTGTTTACTTGATATAAAGTGTGTATAGAAAGTTACCCCTCAAACTGTTTATTGTAATCTGAATACAAGATATTAACTCAAAAATAATTTAAAGAGAAATTTGTTGACTTTTATAACATTGGTAAAAATACCTAAGAATAAATTTTACATATTTTTTTCCTTACTTTTATAGAAATAAGTGTGTATAGAAAATTTCCCCTCAGACTGTTTATTCTGAATACAAGATTTTAACTCAGAAATTCTTTAAAGAGAAATTTGTTGACTTTTTTAACATTGGTAACAATACCAAAGAATAAATTTTACATTTTTTCCTTACTTTTATAAAGATAAGTGTGTATAGAAATTTCCTCCTCAGACTGTTTATTCTGAATACAAGATTTTAACTCAGAAATAATTTAGAAATTTGTTGACTTTTTTTTAACATTGGTAAAAATACCTGCGAATAAAGTTTACATTTTTAATTTTCTTATATACAATAATGTATAAGGAAAGTATTGTGACGGGGTCGAAAATTCGAATTCGAGTTTTCGATAGCAGAGCACGTTTCAAGCACCCTTGATCATGAATCAAACATTTTTGAGGTGATGTATGTGTGTGTGTGAAAGTATGTGTGTGTGTGTGTGAAAGTATGTGTGTGTGTGTGTGTGTGTGTGTGTGTCAGTGAGTCAGTGAAGACGATAACTGACAAATGAATGGACCGATTCGAACGAAATTTGGTACAACAATCACAATCCATGAATACTGGCAGCCTATTGTTTTTATACGCAATCGAATGTTCAGAACCCCCCCCCCCTAAATTTTCAAGTGAAATTTTGAAAAAATCATTAAAAAATCAAAACATTTAATAAAGTTACGCAAATTGACATTTCTTATGTAATTTTTCATTAAAAAGCGATTGACATAAATTTTAGAACGCTAGCATTGAACCGTTCTTGAGATATTGCACATTTTTCAAAAAAAATTATCAAAAAGTCATGTAAAATAAAAAAAAAGTATTACCTATTGAGAAACATGTTCACTTTTCATATGTAATATCATGCGATAAATTTGGTGACATCATTCTCGTGGATCTAACGCGTTCCATTCACGAGAAAGATACTTCGAATAATACTTTCATATTTGAACGCCAACAGTCATTTATCTGCTGTAAGAATAACTTATTTATCCATCCATAACGCTTGGCGAGGTTTTGGTGACGCGACGAATTTTGTGAAATGTCGTCAACTTGACGACTTGTTTAAATGTTGCCAAATTAACGAGAAACTCGCCAAATGGATAAAAATGAGCCTAAATAAATGAAAATGATAACTCATTGACGAAAATTTAATATCTTGGAAAGAATATATATACTACTATAAGAATAACCTATTGTTTTTACTGTTAAAGTAGTAAATTCATTGCATTATATAAGGAAAAACATGTGTTGACCACATCAGATTTTTTTTTCTTACTTTTATAAAGATAATTGGGTTGGAAATTCACACACTGTCTATATATTGTATATAATAATAGTGCGCCTACAAAAGCAAAATAAATGCAATAAATAATTACTTGGCGAAAAAAAAAAATGTTTTCTGTACTTAACTATAATTCGCTTCATTTTAGCATTTCAGAAGTCTCATTGTGCCAGATAATCTGACAGAATGAAATTTAAGTTAGACTTAAATATTTTGAGAAACGTAAATGATCCCAGTAATTTTCCAAGTCGGCGCCTATGCTTGAACATATTCGCGCACTGTTATCTGACAAAATCTAAAAAACTTAACGTGGACAGCACATGATTTTCCCTACAGACTCAAATTAATTTTCTCTTTACGTATTTCATAATTCATTAAATTGCGTTTAATTTCACAAAATAGGACGGATAATTATTTGAAATTAGACTAAATTCCAGCTTAATTCAATTTTCAGTTTTTCGACTGTGCGTATTTTCAAAGTCGACGTGACAAAAATGCAAAAAACTAAAATATCTAGAGAACTGTTAGTACTAACGGTTGGTCTTATTTTCTTCATCCTCAAAAATTACGCATAAAGCAAGCATTACTATTAAGAATATGAAATTTCTTATTTTAGATTTGGGCTATTTTTGCGGGCCAATTTCGCATGAAAAAAAGCGAGTTTTTTTTTCAAATCGTACCAAAATCTAATCAGCACCAGGGTGTGCCCACACATGTGACATATCTACCAAATTTTGTAAAATTTAGTCAGTTACATTTTGGATACATACATTTCACAGACAGACACACACACACACGCACTCCGGCCGTCCAAATAATTGTTCAAGTCCTTCGGATGAGTCGTCTTCAACACACACACACACCGACGTCAAGCTAAAAATTGTTTTTTCGGGTTCTAAAATGTTTGAAACGTGTAGATCCGTCGAAAATTTAAGTTCCGATTTTCGACACGATTCTAATACTATTCCTATACATTAACATGTAATGTAAAGAAAGTAAAAATCTGATGAAGGCAACACGTTATTTTCCTTTCATATTTTTTTATTTCATGATACATTAAATGGAGTGTCATTGCAGAAAATAACATAGATACTTTTTCTGATATTATATCCAATTTGCATGTTTGCTGCATCTTCAATCATTTGGCAAATTAATGTACTTTAACGTCTTCAGTTCCTCAAAATTCCAAAAACCTAAAATATGTCAAGAACGGTTCATCCTAGTAGAATCAGCCTTACTTGCTTTATTTTCAAAAATTACACAAAGGATATAATTAATATATTTCGGCAATTTAAGTCATTTATTTCATATTTTCACAATTTTTGAGGACCATTCAACAATAAAGAGTCGGTTATATTTTTACGAATCAGTTCCTCAAAATTCGAAAAACCTAAAATATGTCAAGAACGGTTCATCCTAGAGTCATAAAATCAGCCTTACTTGCTTTATTGTCAAAAATTACACGAAGGACAAGTATATAATTAATATATTTCGGCAATTTTAGTCATTTATTTCAGATTTTCACAATTTTTGAGAACTATTCAACAATAAAGAGTCGGTTATATTTTTACGAATCAGGCCAAAATCTAATCAGCATCTGGATAACCCTCATGAGAATTAAGTACTAAATTTTAAGAAATTGCATCATGTGAATTTTTAACCACAGTACAAAACGTCTCCAGCTCCTTAAAATTAAAAACAACTTAAATATTTCGAGAATGGTCCATCTTACAGTAATGGGATTGGTCTTATCCTTTGATGTACGTTCCAAAAATTACGTATAAAACAAGTATTTAATGTGTACATTTGAGTGTGTGTTATGCGTAATCTTTAATTTTAGATATTAGCGATTTTTTATGTCCATTTCGCAATAAAAGCTAGGTTCTTTTTTTTCCCCGAATCATACCAAAATCTATCAGCACCAGGGTAACCTACGAATGACTTATCTGACAAATTTTGTAAAATTGGATCAATTGGTTTTCAGCTAGAATGGATATATACATTACACAGACATCAACACAGACGCGCATACGCACACACACACACACACACAACATACACATAACACACACACACATAACACACACACACAACACACACATGACACGCAACACATACAAAACACACACACACACACGTCATGTCCTCGGATGAGTCGGACGGTCTGAGTCTTCAACACACAAAACACACACACACACACATGCACACTTTTTTCGCGGGGCTTTTGTATAATATAAATTTCATAGCTTTTTCGCGTTCTAGAGTGCTCAAAACGTGTAGATAAGTTGAAAACTCAAGTTGCGATTTCCAACACGATTCCAATAGTTTCCCTGTACATTGCCTTTGTCTCAAGTTTAAATTAATGTTGGATATTTTTTATTATTTTTTTTTAAATGGCCACTCTTGCAATTTTTTTTTTTTTTTTTTTTACATTTTCAACACACAAGTTTTTTAAAATTTTGAGCTCCAAGAAAAAACATACATATAAATTTATTAAGGTAATATTCCATACTTTTATACCAGTAAAAAAGGATTGTCAAAAAAAAATTATCTAAAGGTTTGTCCTATGGGATATATATCTAGAGGATGGACATTGTCCTATTTTTAGGACAGCCTGTACCGATCAAACTAATAAAAATTTGGTAAGTTATTTTTTTATGTGTATGCATAAGCTTAGAGAAACACACATTTAAGATTTTATAACAAAAATATTAATTTTTTCAATGCTTGGTTATATATAGGTTATATATAGGTTATATATAGGTTTCAATATAGGTTAAGCCGTGCTTCTCAGTGCTTTAAAATCTCCATTCCAAAAATTTTAGGTAAAGAAACAAAGTAATATTTTTTCTATACTGTAAAATAAGAATATCAAAAAAAATGTTTAACTTAAATAAAAATTCGATTGCAGTTGAAAAGGACAAAATAATATTCAAGTTCTATTTGTAAATCATATAACAGAAATTTTGTTATCTGCTGTAAATCAATTCAATTCGATGAGAATGCAATTTTTCATAAAATGTCTGCTGCTGCCATCTATATGCTTTAAACAGAACTAAATTATCGAGTTGATTTTAAAGTACAAAGAAATAGCAGGATATAGCCAAGAAATGATTTTGACACAGCACGGTTATCGAGAGACATACTTCAAGAGATACACTCTCTTTTTTTTCTCTTTGCTGCGTTATATCCAAATTCGCGCTATATCGGTCTTCTACTCTACTATGTAAATAATGATTAATGTATTAATCGAGAATTAAAGATCTTTATTATTAATAGCATAACTCAAATATCCTAAATTATCAGTAGATTTCGAAGACAAAAATGAGCCTCCTTCGTCTGGATAAATGAATCAATAGCGTCCTGGGTGGGGTATAATTACTCCCCCCCCCCCACTTTGGCGGCGCCACCGAAATGAGTCAGAGTAATCACTCCGAAAAAAACGAAAAAAAATGCTAACTATGCAGAAATAACTTCTCGGGTATCAGTAAAATAATCATATCGTCGAATTAAGAAAATTATTTAATTAAATATCATAGAATTATATATTTCTTGCAATACATATCATATGCAAAAGGAAAGTACTGTGATAGTGTCAGAGATCCGACTCTCGAATTTTGATGAATTTACACGCTTGAGCATCCCTGAATACAAATTCACCATTTTCCGATTTATATGTTATTGTTGAGACCTAGACCGTCCGACCTACCAGAAAGGTGTAAGGTAACTGTTTGAACGGCCGAGAAGAGCCACCCAATTTAGACCGGAACCCAGTGGTGGAGGCATCCACAGGAACCGTGCCCTCCTTCCCCTACCACCAACCTCTCGGAAGGATTTACGGACCCAGATGTTTAATGTGATCGAACTCCACGTGAACACGGCGGCAGTGTAATATATGCATGTTATATGTGTAATTGTCTACAGTGGCGTTGACTGGAGGGGGGGGGGGGGGGTTATGTGCGATAACACCTAATGGCAGAACTATTGAATTAGTTCTTCATAGGATCCATATTAGACAACGAAATTCAACAATGTGACCTCCCATGCGATCGTCAACCTCCCCCTTTCCCGAAGTCTTACATCTGTCTGCTGTAGACAAGATACGTCTCGAACTAATTGAACTATTCAAATAAAATTTGGTACGATTGTATCAAACAATATTGATTTTCAAGGAGATCCTATATCTGATATCTCAGGTCGGAATTCCTCGGCCCTGATTTCTTAGGTCGGATTTCTCAGGCCAGATTTCTCAAGTCGGTTTTTTCATGTAGGATTTCCCAAGCCCTGATTTCGTTGGCCAGATTTCTCAGGTCTGTTTTCTCATGTAAGATTTCGCAGGCCCTGATTTCTCAGGTCGGATTTCTCAAGCCAGATTCTCAAGTCGGTTTTCCCATGTAGGATTTCTCAGACCCTGATTTCTCAGGTCGGATTTCTCAGGTCAGATTTCTCAAGTCTGTTTTCTCATGTAGGATTTCGCAGGCCCTGATTTCGCTGGTCGGATTTCTCAGGCCAGATTTCTCAAGTCTGTTTTCTCATGTGAGATTTCGCAGGCCCTGATTTCTCAGATCGGATTTCTCAGGTCAGATTTCTCAAGTCGGTTTTTTCATGTAGGATTTCCCAGGCCAGATTTCTCAAGTCTGTTTTCTCATGTAAGATTTCGCAGGCCCTGATTTCTTAGGTCGGATTTCTCAGGCCAGATTTCTCAAGTCGATATTATCATGTAGGATTTCCCAGACCCTGATTTCGCAGCCCAGATTTCTCAAGTCTGTTTTCTCATGTAGGATTTCGCAGGCCCTGATTTCGCTGATTGGATTTCTCAGGCCATATTTCTCAAATCTGTTTTCTCATGTAAGATTTTGCAGACCCTGATTTCTCAGGTCGGATTTCTCAAGCCAGATTCTCAAGTCGGTCTTCCCATGTAGGATTTCCCAGGCCCTGATTTCTCAGGTCGGATTTCTCAGGCCAGATTTCTCAAGTCTGTTTTCTCATGTAGGATTTCGCAGGCCCTGATTTCGCTGTTTGGATTTCTCAGGCCATATTTCTCAAATCTGTTTTCTCATGTAAGATTTTGCAGACCCTGATTTCTCAGGTCGGATTTCTCAAGCCAGATTCTCAAGTCGGTTTTCCCATGTAGGATTTCCCAGGCCCTGATTTTTCAGGTCGGATTTCTCAGACCAGATTCTCAAGTCGGTTTTATCACGTAGGATTTCCCAGGTCCTGATTTCTCAGGTCGGATTTCTCAGGCCAGATTTCTCAAGTCGGTTTTCTCATGTAGAATTTTGCAGGCCCTGATTTCTCAAGTTGGATTTCTCAGACCCTGGTTTCTCAGATCAGATTTTTCACTGATTTCTCAAGCATATTTCTAAAAAATAAAAAAGCGGAAATCGAAGGCAACATTATAATAAATAATGATGTTAAAAATATTTTAAAATATAGGCATTTCATATGTAATTGTTACTTAAAAGTAAATGGCACAATTTACAAGATAACATACGTCGTTTTTCAGATATTTCACTTCTGCAGACTAAAATGAAAAAAAAATCATAAAAAAATGAAATATGCTCTCTATTATCAAATGGACATTTTGTACGTATTAATTACTTTAATTTGTCTTAGTGCCTTTCCTTATTTTTTTCACAATCTCAAAATTTATTAATTTCTCGAGAATGCATGTGCTGGACCAAGATCGTCCATAGAATCGAAGATGAACAGTTTTAACTGTATGTCAAGAGCTTCTTGATCAAGAAAACACTTCAAAGAACTTTTATTACTATTCATAATTGCGTCAGACAAAGGATAGGGTACGTATAATGAAAGTATATCAGGATCCCCATAATTTCTAAGGTTAGCCCTGGTTGAACACACTAGATTATTTTATGTAAATTACCTAATATTGGACCAATATTGCTTAAATTTTAAGAATTGTGTATTTCACAACACAATAAGAATATTAAGCTTTTTGAGAACGAAATCACTGATACTTCCTCGCGGGAAATCACTGGCGAGATAATTGCTTTCAAATGTCATTTAGCGTGCCATTAAATAACATTTAATTTCCGATTCCTTTCGCAGACGATAATGAAATACTCTTCTCCGTGGAGAAACATGAAATAGAACTTGCGGACAAAAAGGCGAAAGCGTCTCTGTTCAAACATTTCTCTTAATTGGTAATTAAGTCCACAAAAAACGCCCCCCTCCCGCTTTCGCAATTAAGCTGAACGGTGGAGTTGTTTGGGGGATTACGACGAACATAGAGTATAATGAATAAGGAATGAGGGTGAAGTTTAGGATTACTCTTCGTCGAAAAGAGGATTAGGATTTCGCGTTAATTAAGACTGTGTGGCTGGTCTCTGCCATTATTAACCGGCAGGTTGAGGGTACAGCGTAATTGGCAGGATGACACCTGCTGTGATGGGCAATTCCTCCTGAGAGTTAGATAGTGTAATTCATTGCAGTCGAAGAAATTCATATATATAAAACGTACAATAGAATTGCAGACAAGAGTACCATTCAGCTGCAGATTAAACAAAATGTTGATTACAAGCGGTGTGTGGAGTTTTTATACGAAATGCAGTAGGAGGGGAGCAAATCCCGATTCAGGCAATCTGGGGTTTAAAACACACCATTTTTTCGGGCTACTCCCTCTTCTCCTACGGACTCAAATTCATTTTCTTATTTTTACTTTCCTTATATACAATAATGTATAAGGAAGGTATTGTGACGGGGTCGAAAATTCGAATTCGAGTTTTCGACGGGAGAGCACGCTTCAAGCATCCGTGATCACGAATCAAACATTTTTGAGGTGATGTCTGTGTGTGTGTGTGTGTGAAGACGATAATTGACGAAAGAATGGACTGATTCGAACGAAATTTGGTACAGAGCTTACAATCCGTGAATACTGGAAGCCTATTGTTTTTATACGCAATCGAATCTTTAGAACCCCCCTACATTTTCGAGTGAAATTTGGAAAAAATCATCAAAAAATCAAAACCTCTAATAAAGTTACGCAAATAGACATTTCTTATGTAATTTTTCATTAGAAAACGATTAACATAAATTTTAGAACGCTAGCATGAACCGTTCTCGAGATATTGCACATTTTTCAAAAAATTATATGAAATAAAAAATATATATTTCCTATTGAGAAACATGTTCACTTTTTATATGTAATATCGTGCGATAAATTGGGTGACATCATTCTCGTGGATCTAGCTCGTTCCATTCATGAAAAAGAATATTTTAAGTAATACTTTTGTATTTGAACGCCAATAGTCATTTATCTGCTATAAGAATAAATTATTTCTCCATCCATAACGCTTGGCGAGATTTTGGCGACGAATTTGGTGGAATGTCGCCAACATGGCGATTTTTTAAAATGTTAGCAAATCAAATAAAATCTCGCCAAATGGATAAAAATGACGCTAAATCAATTAAAATAACGACTATTTGACGAAAATTCAATATATTGGAAAAAATATAAGTATCTACTATAAGAATAACCTATTTTGTTTTTACTGTAAATGTAGTAAATACATTGCATTATATAAGGCAAGTCATGTGCAGCCCACATCAGATTTTTTATTTCGTGATAAATTAAATTGAGTTCAATTGTCGAAAACAGCATAGGTACTTTTCTGATGTTACATCTCATTTGCATTTGAAGACATCGTTTTATTTAGCAGCTCAATACACTTTAAAGTCTTCAGCTTCTCAAAACTCCAAAACTACGATATCTCAAGACCGATTCATCCTAGAGTCATGGGGTCAGTCTTATTGGCTTTGCTGTCAAAAATTGCATGAAGAACTTAATTAATATATTTCTACGATTAATATATTTCTTAACTTAATTAATTAACTTAATTAATATATTTCTTTCGAGTACTTAATTAATATATTTCCGGAATTTTTTTCACTTATTACTTTCCTTATATATATAGTATAAGGTATGAGGAAAGTATTGTGACGGGGTCGAAAATTTGAATTCGAGTTTTTGACAGGCGAGAACTTTTCAAACATCCCTGAACACGAATAAAACGTTTTTGAGGTGATGTCTCTCTCTCTCTCTCTCTCTCTGTGTGTGTATGTGTGTGTGTCAGTAAGTCTATGGAAACGATATCTGACAAACGAATAGAGCGATTCGAACGAAATTTGGTCCAAAAATTATAATCCGTAAATACTGGAAGTCTATTGTTTTTAAAAACGCAATGGAATGTTCAGAACTCCACTAAATTTTCGATCGATATTCCGAAAAAATCATTAAAAAATCAAAACCTTTAATAAAGTTAAGCAAATAGTCATTTCTTTTCTACGATAGCTAAATTGTAATTGTTGCCACAAATTATCGTCTGCGGACATAAAAGAGTTTAAATTTAAATATCCGACCAATAATTTTTTTCTAGTCCCTGTCTCAAAAATTTCAGTGTGACACTCGTATTATTTCATTTGCATTTTGCAATAGCAATATATATATTTCTTTCGCATTTTCAACGATATGTATTGTTTTAACAACAATTGGCGCGTTTGTATTCTTTTCGAGTCAACCCTGTAGTTGGCAATATGTTGTAAAACTGTATACATGCTCCTTTAAAGAAAGTGTTGAAACTGTAAAAACAAAGCCTTAATTTTCAAGCTTTAAAGTCGCCCCTTTAAATATCATGAAATGATATTGATTATATTATTTTTCCTTTAATACATAAAGTGAATAACAGTTTATCAAACATTGTTGGAAAGGATGTTATCCGAACTTCCTGGTGGTGTGAAGATGGGAACTGGGATAATATTTTCGGCACCGATTTGTGTGAAAATACTAACAGCTTAAAAACTAATTTAAATTTCAAATCCCGCCAAGCCGTATTGTCCGGGTTCTAAAGATCTGAATTAAAAAAATAAATAAATAGATAACGCCGAGGTGCACCTTCTGGGATTTTGAAGTATCAGTTTATCAAATTTTATGGCCGTACGACGCTTAGATTTCCCGCTACAGACCGTCACCTCCGAGAGTAGAGACCGGACCACTAACTTCCGACATCTCGGCTTGTAGGCCCACTGCGAGTAGGCCTTCCAGATCGCGATTGGAGCTTTTTGCTGTTTGCTTCCCTTTCAATTCTCTATTCGATGTAAAGGAATAATAATTTATCAGTAAAGCAAATAATATTCATGAAATTTGAAAGTATTTTCGATAATGTACATTAAAATGGGTGATTTAAAAGATTAATACTGCTGTATATTTCCTTAAAATAAAATATTTATAATGACTCAAATTCACTATGGGGGCAAAGATGAAAGGATTCCATTCAGTTATTCAGTGTTTTAAGAAGAAAAAGAGTTTTAAGAAGTGTTTTAAGAAGAAGTTTGAAAAAGAACCCTGTATATTTATTGCTTAATCAGGCATTTTATTTGAATAATTTTTCAGTACATTCAGCTATAGTATGCAGAAACTAAAATGATTACTGGATACTAAATTTTTATCATAAGAAAATCATTAAAAAGTAGCTCAGAATTTAACTTTTAATATGCTTACGTGTTTATTTATTTTTATTTCATTTTATTTTATTCATTTTTACTTTCCTTATATACATAATGTATAAGGAAAGTATTGTGACGGGGTCGAAAATTCGAATTCGAGTTTTCGACGGGAGAGCACGCTTCAAGCATCCCTGATCACGAATCAAACATTTTTGAGGTGATGTCTGTGTGTGTGTGTGTGTGTGTCAGTGAGTCTGTGGAGACGACATCTCACTAACAAATGGAACGATTCGAATGAAATTCGGTACAAAAATCACAATCCGTGAATACTGGAAGCCTATTGTTTTCAAACGTAATCGAATGTTCAGAACCTCCCTAAATTTTCGAGTGAAATTTTGAAAAAATCATCAAAAAATCAAAACCTTTAATAAAGTTATGCAAATAGACATTTCTTATGTAATTTTTACTTAGAAAACGATTGACATAAACTTTAGAACGCTAGCATGAACCGTTCTCGAGATATTACGCATTTTTGAAATAAATTTATCAAAACATCCCGTAAATTAAAAAATATTAATTGCTGGGAAGCATGTTCACTTTTCATATGTAATATCATGCGATAAATTTGGTGGCTTCATTCGCGTGGATCTAGCTCGTTCCATTCATGAGAAAAGATACTTTGAGTAATACTTTTGCATTTGAACGCCAATAGTCATTTATCTGCTATAAGAATAACTTATTTCTCCATCCATAACGTTTGGCGAGATTTTGACGACAATTTTGGCAGAATGCCGCCAACTGGGCGAATTTTTTAAATGTTACCAAATTAACGAAAATCTCGTCAAATGGATAAAAATGACGCTAAATCAATGAAAATGACGACTAATTGTCGAAAATTCGATATCTTGGAAAGAATATAAGTGTCTACTATAAGAAAAACCTATTTTTACTTTCCTTATATACATAGTGTATAAGGAAAGTATTGTGACTGGGTCGAAAATTCGAATTCGAGTTTTCGACGGGAGAGCACGTTTCAAGCATCCCTGATCACGAATCAAACATTTTTAAAGTGATGTCTGTGTGTGTGTGTGTGTGTCAGTGAGTCTGTGGAGACGATAACTGACGAACGAATGGACCGATTCGAACGAAATTTGGTACAAAAATCACAATCCGTAAACACTGGAAGCCTATTGTTTTTATACGCAATCGAATGTTCAGAACCCCCCTAAATTTTCGAATGAAATTTTGAAAAAATCGTCAAAAAATCAAAACCGCTAATAAAGTTACGAAAATAGACATTTCTTATGTAATTTTTCATTAGAAAACGATTGACATAAATTTTAGAACGCTAACATGAACCGTTTTCGAGATATTGTACATTTTTCAAAAAAATTATCAAAAAGTCATAAAATAAAAAAACATATTTCCTATTGAGAAACATGTTCACTTTTCATATGTAATACCATGCGATAGGTTGGGTGACATCATTCTCGTGGATCTAGCTCGTTCCATTCATGAAAAAAGATACTTTAAGTAATACTTTTGTATTTGAACGCCAATAGTCATTTATCTGCTGTAAGAATAACTTATTTCTTCATCCATAACGCTTGGCAAGATTTTGGCAACGAATTTGGCGGAATGTCGCCAACTTGGCGACTTTTTGAAATGTTGCCAAATTATCGAAAACCTCGCCAAATGGATAAAAATGACGACTAATTGTCGAAAATTCAATATTTTGGAAAGAATATTAGTATCTCTTATAAGAAAAACCTATTTTTTTATTGTAAAAGTAGTAAATTCATTACATTATATAAGGAAAGTCATGTGTTGCCCACATCAGATTTTTTTTAATGTAAAAGTAGTAAATTCATTGCATTATATAAGGAAAGTCATGTGTTGCCCACATCAGATTTTTTGTTGTTGTTGTTATAAATTGTAAAATGATTTAGAATTAAGATAATATACTAGTTGAATGTCATTCATTAACCTATACACTATAATTTGTAGAAGTTCAGGTTTTCTAACATAGCTGATCTTTTATTCCTTTTTCTACTACCACACAATATTGAAATACCTCAGGGGCTTTGAAAATTTAATAAAGCTGCATAATAGAACATTTTGGTATTGATATTTCATTTGCAATTCCATTAAAGTGAAAATGTAAGAAAGATTAAATTAGCTTTGTATTATTAAAATAACATTAACTATAATATAATGAAATATGCAATGGTAACTTGAAATTGTAAGTCTTTGTATTATTAAAATAACATTAACTATAATATAATGAAATATGCAATGGTAACTTGAAATTGCAAGTTGGTTACTTTGCTTTTTACCAAGTAATTTTAACAATTTTCAATAACATAATAACTC
Source organism: Amaurobius ferox (assembly GCA_951213105.1). Lineage (NCBI taxonomy): Eukaryota > Metazoa > Arthropoda > Arachnida > Araneae > Amaurobiidae > Amaurobius > Amaurobius ferox. The sequence goes on from OX578151.1 coordinate 50,009,346, forward strand.
GCTACATAAAAGAAATGTGCACAACCTAAACACAAATGACTTCTTAACCCATTCTTGTAAAATTTCAGCATGCCATAACAAATAATAAAAAATATACATGCAATATATGAAGATACTAAATTTTTTATATGCAATTACTTACTTATCAAACGGCTAAAAATGTGTTATTTGATGTGTGAAATATTACATTTTATATTATTTTGCTTTCATAACTTTATTGTAGCATTTTTATTGCTACGATTTCTTACTATTGACAATATCTTAAAAAGAAAATGACATTTTTATCTATATAAATAAAATTAAAAAGACATCTATCTGTATGTGTGTTTATTTATCTCATCATCACGGTAGAACTTCTGCATCGAATTTCATGAAAATTTTGTGGATAGCCTTGAAATAGCCCTACTTAAAATTTAGTTCATGTTTCGAGTTTCTAGGACCAGGGATTGTCGAGATATGAATAAAAGTCCCACAGTTAAACCTTCCATAAAAACAGAATTATGTAGATGATATATTTTCCGCAAATTTATTAAGAAAATTATATCATGATGCTTAGCAACGCAATTAAATCAAATGTGTTTATTAGGCAGACGATTATTATTAAATTTTTTCCGATTTAAATAATAAAGAAATTGATACAAAAAAAATTTTATAACCATTTTTATACCATTTTAGCGCTTTCATTTTGGTATATATTGATCCAATTTCATATATGTTTCATAATTTGTTTTCAAACAAGGATGTTTTATTCTTTAGATCTGCTTGTGAAGATAATTTGTATAGAAAACACAGAAAGGAGAATTAGATTTAGAAGAATTAAGTGAAGGGAGAATTAAATAAAATATTTTAATAGCATGTTTTGAGTAAAAATGTCATTTAGAATACTGCAGGAATTTGCACATATTTTCAATCATGGGCAATGTCAGGTATATCTGCTTACATAAAATTGTATGTTGTACACCTATCTGTCTGTTTATTATCACGGTAGAACTCACCTATTTTCTTTTCATTAGAATTATTATAAAATTTCAAAAATAGAGACTCCAAATATTAAAACTTCACCTCAAATTCTGAATTTTAAGTTTCTTGTATTACATAATCAGTACGAAGAACGGACATACTGCTAGTCTATTATAAAATATCACACAACTAACAACATTATTGAAATAATTTAAAAATATATGCAGGAAACTGAATAATTTATTACAACATATTAAGTACACTAGGTAAATACAATGAAAGACACAAGCTAACCTGATAGAATATACATTTTAAACAGTGAATGGTTTTAAATACTTCACAATTATTTAACAAAGCTTCATTTTACAAGTGCCTAGGCAGTTTTCTTAATTAATGTGACAACAATAAAATTTTAAAACAAACTAAGAAAACTCTAATTGGTTTGTTGACGTTATAATTAGCAACAAAACAATTTAGAATCCAGTTAGCTTTAATTGAAAAGAAATTTAGACAAAAAAGGAAAATATAATTTAAATGTCATATATTTAAAATTCTAAGTAATTTTAAATGACATAATAATAAGCAAAAAATGATAAGCACTTACTTCTAAAGAGCATTTGCAATATCCAAATCCAATATGTAGTATATCCAATGAAATACACATCCAATGTAATAAGGTATGTAATCAAAGGTATGCAGATCAAAATCCTTATTAAATCATGAACTAACATATTAAACACTTAAAAATACGATAAAGGACCATTGACTAGAAAAATAAAACAGTTGTACATCCACGAGCTCACGTACTGCACATATCTTTGTGTGGGCTACTAGGGGAGAATTTTCTAGAAAAGGTCAGGCGGGGAAATTCGAAGGCTAGAATTGGGCCTACAGCTCCTATGATTCGAAGTGCGAGGTGGGAGGGGGGTCAGTAGTTCGGCTTCTACTCTCGGGGGTGACGCACAGACCGCCCACACATACACAGACATCTTCTTTTATCATGCAATATGCTTATTAATGCGCATTTTAATAATTTTTTCTGACTAGAAATTCAACTAAATCACTTCGATATTCGGCAATAAGAATGACAGATCTTTTTTTTTAAATTATAAGGAATTAAATCAATGGCTTTACGAGACGAGACATACAGTCAAATTTTAACTTTCATGTGTCGTCGTTTATGTGACAATTATTTAATTTTAAGTATTTTTCAGACTTTTAATGAGAATTTGAAAAATGCGATGCCTTTCGAAAAAGTAATTTCACCTTTGTTTCCCGCAGCGTTCTGAAAAAATACGCGGAACTTTAATAAAATGATTGGGTAAATAAAAATGATATTGAAATGTTTTGCAATTGGACGTTTGATTCAAAATTGGTAGTTTCGAAAAATAAAAGGGATAATTAAGTGTGTATTTACGTTTCTGTCTGGTAAAAATATTTGTTTTATTAAAAAATTGTAAAAATATATGTAAGACTACTATGGGGATCGATGTAGATCCAGACAAAGGTAAAATCTTATCCGCCCATAATGGTATTGCTGCCAGTTGGGGGAAAATAGGCATACTTCGGCCCGAGGCGCAGCAAGGGCCACGCCTCTAAAGACAGCAAGGCATGTGCTATGTCTCTCATCTCAGTTGTAGAAGACCAAATGGGTTTGGGGGAACATTTTTGCGAATTTTTATTTTTCATAAATATTTCTTCAGGATGGTAACTGATTTGGGGGAACTTTGAATTTTTTTTTTAGCTTTCATGTGTGTTATAAGAGTGTGGGGCTATAATTTTATCAAGTGGCCTCGCAATGTAAATATCGTAATGGACCAGAGGGGGATATTTTGTGGACTTCTACATTTTTTTAGATTCATCATGGTCTGGAGGTTACAAACTTCAGCTATTGCGTCACAGAAGATGTTGAATTAGGGACCCCTTGTGATTGAATGGGGAATTCAGATTTGTTTACGACGAGCACTTACTTTATCCCTCCCCCCATCATGATTGAAATCGTGGGAATACAGGCATGATAGGGATTATAACAAATCGTGTTATAGGGGAATACATACTGCATTCAATGGCATTATTTTACTGAATCGGAGCCGCCTGGTGATTGAATAAGGAACTATTATAAGATCAGCTCAGACATACTTGTATCAATTCTTGTCTCTCAATCAACTAATTACGCGATGGCAATAACCACTGTTTTCTTAGCATTCGTTTTTAGACAGTGAGATAGGGTGATTCAATACAGGTTGATTAAAAAAAATGAGCCAAACTTTACGAGGTGGCAGTACACACCAAACCAAGCATTTTTCGTCACAATTTACAGGATCGGAAATGAAACGTAAAGGAGTTGCAGGAACCTTACTCGTTGGGAAGCAGCCGCTCCCCAAACTTAAAAGCGTCATTCTGGTTGTTATTTTCTGATTAAAGAAGAAACCCACGTAAACAAATTTCCCCCGGGAAAGAAGAGGAGCCCTTATGCAAATTTTCGTAATTGAGCGAGAGGTAAGGAACTATCTAGACGTAACTTTTCTGGACCAATGGATTGGACGATGTGATCCCATAGCTTGGCCCCCACGATCGCCCGATCTGTCATGCCTTGGTTGCTTTTTGTGGAAATATCTCAAAAGTCTCGTCTATGACATTTTCCTTGAATCTGAAGAGGAACTCGTCTCCAGAATTTCGGCTGCTATCGCCGAACTGCGCGACTTGCCTGCTCTGTTCTAAAGAGTTCGCCAATCTCTCCATCGAGAGACATGAGATGACGTGAGAGCTATGAGACATGCATTCAGGTTGACGGTCGCTCTTTTGAGCCATTAGTGTAATTATTCTCTATTAAATGTCATTTTATAACTTCTTAGTCATTGTTGTGTTTTTGCCTCACCTCATCGGTTTCACCATTAAGCGCCCATTGGTGTTTTTGCGATTCATTTCCGACCCGGTAAACTATGACGAAAAATGCTCGGTTTCGTGTGTACTACCACCTCGTAAAATTTGGCCTCTTTTTTTAAATCCCTCTGTATTTTAATGCTTTAAAATAACTTTTTTACTTTCCTCATATACATAATGTATAAGGAAAGTATTGTGACGGGGTCGAAAATTCGAAATGGAGTTTTCGACGGAAGAGCACGTTTCAAACATCCCTGATCACGAATCAAACATTTTTGAAGTGATGTCTGTGTGTGTGTGAAAGTGTGTGTGTGTGTGTGTCAGTGAGTCTGTGGAGACGATAACTGACGAACGAATGGACCGATTAGAACGGAATTTGGTATAAAAATCACAATCCATAAACACTGGAAGCCTATTGTTTTTATACGCAATCGAATGTTCAGAACTCTCCTAAATTTTCGAATGAAATTTTGAAAAAATCGTCAAAAATTCAAAACCACTAATAAAGTTACGCAAATAGACATTTCTTATGTAATTTTTCATTAGAAAACGATTGACATAAATTTTAGAACGCTAGCATGAACCGTTCTCGAGATATTGTACATTTTTCATTAGAAAACGATTGACATAAATTTTAGAACGCTAACATGAACCGTTCTCGAGATATTGTACATTTTTCAAAAAAATTATCAAAAAGTCATTTAAAATAAAAAAAAATTTCCTATTGAGAAACATGTTCACTTTTCATATGTAATACATTGCGATAAATTGGGTGACATCATTCTCGTGGATCTAGCTCGTTCCATTCATGAAAAAAGATACTTTGAGTAATACTTTTGTATTGGAACACCAATAGACATTTATCTGCTGTGATAATAGCTTATTTCTCCGTCCATAACGCTTGGTGAGATTATGGCGACGCATTTTGGCAGAATGTCGCCAATTTGGTGACTTTTTGAAATGTTGCCAAATTAACGAAAATCTTGTCAAATGGATAAAAATGACGCTAAATCAATGAAAATGACGACTAATTATCGAAAATTCAATATCTTGGAAAGAATATTAGTATCTACTATAAGAAAAACCTATGTTTTTACTGTAAAAGTAGTAAATTCATTACATTATATAAGGAAAGTCATGTGTTGCCCACGTCAGATTTTTTATTTTGTACTGTAAACTTTGATTTTATAAATTTTTGTATTTAAAAGTAAGAGTTTTTTTAATTAATTCTTCTTTTTAATCATATATTAAGCCACAGAATGAGCATGCATAATGGTATTGAATAAATTAGCCGTTAATGGCTGCAATTCATGGTTATGAAGTAATGTGCAACTAGAGATATTTGACCCAAAAAAGATAGGCTTTGTTTTGTTTTCCATCTAGAATCTAGATAGAATTTATATCTTTATTTACTTATATATTACGCTTTTATAATTTTGTAGTATCTAAACACTTGATGCTAGAAAAATATAAAAGCAGGTGCAACCATATACATAAAGTGAGAATCAAATTTTACTTTCAAACTCGAAGCATAGAGAAAGTATTGTTTTTCTGAATTTTTTCTATTTCGATATTTTGATGCCAATATATGTTTTGGGACTTCCTGAACACTTTTTGAATATTTTTAGAGTATTGTCTGTCTGTCTGTGGTCGATTTATTGTGTATACGCGATAGTTGCTACAAGTATTAAAGGATTCTCAAAACTTTATATTCGACTTTCTTACTGAAAAATAGAGCAAGATAATTTTTTTTTTTTTAAGTTCGAGTATGAACTTCGAAAGCTATCCTACCTTGACAAACTACTCTCCGCGGGGAACCAATTAAAATAAAGGATAACATGCTATAATTGTAGTGAATTGAACTAACAAAAATTTTTCAGGTTTTTCTTATAAAATTTGCAAATAAAACAAGAAACATCAATCGTGCATAAAGCATTGATTATGAAACACTTTCCAACTTCAATGCAATTTTATTTAAACACCTCTAAAATGCGATACATTCCTCGGTAATATTTTTTAAATTATCATCGTACTACAATAATTTATTATATTTGAAAACTTCATCGAAAACAAATGAAATTTATTCAAATGACGTCATCGAAATATACCACGCCTGGCTCTCTCTATAAATACAGCATTTCATTCACAAACTTTTTTTCCATTCATTTCATTCATCACAATACTATAATAATTTATTTGATTTAAAAACTTGAGACCATGGAGGTACAAGTAAATAAACTCTATGCTTAAAACTTCATCGAAAAAATCGTCCATCTCTGTTGAAGACCCAGGCCATCCGAATCATCCTAAGGACTCGAGCAATCAGTTGGACGGCCGGTCGTCCATATCTGTGTAAAATCAATGAATATTTCATTCATATCAGCTATATTGCAGACTCCATGAGCTAAATAATTTTGCATTAAAGAAATGCAGCAATTCTTACACAACTCATTCCACATATTTTGGTATTTATATTCTCCATAAGTGAAAATTAGGCTTCGTTGTAGAAATAATCAAAGTTGGTTGATCATTTAAACTTAAATATATTGTATTTGCGTTGTTTCAGTATGTAGATGCACAGAATTTAAGCAAAAATAAAGCTGTTCTAGGACGGATACAACACTAAATAGGAATTAAAAAGAACTTTGAAAATCACGATTTTGACACAAGATGGATGCCATATTTTATTTAGAAATGGGTCACGTGATCTCTTCATATAATGGTCACGTGATCTCTTCATATAAAGGGTGAACATATTATTTTAATTTTTATTTTAAAAACTACCGAATATATTTAGCTGAAATTTTTTTATATATTTTATGGGATAATTTGAATATATCCTAAAACTTCCGAAGCAATTTGTGAATTTTAAATTCGCTTAAAAAGTGTTTGAAAAATTAGGTCCCATAGGGTTCAATGTATTTCATTTTTTCAACCCGAATTCAATCCAAAACTAATTGTGTGATATGATTCACTTATATTCCCATAAGTCCCACAGACCGTCTGAACAACATTCTAAAATTTCATTTTAATAAAGTCATTTTTACGGCAGTTATCATGCTAACGGACAGACAGACAGAATGAACAAAGTCATAAACACTTTTCAACTTTGTTGTAAAATGTTAACAAGAAAGATCAATCATGCTTAAAACATTGATTATGAAACACTTCCCAACAATTTTATTTAAACATCTCTAAAATGCAATACATTCCTCGGTAATATTTTAAAATTTATCACAATACTACATTAATTTATTATATTTGAAAACTTAAACCTTCATCGAAAAAAATGAACTTCATTCAAATGACGGCATTGAAATATAAATTGCCCGGTTTAAACATCTCTAAAATGCGATATATTCCTCGGTAATATTTTTAAAATTATCATAATACTACAATAATTTATTATATCTGAAAACTTCATCGAAAACAACTGAAATTCATTCAAATGACGTCGTAGAAAAAATAACACGCCTGGCTCTCTCTATAAAAGCAGCATTTCATTCATAAACATTTTCCAATTCATTTCATTCATCACAGTACTAAAATAATTTATTTTATTTAAAAACTTAAGACCATGGAGCTACAAGTAATTAAACTCTACGCTTAAAACTTCATCGAAAAAAATTGTCCTTCTCTCTGTAAAATCAATGAATATTTCATTCATATCAGTTATGCAGACTAAATGATTTTAACTAAATGATTTTGTGTTAAAGAAATACAGTAATTCCAATACAACTCATTCTACATATTTTGTTGTTTACATTTTACATAGGTGAAAAATAGGCTTCGTTGTAGAAATAATCAAATTTGGATGGTTATTTAAACTCAAATATATTGTAATTGCGTTGTTTCAGTATGTAGATGCACAGAATTCAATCAAAAATAAAGCGGTTTTAGGACGGATACAACACTCAATATGAATTAAAAAGAACTTTTAAAATCACAAGTCTGAGACAAGATGGATGCCATATTTCATTTTGAAGTAGGTCACGTGATCTTTTCATATCATGGTCACGTGATCGCTTCATGTAAGAGGTGTAATTAGTATTTTAATTTTTATCTAAAAAACTACTGAATATATATTGCTGAATTTTTTTTGTGTATTTTATGGAATAATTTGAATATTACCTAAAATTTTCGAAGGAATTTGTGAATTTTAAATCCGCTTAAAAAATGTTTGAAAAATTAGGTCCCATAGGGTTCAATGTATTTCAATTTTTCAACCCGAGTTCAATCCAAAACTATTGGGTGATATTATTCATTTATATTCCCATAGATCCTACAGACCGTCTGAACAACATACTAAAACTTTATTTTGATTAAGTCATTTTTACGGCAGTTATCGTACTAACGGACAGACAGACAGACAGAATGAACAAAGTCATAAACACTTTTCAACTTTGTTGTAAATTGTTAAAAAAAGGAAAAATCACATGCTGCTTAAAAATATATTCTGAGAAAGGCGAGCAAAACCACGAACTAATTAATTTATTTAAAGAATTAACTTTATTTTTCTACAAAATTAACTTTTGTAAAAGTTTATTTATATTGTTTAGAATAATATTTAACACTTTACAACAAAGTTGAAAAATGTTTATGACTTTGTTCATTCTGTCTGTCTGTCTGTCCGCTAGCACTATAACTGTCGTAAAAATAACTTAATTAAAATGAAATTTTAGTATATTGTTCAGACGGTCTGTGGCACCTATGGGAATATAAATGAATAATATCACCCAATTAGTTTTGGATTGAATCCGGGTTGAAAAAATGAAATACATTGAACCCTAATTTTCAAACATTTTTTAAGCGGATTTAAAATTCACAAATTGCTTCGAAAATTTTTGGTAATATTCGAATTATCCCATAGAGTATATAAAAAAATTCAGCGCAATATATTCAGTAGTTTTTAAGTAAAAATTAAAATAATAATTACACCTCTTATATGAAGAGATCACGTGACCATTATATGAAGAGATCACGTGACCCACTTCAAACTGGAATATGGCATTCATCTTGTCTCAAAATCGTGATTTTTAAAGTTCTTTTTAATTCATATTGAGTGTTTATCCCTCCTAAAACCGCTTTATTTTTGCCTAAATTCTGTGCATCTACATACTGAAACAACGCATTTACAATATATTTGAGTTTAAATGCTCATCCAAATTTGATTATGTCTTCAAAGAAGCCTATTTTTCACTTATGTAAAATGTAAACAACAAAATATGTAGAATGAGTTGTATAAGAATTGCTGCTTTTCTTTAACGCAAAATTATTTCGCCCATGGAGTCTGCATAGCTGATATGAATGAAATATTCATTGATTTTACAGAGAGAAGGACGATTTTTTTCGATGAAGTTTTAAGCATAGAGTTTAATTACTTGTACCTCCATGGTCTTTTAAATAAAATAAAGTTTTTAAATAAAATAAATTATTAGAGTATTGTGATGAATGAAATGAATGGGGAAATGTTAATGAATAAAATGCTGCTTTTATAAAGAGAGTCAGGCGTTTTATATTTCGATGTCGTCATTTGAATAAATTTCAGTTGTTTTTGATGAAATTTTCAAATATAATAAATTATTGTAGTATTATGATAATGTTAAAAACATTACCGAGGAGCCAGGCGGTTTATATTTAATTGACGTCATTTGAGCGAAGTTCATTTTTTTCAATGTAGTTTTAAGTTTTCAAATATAATAAATTAACGTAGTATTGTGATAATTTTTAAAATATTACCGAGGAATATATCGCGTTTTAGAGATGTTTAAATGAAATTGCATTGAAGTTGGAAAGTATTTCATAATCTATGCTTATGCATAATTGATCTTTCTTGTTTTTTATTCTTTTTCTAATGGCAGAGAATAAGACATACATTATACAAACAGAACAAATATCCCGTACATATAACATGAACAATCGATATCTCAAACAGAGGCCAAAACCGTGAACCTGTTAGACGTCATGTGACGTTTCCCAGCGCGCCAGTGGTGGTCGGAACACCCCGCGCCTAACATCATAACATCCATGCCCGCATGTGGGACTCGAACCCACAACCCGGCAACCGAGCGATCACTAGGAAACGCCTGCCTTGACCGCTCGGCCACCGCGTCGGCAGAATAAAAATTTAAAGTGACAACTTTCTGTAATAAAATATAACCTTTGCAAAGTTGTATATTTTTATTATTTTAATATTTATTCCATAATCTAAGACTGAAGTCAAAAATCCCTTATGATTAGGCCAAGTATCTCTAGACATTGGGTTACTTGCCCCGACCTAGTACAAAGCGAAATGCGACTTTCGTCGGTTCTATCTGTGCCAAATCGAAAAAAGTGCTTTCCGTCGCACCTAAAATCAAGGCCACCTAGAATACAATGAACACCTAGAATATGTTTTAGTTAGCATTGCTAAAATGCAGTGGAATAGCCTGTACCATAGTGACCGCGACCAAAACTTCTGCTGTCTGGGAACTTTCTCGTGGCTGTATGGCTATACGCCACCAGCGTGTGACGTCACGGCGGCCATTGGAGATAAACTATAATTTTTCGGATAGCTTCTATGAAGTTTAACATGAAGTAACATGTATGTAGCTTCGTTTATATAGATTCGTACCATCTTGATTCAAGATGGCCCTGGCTTCATATTGGACACGCCCAAGGAAACTGAAATGTCCAATTGTAGATCTATATAATTTTATACAATCAACAAGGTAAGGATTGGACATACGAATCATTAGCAATATTTTCGCTTACAAATTTGGCAACGCCGTTTTCAAGTAAACGTAAACAACTGCACGCTTTTCATGCAAATTATTTTTTTTATATAGATGTAATTTAAACAGGAATTATATAAATCGTAAAGTTTGCTTAAAAAGAAGTAATCAAAAAGCACTCGTTTTCTGCAAAATACTTTTTACTATGTCAAAAGCATTAGTTCAGAAGGCTTTGCTTTTGTTGCAAGATGATGTTAAACAAGGTACGTTTGTATCTTTTATGAATTTAACTTTTCGAAATGTCAACTAAGTTTTGTTCTGTTCCGCTATAAAAGTGTTCGTATATAATAACAGACGGTTGTAATTTAGCCCAATTATATAAATAATTATTCTGAAATTTCCCTTGTACGGTAAATTTAACAGGCAATATATGACATTTATGAGGTTACTGTTGTACTTTAATTCATTGTTTTTTATTTTCACATTGAAATGAAGTTTATTTTGTATATGAGGCGTTTCTGAAACCTTTTATTCTCAACTGCCAATATGGCTTTCAAGTATAAACTATTGGTCGATTATCATGATTTGCGGTTCTTAATTATGATTACTAATAAATTGTAAAACAAAATTTATTTGCTTGTAATCAAAATTAAAACTTGCTACTGATCAAAAATGACTCGGGCTGGAAAAAGTTTCATATTGAAGCTATGGGGAAAACCAAAACAGTCTTTTCTACTGCATAGTTTCTAATAACCATTGAAATCTCGTAATTTCTGTGGAAAGTGTGAGCTAAACTAGTAAATGAGTAACCTGAATGTCTACTATGAAAGAATAGTCGTTAATTAATTATAATTCCACGCTAAACGGAGAGGGGGGGGGAGAGAAAATTGACTGTAGATATTATTCGGTCTTTATTTACTTGCTTACTGGATTGATGATAAAAACGAAAGAACTATTTTTTTAAATTCATGAAACAGGCTGTGCTGAATTTTGCTCCGGACTGAAAAAAAATTATAAAGCAATTTTGAACAAATAAGTACAGTTATATTCTAAGCATCACAGCTTTAAAAACATCAAACTTCATGATATGAGCCCTCATAGATCATGATGAAGTTAATGAATCATGAGACATGGCTCTTAGCAGGGCTATGGAGCCAGTACCTCGATCTTTCAACTCCATTTTTTTTTTCTACTGTCCGATTCTGACTCCTCTTATATTCAAATATCCGACTCTGATGTCGACATAAATATCAATTAATTTTTAATTTTTCAGATCAACAGCTTTTAATTTGTAAACATTTGATTTTTTAAATTTATTGCCGAAAACTATTTAAAAAACTGTTAAAAAATTAAATATTCCAAAATAAAATTATTTTTAAATAGTTTTATGTAGGATTCAGAGTCTATATGCGTATTTATCGACTTTGACTCCTACTCCACCCCAAACTACTACCAACTCCGACTCCACAATTCTGCCTCTTAGTAGTCTATAAATTATAGCATATTAATTTATATTTATACTAATTTCTACATTTGTGCATATATATGGCTGAATATCAGATTGTTAATTGTATATCCTCCTGGAGCTTTAAAAAGATAATAGTAAATATGATAGATTTTTATTTCAGTATTTGTTTAGAATACAATCTGTTTTATTTATTATTCAACGAAAAAGTATTTTTCAGTAATATTGAATCTAGTTTTGACTTCAGAAAAATGCAGATTGTCATTTCTGTTACTGTCCCCTCCTCCACTCCCCTGTTGTAATCAGTTGATTTTTGTATCTCCTAAGTAGCAAAAAAATAAATAATGGAAATAAATTGAAAGTTAAGAATTTATGATTTTAGCATGAAAATTACCCTTAATTATAAAATATTTAATGATACTTATTTGTGAAATTGCTGATGATGTGTGAAAAATGTAGAAGGATATACAATGTCTCTCTAATTGTGGAAAATGCAGGGGGGGGGCTGCTTACTGAGAATTTTCTGATAAAACAAACAATTAGAATTCTCTTCAAATGCAAGGAGAAAATGTGGAGTATGTAGAGGGGGAAGCTTATTCAAAATTATCAGCAAAATTAAACTACCGTAATTTCTGGCGTATAACATGCACATACACTTTTAAACTGCATTTTACAGTTTTTAGGTATATTCGCCATATAACGCGCATCCATTTTTTTACCGGAAAACCCTAAATATGGGTCATGCGAAACGAAGCAAACACAGTGCTAGTTTTAAAATCAAAGTGATTAAATTTGCGAAAGAGAATGGAAATCGTGCTATAGCGAGGATGTTTGGTATTGGTGAAAGCTCCATACGTGCATGGAGAAAAAATGAAATGACAATCATTAATATGCCAAGGAATTAATGTACTTTACGTAAAGGAGTAACGAAATGGCCCATCCTGGAATGTGTACAAATCTTTTTTTCATCCTCATCATTTCTTTATTTTTGCAGCTATCATTTTTATATCTGGTGCATAACGTGCACTTATAATTTTTGACCTTATTTTTGTGTTATAAGTGCCCGTAATACGCCAGAAATTACGGTAAGTATATTTTTATCAATAAATTCCTTTATTCAATAATAAAAGTTGGGGGGAGATGCAGACTATTTCACTAAATTTTTCATAATTTCATACAAATGGAGACAAAAGAAAGATGGAGGGTAGAGGTACTTTTTAAATTTTATTTTCATTTATTTTATAATGTTTTTATTGTGTTAAATGTTCTATATGCTTTCTTTTCTCATCTGCAATAAATGCATTTTTGGATAGAAATATTACCTCTCCATCTGTAATTTATTAACATATTGCTTTATTATTACTTTTAGAAAAATCTAAAAGAGGCAAAAATAAAGATTCATCACTGAAATCTATCAAAAGTAAAAAACATATTAAGGAACAAATGCAAAGCTACCAACAAAAGAATGAGATGTTCAAAGAAATTTACGCAGGTAATATTGATTATATCGCTTTTTTTAATTTACTGTAAAAATCCCTTCAGTTATGCATTACATATCATGGTCTCATAAAAATGATTTTATGATGGAATGTATCCAAATCCAAGACCGGCGTTAGGATAATCTGAGTAAGACCTCGTGTTCTCAATGGCTGCAACTAAATAACTATTAAACATGATTTTTTTTTTTTTTTTTAATTCAACATCATAAATTCTGAGGCAAAATTATGGTATTTTTTGACATACTAAAATTTGAAAAATAGTGTTGAGGTCTTGTAGAATGCATTCACTGAATCTCACAAATTCTAATCTATCATCAGCTTAAGTATATCTGAAATTATAATAGCTACTAGCCAGAGTTGGACAGTATTGAAAATACATGTATTTAAATTGCATTTGTGTTTTGTATTTTAATCTGAAAAACTAGAGTATTTTGGTAATGTATCAAAAATACATTTTAAAAGTATTTTGTATTTTCTAATACTCAAAGTACATTTCTTCAGATGTCAAACTATCCTGTTTAAACTGCAGATGAACGATTCATAAAAGAGAAAATGGCTAATCTATATTTTGTCTAGTCCTTAAATTTGTTTGAGTTAATCTAAATATCATTTTTCAACCTTGCTGCCGATAAAGATGTTAGTTAATAGGAATTGGAATATTTAGTATCTGTGGTGGCCTCTGAAAAATATAGTTTGTTATAAACTTTACATCATATTGAATAATGATATTATTTGTAGATGGTTCCATGTCTAAGTATATAAAGAAAAGGGGCCAGAAGAGAGCTTGAAGTTATATTCTTTGTGATAACAAGCATGGGAATCTAAGATCTGCTATGCATTGTATTTTTTTTTAACTAAAGAGATACAATGCAGTTAGTTATTGCAAAGACACGAGAAAAATAGAAGATACTGCTGTGTATGATGAAAATGTATCTTGGAAATTAATGGATTATGACATGCACGGTGTGCAGTGCAGTGGCATAGCGTCCATTGAGGCTAAAAAAATTGCCTCCCCAGCATAAAATCTAATTTAATTAATTATTGAAACATACTTTTATTTATTATAATTTTGTGAATATATATATATTATTTAGAAAATTTTTACATTTTGCTTGCTTAAAGCGGCACGATTCAAAGTAGTTTTCCCACTAAAACTCATATTTTAATGTTTTAGAAGCTAAAATCATCCAGCCTTTGTCTTCTATAAGGAGAAACGTGGCAATAAGACCACCCATTGTTAAACTCCTCCCTAGCCTATTAACTAACATAGGATAGGAAGCTAGCTTATAGTAGGCGTGACTATTGCTTTCCCGTTTTCAACCCTTTATAAACAATCAATGATTGGATGTGGGACGTGCCATTTTAGCAATGATGGGTAGGTGAGTGTGGGTAGTGCAAACCTTATGATTCCTCCATTTTGAGTCAAATATGATTCTATTAATTACTATCTGTAGAAAATAATCATTATTTGTAATACTAAAGAATTTGAGTCATTTTTCACGAATAACCTAGGATTTACCTAACTTCTCAAGTTGAAGAAATATACTAATAATGACTACCATCAAACTTCAATAGTTTGTAAAGTAGACTTAGCTCTTTATATAGGCATCAATATGGCGAATCATCTGTTTGTGTATTTGGGAGTTTTAGAAAGAATAAGTTTCATTTCCCTTTAAAATCCCCTGTTAGGCGAGAATCTCAGTTAAATAAAAGTGGTTGATAATTTTTTAGCGGATTCTTAGCATATTGTAATTACAAGATATTTTTTAGTTTTCATATTACAAATAATTAATAAGCAATATTGTTTAGGGACATTGTTGACTACAGTAATTTTCAACTAAGCTTATGTTTCAAATTTCTCACAAATTTTTAGTGCACTTTTTCATACATGAGCGCATGTAGAACGTTTGTGGAAAGAGAAAGGGGATGGTGTAAACTCAAGAATAAAATGTGTAACATCGTCTAGATTGATGGTATCTTGAATATCCAAGGGTAGAGTGTCCTCCCCTATAAGCGACCATGACTTCATATTTAATAAAATTGTTGTAAACTTCAACTAATTTAGAAATAAGCAAACATTTAAAATGTTTATACTTTGTATTGTATCTTACATAGGTAATATATTTTAAAATATTGTGCATTTCATTTACGCTTAGCATTTTTATGTTAAATTATTTTATTTTACTCACCAAGGAAATAAAACTTATTGAAGTGCGAATTTAAATTCACTTATTATACAAAACCCTTTTCCAAGTTAAAATGACAATCGCTTAGCCTCCCAAGTCAAGAATATCACGCTACGCTACTGGTGCAGTGTTAGATGGAAAATGTTTTTAAGTGATATCTATTGATGATAATCGAATAGTAAGGTGGGATGCTAATTATGTAAACCAAAATGTACTGTTATAAATGAGCCTTTTGAAGCCACAACAAATTTTAAAATGCATCTAAAGATAAGATTTTAGTGTTATGCAGTAGTATCTTGATTCAATGAGTATTTATACTAGTCTTTTGAAATTCGTTTAATCGAGGTTGCGCTATATTATATAATAAGTTTTATTGGAGGCAAAAATTTTGCTATATTATTGTTCTCCGAGGAAAATGTTTCCTTAACACATCCATTTTTCAGGATCTACTATGATTAGAGCTCAGATAAATGGAAGGTGTATCATATTTTGAGGATTAGGGGTTCACTATGGATTTCCACTTCCGGTGGTTTTTTCATTTCCTGTTCAAAGATTCTTAAGATTGGCTATAGATAGATGATTGGGGGTTCACTCAAGATTTCCACTTTTTATTATTATTTCACTTTTGGTTCAAGAAATTTCCTTGAAATACCTATTTCTAAGGATTGGTATTTCTATAGCAAAGCATAGATAAAAACTAATATAGATTCAAAATTCAATTCTAGAAGGGGTAGAGTTTCTCTAAGGATTTGCATTTCTGGTTTTGGAGATGTCACTTCCATTTTTTTCTGAAAATTCGTATGATTGTATGAAATATGCACGTAAAAGAAAATTAAAATGCTTAATAGTTCCATCAAAAATAAAGTGTACAAACTATTTGACACCACATGAAGGTTCTTTCATAAATTTATTGTTTTTTTTATTTTATATCTTTGTCTGTTATATAAAATATTTTCTCCCATAGATTCATTTATTTTATTTATTTATTTTTACTTTATTAACATGTAGATTTAGAATTTCAAAGAGTTAATTTTTTAAATCATACTTTTCAATTCATTGTAATCCTTTTAAAGTGCCTTTGCAGATATTTAAATTTAACAAATATAAAGTTTGTTTACTTCCAATAAAATATATCGACAAATGTTGCGGTGCAATAAAAATTTAATCCAGTGATACACAATGTTTAATTTTATTAAATATATTTTGTATTCTGAAAATACATGTATTTTGTAATTGGAATTTTGAATGTATTTTGTATTTGGAATTTTTTTAATTTGAAAAGTATTTAGTATTTTATGCCTTAAAACCTATGTATTTTGCCCAACTTTGCGATCTAGCCAGTGCATAATTGATACTATTATTTACTTTCAGCTTACTAGTAAATTTGTCTCATATTGTCACAACTCTTGCCTGTTTGTTTTTTTCCCTTTTTTTAAAGCTTTAATTTAACTCATCATGATCGATGTTTGTCTGTCTGCTGTTTTAACTTCTTTGATGGCATTTTTAATATACTTTCCTACATCGTGAAAAATGTACTTTCCTATGTTCTAAGCATATAGAATACATATCTTAGTCTAGTAGAATATTTTCATCTATTACAATTTAGCCAATCCTCAAAAAATAGAACTGGCATATTTTTTTGCGAAATGGCCCATAAAAATCTCCTTTTACTTCTATAGAAGTATATAATCTCATTGTTGTACGATAGTTAAAAAAGTGTTCAATATTTAACTTTGTTCTTAAAATAAAAAATTTTTAACAAGTGATAATGAAAAGTTAAATATTGCCAAGTTTCTAATGTAACTATATATTTTAAGCTCAATGGTTTATGTCAATGTATTTCGAATAAAATCTTTTACCCCAAAAATGAAGTTTATATATTTACTTGTTCCTTTCCTTTCTCATCTTTTTTGTTCAACAAACAACACGTTACCTACATACAGCAACTTTTCTTTCTGTTAGTGGTACATATTCCGAAAAATACCGTTTGATCAGTCGTAATAGTCCAGGTTAGGAACTAGGCCAACTAACTTTTTCTGTGCATGAATGAAATTTTTTAATAAACTTCTGAGTTTTGTGGAATTCAAAATTATTTCTTTGGCCTCCAATTTCTGATATAGTACAAATGCATTCCACAAATAAATGTCTAAAATATGATATAAAAATCTTTTTATAGTACTTCTTTCCCCTCTTCCTTGTCATTGTATAGTCATGGAGATGTTGATCTAACTGATTAAAACCTCCCATTGTGTCATATAGTCTAACTAGTTTGGTTTTGTTACAATATTTCTGTCTCTGCCATTTTTTTTTGTTGTTGTTGTTTCGTTTTGGTTACTTTCATTTCTGGCACAGTAGAACATAGACAAATGTATTTCTTTTCTCTTCATTTCATGACCATAATTTTTCCCCTTTGGTACATAATTCATTCACCTTTTTTCAATTTTTTTTTCCCGGAATTTTCATGTGATTTAGTCATAGACCCATATAAATCAATTTTATGTTTTATTAGAATGTCTGTTAGTTACAAGAAGGTTAAAAAATTATCAGTGGTTAGATAATAACCCATACCCAATAATGATTAAGTATAAAACAGTTTGGGATGACATTGGCAAATCTCTATATGTAATACTGATGAGAGTGCCTTTCCCTGTGTATATTGTACATAAATATAAATAGCCATAGCCTTATTTTGACTTATAATTACAATATAATTTTATACTGAATTGAAACCTTTTCAGTGGGATATATTGTACCTAGCTTAAATGACCCTTGTACAACATCAAACTTTCTTCAAGACATATATCCCTTTCAGGAATATATAGAGAACTAGACTTGTTATTTATATTCTCGAACACAAGCCATATTTTACTTAGTTTAGGTTGTGGTTTGGTTTCTGGATCATAGGATTCATTATCTGCAAAATGCAAAAATATCTATATTTCATAATACCTTCAATAACTTAATTTGGAAAAAATAGGTATCTCAAAAACATCTGCTGTTATCTAGTTCATTCTCTCTTATCGTTTCTTTATAATATCTCGAAAAATTTTCATGATGTGAAAAGTTGCATTTCTGCAACTTTTGTTTCTGTTATTGGTGACCATGGCCTTGATGATGATTTTGGTTGTTTGGCAAATCTATTATTTTAAGTTACAATCAGATTTATGAAAAAATCATCAAAAAATAACTGGTAATATGCTAAAACATCTAATTCTGGCAGTATTAAAGAACGAGGAACTCCTGCAAAGGGAATCTTGGGACTGCAGGGACTGGTTGATTTGTTCTAATAGCACATCAAGTTCTAGCCAGATCTAAATTGTTTTCAACCTCACTGATTTCCTCAAATTCGAGATCACTTTCATTCAATCCACTTTCTGATAAATTTGCATATTCAGACTCAACACTTTCACTATCGCCCATTTTCAAAGGGTTTTATGTTAGTAATAATATATTTATTCATGCTCGCAATATACCACATGCCACCATATTTAACACATGCTGCACTGAAGACAGATTTAAAATACCATGGCAAAGCGTAATTCAAATAATGATAAATTCATTTTAATAATTCGATACTACCAGAGCCATCTATTTTCTAATAGAAAAACTAATGATATGTAGGTTGTTCATGTCTAGAACCGGCAGATGAAAGTTTATGTAGTAGGTATAGTCCATATCAATTCAGGCATGGGGATTACCTTCATAGTCTCAGATGTTTTTGAATTTATCATATGTTAAAATTGAGAGAAAAGTAAGAAACCCGTATTTTTTTGTTCAATAAAATTCCTGACCCGAGATACAGACCGCCAAAGATGGCGCCTCGGTGCCATTTCTCACTTGTGATTTTCGGCAAAATTTTAAAATGCTCTATCTCTGGAATGGTTCAAGATATTTTGTTGCGGTTTTTTTTATTTAAAAGATAATATTTTTCTGATTAAAATGATATCCTCTGTTTAAAAATATGTGTCCACGTTTTCTTGCTGTAGCCTTCTGAAATTTTTTTTTGAAAAATTAAAAATAATTTTTTTTTTTCAAAAATGACAATCCCAAAATTTTTGATTTTTTGTCTGTTGATCAGTACCATAGAGTACTACATTCCCTGAAAAGGAAAACTTCCACTTTTGAGTTTAACAGGTTTTATAAACAATGTTCATGTTTTAGCTTCCGTAACCAATTTCTTTATGCGTTTTTTTTTTTTTTTTAAATTTATTTTTCTGTAAAACACCTTTCTGAAAAGGAGAACACGCCACTTTGGTTCTAGATTTTTTTTTTCTTAGGAAATCCATTTTCAGACCAATGTGCTCAATGTGATGGAATAAAAATGATAAATTAAACAAAGTTGGAACTGGTGAAATGTTTTTATTATTCTGTATTTTCTTTGCATAGAACCTTCCAAATCATTAAAGGTCTTCTGGAACAATGTGGAAGCTTCCAGATAATTCCAGAATGTAACAGAACCTTCTAGGACAATCTGGAACCATCCAGATAATTCTGTGTATTTGGCCTAGCATATAAAAGGGAGGACACATGAATTCACAGTTTAGTTGTCAACAGGCAAACAAAGAGTGCAATTCACCAAACTTGTGGTCCAACAGCACTTAAGTAAGCTTTTGTGAGGATTCTGCTGATTGAGTTGTATGGTGTTTTGTGGAAAGGACCGAGTTTGAAATGTCTTCTGACTGGATCCACAGAAGAGTGAAGTGTGCTGATTATTTGCATATCCGTAAAAGAGTGATATATATGAGACTAGCAAAAAAAAAAACAGACTTTCTTCAGGTTGGGAATAAGAGTGCTCGTTTCAAGACTCTTTTTCAAAGTCAAGATGTTTCCAGTGATGACTTTCTGTGTTCTAAATGCTTTGACAGAATATCACAAATGACACTAACTGAACAAGAAGTCTCCCATGGTGTGGATGATGTAGGTTTTGTATCTGCAGAAGAAGAATTAGTTTCCCTGAATCAGTCAGCTGTAGAGATTGGTGTTTGTCCTGTTAGGAAACCATGAGCAATGATGTCAAGTCATAAGCTATATGCATCAAGAAAGCTCAGAGAAATTACTGAACCTGTGGGTAAGTACACCAAAAGAAAACTGACCGAACTCTTCAACGTAGAAATTCCATCCTTAGAAGAAAATGAACTTGAAGCTTATTGTGAAACTTGCCGGGAATTGATACCAAACATCAATTCAGCTGTTGAATCGTGTGAATCCTACAATGCAAAGGTGCAAGTTCTAACAATTATCCCAGTGTCCTTTTCAAACGTACAAATTTTGCATCACATTCCATCTGGGCGCGGTAGCCCATTGGTTAGCGCGCTGGAGTTGCACTCGGTAGGCCCGGGTTCGATTCCAGCCACTGCCAAATCTGCCGCCGTGTTCACGCGGAGTACGATCACGTTAAACATGTGGGTCCGTAAGTCCTTCCGAGAGGTTGGTGGTAGGGGAAGGAGGGTACGGTCCCTGTGGATGCCTCCCCCACTGGGTTCCGGTCTAAATTGGGTGGCACTTCCCGGCTGTCCAAATAGTTACCTTACACCTTTCTGGTAGGTCGGACGGTCTGGGCCTCAACAACAACCACATTCCATCTGCAACAAAATACATGGTGGACAAAACAAGAAATGTGAGGTCTGCAAAAGGAGTGTTTGGAACCGAATCCCTATTATGGTCATCCTGTGACTGTAGCTCATGTTCAAATTGCACAGTCATTTTATCTGGATAAATGAGACTGTTCTCGCCAGAGCGCCAACAAAAAAAAACACTATCACTATAACAGTTGCAGGGAAAAAAGTGGTGAAAGTGAAAAGATACATGACCTGCAGTATTAAAGAAGCTTTCGCTATATATAAGAAGGAACATCCTGTATTCCACATGGGAAGATCAAAATTTTATGCACTACGATCTAAGTGGGTGATTCCACACCCATAGGCGCCGACTACGGGGGGGCAGAGGGGCACGAGCCCCCGCTGAATTTTTTCAGAGGGGGCTTTGCCCCCTCTGGGAAATTTCAAGATTTCTTTCTAACTTCATATTTTACTAAATACCAAAAAATGAAATTTTTTAAACATAAAAATAATTGAAAGAAAATCATATCAACGTAAATGTCACATTTCAGCTCAATCTTGTTCACATCTTCCTTACCATAGCTCTTTAAACACAAACCAAGCTCATCTTTACTCCCAGGAAACATGTTTGCGCTAATGATAAAAACACCTGGTTACCAGAACTTTTTCGACTGACCACCTAATTCAAAGAGAAATGGAATATTTACAGCCGTGTTATTGGCATTTCCCAAAAATAGCTGTTTCCCTCCAGTAATAACTATAAATGTTTACCACGAAGTAGAGATGACTTATTTTGTCTACCTAAAGATATCTTATCTGTAATTACTCTTGGATTCTATATACCTGTGCTGTCTTTACAGGTAGCATCCATTTCGTTTGAAGCTGCAAACCCCGCGTGTGGTATCCATTCCGTTTGAAGTTGCAAACCCCGCGGGTATCTTTATTCCTGGTTAGCACCGGACGTTTGGCACAGTACCGTAGTCAGGCAAGGACCAGAGGGAACTAAGCCCCCCCACACACACAAGGTATACTCAGCCCACCCCCTGATAAAAATATTAAAGTTTCAGTTATGATAAGAAATGTCAACCAACATGTCTTCCAAATTTTGCATAAAAAAATTATTTTTATTTATGAGATTTTTTTTATAAATTGCTTTGTTTTAAATATTTCTTAATTTAACTAAATGTGTGGTTATATTGATGATCAATTTATTTATATATTTAATTTAAAAATATTTAAATATAGACAATAATATTTGGTTACTTTTGTATTATTGCTGGGTTCATTGTTTTAATTTATTGTGTCAAAATAACTGATAGATAGTTAAGAGTTATATTAAGAGTTAACGTGTAGAAAGCCCAGGCCACACGACCAACCCAAAGGCTAATGGTAGCTTTCTGTGTGGCCGGAAGCGTTAACGTGTTGAAGACCCAGACCGTCCGACTCGTCCAAAGGACTAAGAGCAGCTATTTGGACGGCCGACTATAAGCGTTAACGTGTATTAACTTTCAGATTTTTTTGATTTTTTTTTTTGTTAATTAACAGCTTTGCTACTAGTTAATTCTTATATTAAAATCCATTGTGATTATTATATATTATAATATTGATGCATAGTAACTATATGGATTTTCCTAATCCACTCCTAGCTTACAAATATAAATAGGCCTAAAAAGATTAAAAATATTTATCGTACAATAAATAAAACTGCTGATATCTTTCTTTCGACCCAGCCCGTGCGACCTACCCGAAGGTGTTGAAGACCCAGACCGTCCGACTCGTCCGAGGACTTGAGCAACTATCTGGACGGACGGCTACCCGAAGATGTAAGATATCTGTTTAGATGGCCGAGACAATGCCATCTAATTTAGACTGGAACCCAGTGGAGGCGACATCCACAGGGACCGATTCTCTTTCCTTTGCTTCCAACCGTTCGGAAGGACTTTCAAACTCACAAATTTAACGTGCTCGTACACGGGAACAGTTTAGGCAAAGCCGGAAATCGAACTCGGGTCCTCCGAGTAAAATCCCCGTGACTTAACCACTCGGTTATCTCACTCCAAAACTGCTGCTTGTAAGACAATAACTTACAAAACTTCCTTGAGGAAAGCATATATATGTCAGTCAGGTGACTACAGTTTCTTCGATGGCATTATAATTCCCCCTTTTTCAGGCCAAAATAACAGTATGCGCTCTTAACAACCACTACTGCCGTTCGTTGGGCAGTTCGTTCTTGGCGGTTGTTAAGGGTGCATACTGTTCTTTTGGCTTGAAGAAGGAGCTTAAAATGACTTCGAACCAATTGTAGTAACTTGTTATATCTTTATCGACTTTGTGAACCTTTTATATAACTCTATTGGATTGTGCCCCCCCTGAGATTTTGAAAACTCGGCGCCTATGTCCACACCCACCTAGAGATGTCTGTTTATGTGTGTATTGTGCCAATTTCGAACTTTGCATGGTAACTTTGAAGGACTTATGTACTTAAAGGCGTGACATATTACACCTTGGTTGGACGTATGAAGTGGTTAGTAGTCTGTAATGGAGAGCGAGAGACCTGTTTGTTTCAGGAATGTGGTGACTGCCCTGGAAAGGGAGGATTCTCCTTACAGACACTTAGTCTGGAAAACATAGCAGAAGACTCTTCTGAAGTTACATATGCAACATGGGAGGAAAATCAACTCATTAAGAAAACTGTTGCCATTGATACCTTCATTGGCAAACTTGGGAAATGGACAGTGAAAGCAGTAACACACCAACATCTGAAGAAATTGCAACAACATATTGCAGAAGTGAAGGGACATGTAGAGGCTGAACAACTATAGTGCTTCACTGTGATTTTGCTGAGAACTGGTCTGTGATTCTGTCACAAGAAATACAAGAGTATCACTGGAGTAATAGCCAAGTTTCAATTTTTACAGGAGTCACATATTTTCAAAATAAGACCACATGTGTTGCAGTTATAAGTGATGACAGACGACATGACTCAGCACATGCATTGTTGGCAATACACAAAATTCAACAACAGCTGCAATCACAGCCAGAAAAGATCATTATTTCTGATGTTGCCCCTAGTCACTTCAAAAATCGTTACCAACTGTTTGAAGTAACTAAGTTGCTTGTGCCAATGGAGTGGGTATACAACGCTACTGGTCATGGGAAGGGGTCTTGTGGTGGTGTAGGAGGCCTGCTGAAGCACCACACTACAAAACATAATCTTTCCGCCCAAGTACAGCTGCAATTCAGAATGCCAAGGATTTTACAAGAGTGGTGACGTCATATACATCAACAGCCCTCATCTTGTTGCTCAAAGAGGAAGTTGAAGAATTCCACCAACAAAAAAAAAAGAATGGTCAAACCAAACTGCCCCTGTGAAAGGAATTCACATATGTAGACTCACAGTGATGGGCGAACCTATATTGCATGAACTTTAAAGAGCAAGAAAGAAGAAATTTCATTTGTCCAACCAAGATCTCAGAAACGAAATGAGAATATTCAGATTTACAACCTACAAAGAGGGATGTTTGTGGGATGTGTGTATGACTGTGACTGGTGGATTGCAGAGGTTATAGATATCAGCTGTGAGTTAAATGAAATCGTGAACTTTATGCTATCACATGAACCGGCTGCTGGATATAGATTTCCAGCTGCTGAATATAGATTTCCAGCTGCAAGATAGCAACACCACCACCAGTGCTCACTTCCAATTCACGATGTTTTAAAGATTGTGAGAGCCCCAGGTCCTATTGGTTCAACAGGAAGGCATCACTCAATATCAAAGGAAGATAACTGATACAGTTGAACACATTTTTAGTTCATTGAATTGCTAATTTCAGTTCTAAGCAGAGTGCACAGAAGTGGTATGCTGTGGAACCTGTAATATGTTTTGGAACTTGCACATATATTTTGGAAGCTTTAATATGTTTTGAAAGCTGTGTCTGTTACTTATCTTTATTAATAATTAAAATGCCTCTTCAAATAAGACTAGATTTTGACTTCATGAGACCAATATGTGACGAGTATGTGGTAACGGAAACTGATTTAATGTATGGCAAAATTTCCAATTATTTATAAAACCTTTTAAACTCAAAAGTGAAAGTTCTTCTTTTCAGAGAATGTAGTACTAATCAACAGTCAAAAAATCAAAATTTTTGGAATTGGCATTTTTGCAAAAAAAATTTTTGATTTTTCAAAAACAAATTCAGAAGGCTACAGCAAGAGAACTTGGACACATATTTCCAAATGGAGGATATCATTTTAATCAGAAAAATATTATATTAAAATTATTATTAAAAAAACCATAACAAAATATCTTGAACCGTTCCAGAGATAGAGCATTTTAAAATTTTGCCGAAAATCGCAAGTGAGAAATAGTATCCGAGCCACCATCTTTGGCGGCCTGTATCTTGGGCCAGGAATTTTTTTAAACAAGACAAAAAAATACGGATTTCTTACTTTTTCCTGAATTTTAACAATGTTAAATTCAAAAACATCTGAGACTGTGAAGATAAGATTTTTTTCTTTGCCTGTCTGAATTGATATGAACTTGGCCAATAAATATCAAGGTTGCTTGTGTTAAATTCAAGTGCATATAGAATTGCCAGTACTTCTAAATATTTAAACTTCTGACAACTAATCTAAATTGATATATTGACTGTGCTAGTACTAGTATCTAAGTCTCTCCCAAATTAATTGTAGTAGAAACATTAATTTGGGAACATTATTTGGGAACACACAATATCCCAAATTAACTTTAATACAAATATAATATCTTGTGAACAGTGCATGCCAACTTACCGGAAGTAGTTTCTTTTGCTTTTTAGAATAAAATTATATTTAAAATATTTGTTTATTAAATATGATTGACTGTCATAACATTAAGAAAAATACCAGAAAATTTAGAGATCTTCTCATTTATGATTCAGTCTCATTCAACATTTAGAGGCTTCTAGTATTCAATAATTGCATTAATTGTGGATATGCCCAGATAACAATATTTTGGTTATGTGGGCATTCTGTAGCGCCGAGATTAGCAATTTCAAATTGAAGAGTAACTTTTAAAAATGGTCAATTTAAAAATACAGAACTTGACAAAACTGCCCTTAAAATTTATTGTGTCCAGTCAACTATGATGGTAGACAAAAACATTTATATTATCAGTTTTAAATTATAAGATTCACTAGTCGACACTTTCTTCAAAATTTGAGTATGTGCTGATAAAATTCATTTCCTAAAGATGCAAATATTGATAACTAATATTTATCATACACCAGCATTTTTAGAATCTTCAATATACAGTCTTTCCCCTTAGCACTTAAAAATTGAAGCCAACGGAACTCCCGGGAATGCCAAGTCCTGTTTCATCATCATATTGTCTACTAAAAAGAATTATGCATTGTAATAGCATATTTTTTGGTAAGAACATGAAATGCAGAGTCTTTTGGCATGTGGCCTTTACCTCACAGTGCTGGTTAATATCGACTTTCCTATTGTCGTGATAGCCATTGAAATCAATCGTAACTCTCTTCGAAAAATTTTCTCCGAGCACTGAGACACTTAGGTGCAAATGAGTAATTTTCACCCCACACCTAATTTTCATATTGATCAAGGAGAAAATTGCTATTAGACACATCTTTTGATAGTTACATATCCCCATCGATGGCAACAGTAAGTGTTACCCAATAAAATCCATAGATGTGTTAGCTATTTGAGTATTTGCATTGAGCCTTGTGAAGGCAGTGCAAATTATATATATATATACATGCAACATTTTCTTTTCGTCCGCTATGTAAAAAAGCATTTCACTTCAAAATTATCAAATAATTCCTAAAATTCCTCTATTAGTATGGTCTAATATTTTCTATTTAATCATAATGTGATTCATTATTTAAATTAGTATTTTTATAACCAAAGTTTGCCAAAGAGTTGGGGATAAAGAAAACTTGAGCAACGTATATAAGCGCAAATAAAATGATAATGCATCGTACAGCCATTTTGGGGATATATTGGATCCCCCTTGTCAGTGCAAGAGAACCAACAAACTCAAAGTCCAAAAGAGGAAACCATAGATTCAAACCACAGATCTCTGCCTGGGCATAAACAATTTTTTATTGAGGTGTGATAATAAGACTTTTCTCCTATACTGGAGATATACCCTACAATATTTATTGAAAAACTTGCATATAAATAAATGTATAAATAAATATCTTTCAAACAGCATTTTTTTGTGTGTTAAAGAAAGCTTTACAAAACAAAATGCGGTCATCTATTACTTTTTAACACTTTACATCATAGTTGAAAAGTGTTTATGACTTTGTTCATTCTGTCCGTTCACACGATAATTGCCATAAAAATGGCTTTTATCAAAATGAAATTTTAGTATGTTGTTGAGACGGTCTATGGGGCATATGGGAATGTAAATGAATAATATCACCCAATTAGTTTTGGATTGAACCCGGGTTGAAAAAATAAAATACATTGAACCCTATGGGACCTAATTTTTCAAACATATTTTAAGCAAATTTAAAATTCATAAATTACTTTGAAAATTTTAGGAAATATTCAAATTATCCCATAAAATATATAAAAAAAATTTCAACAATATTCAGTAGTTTTTTAAATAAAAATTAAAATAATTACACCCATATTATATGAAAAGATCACGTAACCCACTTCAAAATAAAATATGGCATCCATCTTGTTGTTGTTGAGACCCAGACCGTCCGACACCTACCAGGAAGGTGTAAGGTAACTGATTGGACAGCCGGGAAGTGCCACCCAATTTAGACCGGAACCCAGTGGGGGTGGCATCCACAGGAACCATACCCTCCTTCCCCTACCACCAACCTCTCGGAAGGACTTAGGACCCACATGTTTAACATGATCATACTCCATGTGAACACGGCGGTAGTTTTGGCAGCGGCGGGAACCAAACCTGGACCTACCGAGTGCAACTACCGTGCGCTGACCACTGGGCTACCACACCCCGGCATCCATCTTGTGTCAAAATCGTGATTTTTAAATTTAGATTTAGTGTTGCATCCGTCCTAAAACCGCTTTATTTTTTTTTCTGTGCATCTATATACTGCGCAATGCAATTACAATATTTTGGAGTTTAAATGATCATCAAACTTTGATCATTTCTACAACAAAGCCTAGCTTTAACGTATGGAGAATGTAAACACATCAAGCTGTACGATGAGTTGTATAAGAATTGCTGAATTTCTTTAACACAAAATTATTTAGCTCTGGAGTCTGCAATATAGCTGATATGAATGAAACATTTATTGATTTTACATAGAGAAGCAGACGATTCCATATTGCTTTTTGATGAAGTTTTAAGCATGGAGTTAGAAAATAATTTTACCTCCATGGTTTTACGTTTTTAAGTAAATTATTATAGTATTGTGATAATTTTAATATATCGCTGATGAGTGAAAGGAATGGAAAAAAGTTGATGAATAAAATATTCACTACTTCTATATAGAGAGCCAGGTGATTTATATTTCGATGATGTTATTTGAATAAAGTTCATTTGTTTTCCATGAAGTTGTCAAATATAATAAATTATTGTAGTATTGTAATAATTTTTAAAATATCACCGCTAAATGTATCAAATTTTAGAGATGTTTAAATAAAATTGCATTTCAGTTCCGTATACATGATTAATCTTCTTGTTTTTTTCATACCTCTGCCAATTGTAGTATTGCATTAAATACATAATCTTAAATTTGAAAATAGAGTACCCAAAGAACAACTTTAATATGCTTTAAACATAATTCTGCCAGTTTTATAAGAAACCCATGTTTGAAGTGTAGGGTGAAACCCCTATTATATGTCAGGAGTCACTGCCGATTGCCATTATCACATTTTCCCAAAAGAAAATTCAATTTGGCAACTGTAAATTCTGACAATGTCAATATCAAAAATTGTAATATAGTAATCGTAATGTATACTGCTGTGTGTCTTTTACAAAACAATGATCGTCTTTGAAATTTGAGAATTTATAAATTAAATCAAATTTTCAAATATAAAGTCAAACTAAAATTTGACAAATAAAAACTATTTGGCGAAAGACAGTTCATTTGAAGAATAGGTTGGCGAAAGTAATCAAAAACCCGGTGCAACGTGTAAAGTGTAAAGATGGAAAATAAAATTTTGTTTCTGAATAGCTATAAATAGTTGCATAAAAGGCTTTTAATTCAAGATGACAATAGTTATGGACAGTAAAATATTTTTTTGGCTGTTAACTTTTTGAGATCTACTGGCCACAGGCTAGTAACCAAAATTCTTAATCTTTAGCAGGCTGAGAACGATATTTAGGAAACATTTTAAATTAATTAATCTTTAGCAGGCTGAGAACGATATTTAGGAAACATTTTAAATTAATAAAACTTTCGTTCATTGGGTATAGTTGATTAACAGGCAGCTATACACAGTGAGCCATATTTTTGAAAATTATAATATTTATTGTATGTAGCATTCTAGTTTGAAACTCTTATTTTGATTCTTCAGGAGAGTGTTTTTTATTTGTTTCCATCGCGAACAATATTCATATTCCAGGGTTCGTGCACACTCTGGAAATCTGGAAAACCGGGAATTTGAAAGTGGACTAAATGTCAGAAAAATTGCAGGGAAAATCGATTTTTTGTTCAAAATTCTGGAAAAATGAAGGAATTTTCAACTTGCCCACCTGCTGCTCACAGAGATGATAATTATTACGGATTCTCCATAGTTTCTACGGGAAATTTCCACATACTGCGGATTATGGAATTTGCAGAGTTTGCTATGAAAAATTATCTTCTGTGAAGGCCAATGTAAATTTACGGCCAAGTGCACGGTAATGTCAACAAAATCAATGGGGATTTACAGCCTCATGGGTGTTAAGGCCAATCAAATTAACGTGACTATGGGGATTTGTGACCGTGTGCCCATTAATGCCAATCAAATTAACGTGACAATGGGGGATTTACGGCCGCATGCACGGTTATGCCAATCAAATCACGGTGACAATGATGATTTACTGCTGTGCGGAATGCAAAAGATCAGGGTTTCCCCCCCCCCCCCCCCATAAAAGTAATAAAGGTACTTCTTAAAAGTTGTTAAATTTTGCAAAAATCACTGAATGGTTAATTTTATAATTATTTGCGCATAAACAGTGCAATTGCGCAATTCAGTTTATGTTCTCGTGAATCACCAAAAGTCAGTTTAGTACCTTTTTCCATCAATCTCAATCTTCTAAAAGTCGGATATAAAGCTTCGTGAAAATCCATCAGTATTTATGGAAACTATTGTGTACATTAGCAATCGACGACAGATGGACATTACTCTAAAATAGTCAAAATATGTTCAGCAGGTCCTAAAACATGTATTGGCATCAAAATCATGAAATGGAAAATATTCATGAAAACAATACTTTCTCTATTCTATAGTATAAGAAAGTAAAAATATGGAGACATTTCGGCAGCGAGTTGAGGTGTGAGGGGGGATCGACAGAAAAAATACCTATTGAAAATCATGTGCAAACAGTTAAAGGTCTTGAACAAAGAAGCTTCGTAACCAAACAGGAAATAATAATGAAACAATAAACATTAGTTCAAATGTTTGTTTAAACAAAATGATAAAATGTAAATAACTTTCTTTTTATTTTTATTTCTTGTATATGTATATTTTTTCTTAAAAATTCTTCTGGTCCATTTTTTTTTTTTTTGTATTAAATAATATTTTTTAATGGGTTAACTTGACTTTTTTCATCATTTTTACTAAAAATAATGTTTTATAGTGTATTTAATTGATATTAAGTTTGAATTTTTATCTAAACTCTATAATCCGGGAAAATTCTAAAATCTGAAATTGGCAAAGTCCAGATTTTTGAGGTTATACTGTATATACAGATAAAATTGTATACAAAGATAAAAAAATTTGAGTTATTTTGAATACTTTTTTTTTTCTCACTGTCATGTATTCACAGTAAATATCAGTTAAATCTAAAATTATTTTTTGAAATGGGTTTTAAAATAGTAGTACCTGGAATTTTGATGAACACAACCAAGAAAACCTGAAAACTCGAGGAATTTAATTTTAAAAAATGGGCATGAACCCTGTATTCCATTGCCTGGATAACAGCATTTGGGTTATTTTGGTATTCAATGAATTAAATATTTGAAAATATTATAAAATTTTATTCAGTTAAATCAATTTTATGATACATTGTGAATTAGTCATTCAGTGAACCACAATTTGAAAATTTTAAATTTTTAATTGAAGAAATCAATAATTCTGTTAAAAAGTCAAATCTGTGCATGATTAACTGTAACTGAGCATTTAATGAATTTTGTATTCTACTAGCTGAGTATTATTTTAGATAACTAAACAATTATGCCTTTCTTGATATGAATGTTCAATTTATAGATTTCTATTAGCATTAGCAGTAACATGTTCTATAACTTTTTAATAGGACTTCTGAAAAATTCCAGTTCAGTGGATAAAACTGAAAAAAATCTGAAAGTTTTAAATCAGTTAAGACGTTTAAAACCAAAGACATCCGTTGCTCAAAAGGTATGAAAATATAAAATTATTTTGTGATGTGATATTTAATTTTCAAACCAATACTTCTATCTCTCTCTGTATATACTATATATATCATGGATCTAGTTGTCTTGTTTGTATGAGGATGCAGGAGTGGATACACAGGCAAGTGCTGTTCAGAATAATTAAATATGTCTGACTTTAAGATATTTTTATTTTCAATATGTATTCTTTCAGGAGTTAGGTGTTATATCGAAGATGATTATGAATATAGGATTAAAGTCATGTCTCTTAAATGTTCATATGCATAATTGTTTTCAGGAGTAATTTTGATCAAAACTTTTATTTAATTTCAATGCACATTTAATCTGAGATGTATTGGAGTACTGGTTTGTCCTACATAAGCCATGTGATAAACTGAGCAAGTTAATTTGTAAATGTAATTGTAAGCTTTACAGAGTGAGTTTATTATCATTTGTGGTGATTTCTTTTTAATCAACTGAAGGGCAAGTTTTGCAAATTTTATTGCTGTATGTATGAAAAGTTAACTCTCTATTATTGAAATTGGATATCTGGTTTGCTGCAGACAAAACATATGGATTATAGTTTGTCGGTCCATAAAACACCCAATTCGACTTCATGTACCAGGCATAAGAAAAATCTTTTTCTTTTTTGCCAAGCACTAAATGAGATTTTTGAAAATGATTCATGAAAGTAAAGCGAAACAAATCTTTCAGAGGTTGGGTACATTTTAAAATACAAATTTTATTTCAAAGTAAACTAAGAAACTAATAAAAACATTTGTTGCAAATGTTTCTGTATTAAGTAAATTCTTGAGTAAATCCAATATGAAACAAGGCTTAAACAGTAATTTCTTATATTGCACTCATTTAGAAGAGAGTTATGATTCGTACGAATAGTATTTCTATATGATTTTCTAATAAGAAAGATAAGAAAATAGCATAAAAGTATAAAACAAAATTTACCCCAGCAAAAGTTTTGTAAATTAAATTTGATATGGTTTTCTAGTAATAAAGCAAGCATAAAAGTACAAAAGTTCAGTGAATGAAATATGAATTAATTGACAGAAAATGTTTACCTACTTCTAGGAGTAGAAACTTGCAATTTGGTACAGAGATAACTAAGTGGTGTAACTGACCTGAAAATTCCATAAACTCGAAATTTCGTAGAACTTGTGGAAGACAATTTTATTTCCTAAATCTGTTTCTTATTTGAATAAGTTTTGCTATTGCATTGGATATGAATAACCATTGTTGTACAAAAATTAAAAAAAAAAGTCCTTTCCTGCTAATTTATTTTACTTATTTTATTTGCATCTCAAATCTTTCAATTCATCATACAGAAAGGTTCATTTATCCTCTTCCTGGATGAATTTTAGGCATTTCATATCTTAGCTTCTAATTATGCTAGAGCTTACTTAGCTTTAAAGACTATACTTCTTAGCTTGAGCTAGCAAAGGCAGCATATCCGGATTGCATGTGCCCTGCATGCTTATTTAGGGCATATATAATATATATAGTGCCCACAGATTGTGCAAACATGTGTGCGACCGTGCAGAGATCGAAATAATGTTTAAGCATATACTTATGATTAAAACATTTATAAGTCAGCATATTTTTTTTTAACATTTGATGCATATATTGGTTTGTCAAATGTCTATAATTTATAATTAACTAATTCTTCTAATTAACCTGTGTGAAAAACAGGTATTCACTGCTAAAAATATTTTAAATGAGAGACTGTACTTCTCTCTCTCATATGTTCATATTTGTAGATTACATAGGTCCCACTTCTGTCATAATTCATATCAGAATATTAAAAAATGATATCTTCATATTAACTGTTGGTTTTGACAAGTGAATATTTTATATTTTGAAGTTGGCTATAGACCTGTTATACCAATGAATTAGATACATTCAGATAAACTATTGATATACAATTTAATATAATTTACGTCCATAGTCCAGTTAAAACTTATCATTTTGAACAAATATTATACTATGATCATTGTTCTGGAACTATTGTTGTTTGCCATATGGAAATCTTCAATTTCAAGGAATTTGTTTTAAACATGAAAATTACAAAACTATATATCTTGTTATAGTTTCTTATGTAATATATTCAAATATAAAATTTCATGTCAGTATGTAATATGTATCGATTCTTCAGCTATTTGTCCATCAATGTGACAAACCTGTTATCTACTTGAAAAAATAATTTTTTAATGAATTTTTACACTAATCAAAAAGTGCAGCCAAATTAGCCACATAACACACAAAACAATGTGCCAGTTGAACAGTTGAGTCATATCTCCCGCCTATTAGCTGAATAATTACAATAGTTGTCTACATTAATTACATTAGTTGCCTTCATTATTATATATTTCACATGATTGGCAGGTTTTTATTTTCTTTTATAAAAAAAAAATTCATAACTTTCCAAATATTTTGTGTTTAAAATCAATAGTGTCCAATATTCATGTGCAATAAAATGCCAATTTTTCATAGGGTTTAAATTAACCTTGATTCTTTGTAGAACAAATTTCATTTTTTTTTAATTACATTTTAACAAGCCAAGAACATTAAAAAAAAAAAAAGAGTTCTCTATGCAAATGAATTTGCGGCAGCAATGACGACTCTGCTCCTGCCAAAAAGACATCTGAGCAAAGATGCTTGGAACCTGTACCCGAATTATAAGATGGGAGCAGAAGCTAGCTTTTGCTCTAATCGTATAATCTCGGTCTTGTAAGCAAAGGGTCCCTGGTCCAGGACTGGCGACGCTGTGGCGAAAAGGATCATCGCCTGTCCCGAGCCAGGACCGAACTCGGGACCTAGTGCTTACAAGACCGACATTATAATCACTGAGCAAAAGCTAGCTTCCCCTCCATTCTTATAATTCGGGTACAGGTTCCAAGCATCTTTGATCAGATGTCTTTGCTGCCGCAAATTCATGAAACACCAGAATTTATCACTGTTGCAGTTCACGTATAGACACTCACTCAAGTATATTACAAATTAATCTGGTCTCATTTGTCTGTTAAACATTGCAAAATCTTGCTTGTGTGCTCCTTTCGCATAATCAAATTTATCTCAACCCCTAAAATGTTGGTAGAGAAAGAGTGGAATCTCCAGTGGAAAATAAACAGATTTTAAAAAAAACATGAACAAGATAATAGTGTTTTATTACTTGCATTGAAATTGATCAGCAAACTGTTTGAAGCATAATTAAAAGTCAAACAAGATAGACACATTTATTTCTAAATATGGTATATTTTACTTGTACTTCACGAAAACAAATTGCTCCAAAGTACTACAAATGAACAACTGAATAGCAACAGATTATAATAAGGATATTAAAGATATATAATTAAGGATATTTTCAAAAAATGGTGTAAACAGAGATTTATTTATATATGTTTTTGGCATTTAACCCAATAAAATGTAATGTGGAATAACCACGGTTTTCAATTATACCCCCCCAAATTACACTAATCATCATTTTACTTTTATTGT
Organism: Amaurobius ferox; assembly: GCA_951213105.1. Taxonomy (NCBI): domain Eukaryota; kingdom Metazoa; phylum Arthropoda; class Arachnida; order Araneae; family Amaurobiidae; genus Amaurobius; species Amaurobius ferox. Next base: position 50,044,667 of record OX578151.1, read on the forward strand.
GATAATCATGCAAAATTTCATTCCATTCACTCAATTTATTCTAGAAATATTGTCTCCACACACTCGCATACATACAGATATCATCTCAAAAACATTTGATTAAAATTCAGGGATACTTAAAATGTATAAATCTGTTGAAAACTCAAATTTGAATTTTCTGTCACAATACTTCTCTATACAATATATATATAGAAAATAAATACCGTAGAATCTCATCAATTCACCCTCCTCGGAAAAGTGATTCCCCCCCCTTATCTTATAATCATGCACATAAGGTAATCATAAATTGATTCAAGATTTAAATCCACCCATCGATATTCTGCAATTTTCCGTTGCATTTAAGGGAGCATATCGATGGAATCCTACTTGTTTCTTTCAGCCTAAAATTCCCAGCAAGTGCCCACCTATATTTTCCATTGCATTTGAGGGAGAATTGGACATTGTGGAATTGACGGAATTCCACAAAAAGTAATTTTTAAGCTCTGTAATGTAAAATTAATCAGTTTTAAGATACTTTTAAAATTGTAATTAGATATTTTTTAATTAAAAGAAATATCATTGTATTAACTTTATCTTACTGGAAACGTTACTCTATTTTTTAGGTTGTAGAGTTCTATTCTAAAAGGAAGAATTATTCTGAAGAGCCTGTTGAAACTAATGAACCAAAGTCAATTTTATTTGATGATGATGATGATGATAAGCAAAAGAAAAAAAAGAGAAAAATGTAGTTACCTTATTATTACTTATCAATGTACATAATTATGTACTGTCATACACATTCGTTGTTTTTATTATATTTTAAAATAAATTGTATTATTTTTTATGGAATTCATATTTTCTAAAAATATGGTTTTATTTATTCCTTTTTAATTAACAGTGGATATAATTAACGCTTTTATAGGTAAATTTGCTTTCTGCACCTATTCTTATACTTTCCTTCCCAATTTGAGGCATGGTTATCCAGCTTTGACTAATCCACCTAATTAACTGTATAATGTAACATAATAAGCTATATTGAAATTCATTTTTTTACTAGCCAATCTTGTTATTCTAGCTACTTTTGACAATTTATATACATTAAATATATTTTTTTCTGTAGTATGTTTTTTTACTCAGCTGTAAAAATACAAACCACATATCAAATTAAAGAGCAAGGTGTGCCCGTTTAAGTATTTAATGAATTTTTACATTTTGCCTCTGAGTAGCAACATTTACACAGGATTAAACAAACATTTCTGCATGTATTGCCGTCTCAAAATACTAATTTTTACATTATTTAAAAAGAGCAATTGTGGATGAATAAAATGTTTTGTTAAAATAGATCAAGTCATTGTTGAGATATAAATACAAGAAAGCACCCTCTATTGATGTGTAAAGGAAAACAAATTTTGTTTTTCAATGCAGTGACTGTTGTAATGATATTTGAAGTTAGTAAAGGCAATAAAAGTTAGTAAAGGCAGTTATCATGTATAAGTCATTTCAATATGCCATATTTGAAACTGCTGCTTGTGAAAAGGGAGCTTTTTAGTAACTTTTCGCAGAAAGCAGACATAAGAAAATTGGGTAACTACAATTGTTTGGAGGGCATTATGAGTGGAGCCCTCTTCCTCAGACCAAGAACAGTGTGCTCCTAAGCACTAAGATACAACTGTGAGGTAGGTCACAGGCAAAGTCAAACAGAGCTGGAACACCCACGCCGAGAACTCACTCGTAGGTGGTAACAGCCATTGAAATTGAAACCCCAAACATAAACATATATTTTGATTTCAATGGCTGTTGTCACCCACAATGGAATTCTTTCTTTGGGTGTTCCAACTCTTAACTGTCTCTTGCTTGCAACTGTGCAGGTCTATCTTAGAATTCGTTAAAAGCACACTGTTCTCTTAACCTGAGGAAGAGAGCTTATAATGCTCTTGAATAATTTGTAGTTGAAAAAAGCAAACATAAGAAAATTATGCAAAAAAATACTAGAAAGTTGTATTCATTAAACATAATGGATACAACTTTCTAATATAATAAAATAGTAAAGTTATGCAAATTTTGTTTAACAAGTTATCTAATTTGTTATAGAGAACTTTTAAAAGAAATGTGAACTTAACATTAAATAGTATACAACACAAATAATTGTACATACAAATGGAAGAAAAAGTTAAGTTCATGCAGACATCAAAATGGAGAAAGGTAAAAAAATAAATAAATAAATAAAGCATTTTAAAACAATTTTTGATAATTTTAACTTGTTTAATTAACTTGGTAATAAAGTACATTACCTGCAAATAATACTGAAAATGATACAAATACCATATGTATATGATAGGTTACGTGAGGAATATATTATGGTAGTCTTCTGTATAATGTTATAAAAATGTTGTCTAATCTATGTACATAAAGTAAATGCATATTATTAAATAGAATTTTAATTTTTTAGATATAATGCACTATGCAAGCTCTTCAAGGTTACAACTAATTCTAAATTTGAAATGGTGAAGGTCAACACTCCCTCACATTAATGTGTCAGTAACCTTTAGATCAAGGGTTCTTCTTAATGTATGGATTTTAACCCAAAAGTGTGTTGCCACATCACAGAAAAAACAAGCGATATGTGAATGTAGATATTGTCCTGGCGAGATTTAAGGGTTGCATAGTCAAGTGCAGGAGTTGATTTTGGGTCACGGAAAAAAGGTTAAGAACCCCTGCTTTAGATAAACAGTAGAATACTATACCTGCTTAATCTGAACCACAATTTGTTATTTTTGAAAATGATTTAACATAACTTTGTTCTTATTAAACATCCAAAACATACTGTTACAAAATAAAGTGTGTATAATTTAATTTAAAACAAAACTAAAAAAATTGAGCATGGAGCAAAAAATAGCAGAAAACAAAAACAAACATTTAAAAAAATAAATAATTTATTAGTATATTAAAATATTAATCTTTTTGTACAAAAGATTCTTTGCTAGTAACTAAAGATTCTAATGGAGTAATACCCATGATTTGTAATGATTTGGCCAAAACTTTCATTGTAGCTGAAAGGAGATATAGTCGAGCCTGAAATAAAATCAAAATAATTTATGATGTAGAAAATATCCAAAATTAACCCTTTAAGCGTTGTTGACGAGTTCAACTCATCATGCATTTTTAAAGCGAGACTCCTGTGTGTTTGACGGAAATAACACGTCATGATTTTTTTATGAGATATTAACTGGGTTTACAATCTTTTACACTAGATGACTGTAGTAAGTAGTCCTACAAACTAAATTTTATCAGAGTATTTCATAAACATGCGTAAAATAAATGCAGTTTTGTTGGGATTTCAGATTCAAAGCAATGGCGGCCTCAAATGCTTTCAATCTTATTTTAGCAAAGCGTAAGTTATCTCACACCCTGCAAAAAAGAGCCAACTAGGCAATGTGTTGTATGTTATGCAACCAATAAAACTGGCAAGAAAACCAGGACATGTTGTCCAAACTGTGAAGTTGCTCTTTGTTATATTCCATGTTTTAAAATTTATCACACCAAGAGGAACTATTAAAAATTGGAATTGTATGTTTTTCTATTTACTTATCTGTTATTATACATGTTTATTTACTTATTTCAGCAAAACACCTTCTCATTCAATTCGCAATCAATGGGGAAAAGGGCATGGGAGAAAAAAACTCCCTACTGCAGTGTGCACAAAGGGAAATAAATGACACGCTTAAAGGGTTAAAGCATTATTATTATTATTAATTTAATTATTAATATATATTCTGAGCTTTTTTATTGCAGAAAAATATTTGACTTTATGAATAATGAATTAACATATGACCAACTTATATAACAGAATGACAAATCAATAGATCACAAAAATAATTTTATTAAAAACATCCTTCAGGCATACATACAATTTTTAAAAAAGCCAGAGCGTTTTCGGGTATCATCATACCCTTCCTCAGTGTTAAAATAAGAAAAATTGCCTATATACTTAAATACAATCCACCACCTGCAAGCTATTTTATGCATCCATACACCAGATTTTAAAATTACAAAATCCAGAAAATATATTGTCATAAGCCAGTTTAAACATCAATATACAAAATTAAATTTTATAAGTTAAAGGTGACTTTGTAATGGTTTGATTCGCATGGAATCGAGAAAGAGTCGCCAAGCATAAAATAAAACATGGACAGGGTCAAAAATACAAATAAAAGTGCGATATAGATAAATAAAAAGGGATTCGTAGAGTAAAATAAACCATGAATTATTACAGCTGATCAAAAGAAAAGATTTTTCAAAAAGGTGTTGAAAATTATGATTAATCACTAATTGGGCAAGAGCAGTCGATTGCCTAGCATTTTTAACGTCTCTAGCATGTTCTGCCAATCGAATACCAACCGTACGTTTAGTACTACTTATATAAAACTTATAAACGTTATCTGGGGAAAGAAGTGGTACAACATATACCCCTGCATTACTGAGGTGGTGGATTGTATTTAAGCATGTTGGCAATTTTTCTTATTTAAATACCACTGAGGAAGGGTATGATGACACCCGAAAGCGCTCTGGCTTTTTTAAAAATTGTATGTATATCTGAAGGATGTTTTTAATAAAATGACTTTTGTGATCTATTAATTTATCATTCTGTTATATAAGTTGATCGATTTGAGGATTTGATGTGTAGCCGCCATTAGTATAACATATGACTTTACAAATGGGTATGGCTGTAAAATAACAAGACTGTAATTCTATTAAACAGATGGCAACTCTGATTGAATATGGGTGAAGAAACCATAATGAGTCATGTATGGAACTGAAAAGTTGCAATTTGATAGCATACCTGAGCTAGGGAAATTTATGTTGGGTTTCTAGAAGGTTAAACTTAAATTACTGACAGGTATGTTTCTTCCTTTCACTTAATTAATTCACCTTTTTTGTCCAATTTATTCCAGTCCCTCCTAATGATAAGACCAGGGTTTTTCAGTACAAACAACATTATGAATCTTTTCTCACTCAGTAACAAAGAAAGACATGAAGGGGGGGGGGGGGGGGAGAAAAGTTCACAATGAGAAACCAGGTCTCACATGCTGTGGTTCTACACTTCCCAGGATTGGTAAAACTGATTTTGGACCTTGCTCAATGTTCAATCTTGTTGCTTAGGTGATCTGCTTTCTTTTACCATTATTTCTCTGAACAGAAAACCTTTTCTTAAATTGCTAGGATTTGCTAATTCAGATAAAAGAAATCAACTGGATTTTTGCATAAAATACTTCACGTTATGCTTTTTTAAAACAGATAGGTTGAAGTCATTAGCTTTTAATGCTTTCATGTGAAAATCATATGTTCATGCTTAATTGGTTACCTTTTGACATGTTTGTAAAAATGTATTTTTACTATACTCTTTAATTCATTTTCTTGGATATGGAATTTACCTTTACATAAAAGTATTTTAGGATTTTATTGATTTGAAGCATTTTTGCCTTTTGATCTGACTTGCAATGATGGCTGAACCAATAAAGTAAGGAATGAAATGTTAATTACAATCGAATATGTAGTGTAGAGAAAATTACAAATATTACGTCAATTTTATAGGTCTGAAAAACTACAGTAATTTTAATTAATTTAATTCTTACTTGTTGTAGTTCAGTAACTTCATTTGATTAAAAAAAAAGTTTGCATATATTACTTGACGAAAGCACAATACCTGAAATTTTTTTTTCTCATTATTGGTATGGAAAACATGGAAGAGTCAGGGAAATTTAAAACAAAACTTGGCTAGACACCCTGATAAAGTTCAAGAAGTTTATAAAACTTCAGCAAGATTCAATTTGTTCGATATTTTTTTTAGACTCATTTATTTTACTTACAGGCTTTAAAACACTACAGATGACTCACTAACTGGTTGTAGCTAGCTAGCACTTTTAGTTTTTATCCCAATTTCATCTGGATACTCCAACCATAGACTTCATGTCAAAATATCAATTTTTTTCTTCCTTTATTATTATAGAAAATTTGACTGTATTTTTTTTTTTTTTTCAAGTACGCTTAACTAGGACAATTGAATAATTGTCAATGTTTGTGCAGATTTTTATTTAAGAAAACTAGCATTCCAACACATTCAGGATCTAGTCTGCTTTTTTTTTGTCACAAATTAAACCAGAGTCGCTGTTAAAAAAAATGTTGAAAGTGGCATGATTAAATTCTTTAAATGGGGATACTGACTGTTCTTTTTCCAGTAGTAGAAAATGCTTTCATTTAGTGGAAGCAAATTTTCTGCTAGGTACTTTCATACATATATATATATTTTTCTAGTATCATAGTTTTTTTATTTCTGAACCTGCTGTTAATCATGGTACGATATTAGAGATCTTAAAATACTTTCTTGTATGAATATTCACAGATATAGTATTCGGCCAATTAGTTACAACTATGAATTGAACAAAAACTTTTTACAGAAATTGATGAAAAGCATCAATCAACAAGTCCATAAAAAAGAAAATGTTTTGAACAGAAAGATTAGTTAAAGATAGCATAAAATTCATTTTAAAACATGAAAACACTTTACATCAGAAAGCCAGAATTTTTAAAAGGTAAATTTGAGCATTAAATAAAACTATTTTAAATTAGGATACTTCTTAACAAGCTCCACTGCCAAATATTTCAAAGATAAAAGAATTATTTATACTCACTTTAATAGCTCTCGTTCTTTCTTCTTTGATATCAAGACTCACTTTATTAATTACATTTTCAGTACATACCCTAATATATGAGAAACAAATAAACAGTAATTATATTGAAACAAATACAAATATATGTACATATACTATACAAGAAAATCCAATGTCTTTGTCTCTATCTGCCCCATTTTGACAACAAATTTGGTGAAATGTTGCAAACCTGGCAACTTTTAGAGTTTGCGAAAGTTCGAGAATCTAAGGGATTGGTCAAGAATTTCCTGTTATCCACACTTTTCAGTAATTTTCCATAGAAGGTATATACTGATGCTTGTATACATAAAAAAGGCCAATATCACTGTTATGTTTGGTGACTAATTTGGCAAACTTGGTGATACATTCTGGCTACTTATAAGAAATGTCAAGTTGGTGATAATATAATGTTTCTGAAAATTAAATTAAATTTTTTTGATAATTCATGCCACTTTGTGGGAAGAAAAATTTATTCTTAAATTAAAATATAGCAAATTTCTCTGTTCGTACATTTTGTTAAGACATCTACAGAATTTACATTTTATTAGAGATGCATAAAGTAATTTTGTTTTGCTAGGAGGTCTTATAGCACTTAAAAATATTATTCATGAAAGGTATGTGTTCACACGTGTTTGGGGATGTTAGGAGCACAAGCACTGCAGGCAGGCTGATGGAATGGAATCTGACAATATAATTTGTGAGTAATTTACTAATGTCATTATTGTTTGCCAAATGACAAGCATATATACACTCTGGACCAGATGCAACACATGTTCAATGATAATAATTTATTTATGTTATTCGCTTTGGATAAGGTAATAAATTGAGGGTTTTTTTAAAAGAGCTATTTCAATAATAACATTTTATATACAATATTTTATCAGATTTCATAACTTTCAGCTGATTAATTAAAATTTAACACAAAATAGAAGTACTATACATTCACCGAAGAATGAAGAATGCTTGAAAGTGTATCCCATAAACTGAACAAGCATTTGAAGCCACTATTCACTAGTTGATATTAAAACTGATTGAATGTCATAGGAAATAAAAATATCATAAGAAAAATTATTCCAGCAGAAGGATTGAAACTAATCTTTACTAGATATCACAAATATTTCAATGAAACATAAAAATATATCACCGTGGTTTCTGAAGGGAGTATGCTCTTAAAGCAATAATAAATAAATTTAATCTAATTTAGGCTAACAAATTTACAATGTTTTAACTTTAAATATATTATAATCTTAATTCTAACTCTTAATTAAAAAGTAAACAAGTAAGTCTTAACTAAATGATAAATAAACTAAAATAACTCACTTTTTTTATGAATATAAAACTTCTAAACTAATAACTCTTATTGAATCTTATGTTTGTTTACCTTTAGTGTACTTAAAACTAAGCAATCTTTAACATATCTAAATAAATTTAACTCGCTTAATACTGTTTTCTCTAGTAATTGCTCAGATCAAGTAATAAAGCTTTGAAAAGGTGAAAATAAGCTTAACTTTAATATAAATAATTCTTTACCTGCCTAACAGGACTTTGTGATCATTTTAAATACACATTTTCCCAGTAATTGTTATACTGGCTGAAAGTCCCCACTTTCCAAAAAAGTTAATAAAAAATTGCTTTGCAAGCTATCATCAATGTACATACTATGTAACTGACAAGAAAGTAAATTTTGTAAAACATGTTTTCATTTTTCACCCAGGGTAAATTTAATGATGTTTAAATAATAATATGTAAATATTTCTAATATCAACGATGTGCACTTTTGTGATTTGAAATACATTTTTACACTCTACCATGAGGATTTTTATGAATGCATAAAAGCAGTGTTTTCAAAAATACAAGAAATTTTCAAGATGGCAACCAAAACAACGCTATTTGAGTGTCACCGGCAACACAAACAGATATATCAAATGTCTAAGTGAGAAAACATCTGTAGAGTTCAGGATTGATAGATTGGTAGCCTTTAGCTCACCAAGAAGTTTGTTGCCGGGTTTACAGCTACACCTTTAACGATCGAAGTTTAAATTTTACCATGCCAAAAGAGGTTGCCATTCTGGAACCTCACACCAAGAGAAGAAATGTTCCTCTATCCGGATGAAAAAATTGATGATGTAAGATCACGACTGTTGTTTTTTTCATCTTTAAGAGGCAAAGGGCCCTTTACATTGTATTACAAACAAGTTTACAAGTTTTTCAGGGCAAAGAGTCCTTGCCCAGCCATCATATCATGCATAAAATCTTACAACTATGGCAGACCTGGCACTTGCCACAAAAATGGACTTGTCGCCCTTCTGAAAGGGATTTACCAGCCATTCAACATTGTTTGTATCTGGCTGCAAGTTCGGCTACTGTTTTGCTCTAGGCCGTTCTCTGCCGCTCCTTCGAAGCAAGTTTCCAGAGCACCCCTGTTCCCACATCACCTAGAATGTGTCCCAGCTTGACCACCAACCTTATCTCTAGCAAACTGCTCGACTAACACCTGCTGACTTCGATGCACCCAGCACTGCATCGCTGCCCAGAACACTGATTCCACCTCTGTGAAACTAGCTGACCAACCATCATCCAGCATGAGTGGCCTCATAGGAGAGGCAGAAGATAGTGTACTAGTGGTTAGAATGCTGACAAAGAAGTTTTAAATAGAAAGAAATGTTATCTCCTTCTACCACAGAAAAATCTTTTTTTTTTTAAGCTCAAAGTTACAAAGTATGTAACATTTTTCTTTTGTTGTGCACACTTCCAAGTAACTCACACCTGTTCTTTTTTACGATTTAATGTTTTCACTTTTATACATACATGTTGATTATGTATTCAGACAGAGCTGTCAAATTTTTTTTTTTTTTTTTTTTTTTTTTTTTTTTTTTTTTTTTTTTTTTTTTTTTTGAAACCCTGGGTTAATTTTTATTTGTTTAAGTTTAATTGTTTTAAATAAATTCTTTTTATATTTTAAATCTTGTTTATATTTTAATTTTAATCACCATGTCTCTGAGTAATTTTTTTTTATTAATTATTTTTTTTTACAATGCTAATGTATTTTTAGAGTAGGTTCCTGAAATTTTCAACCTTGTTCAATTAAAACTAAGTTTAATTCCTTCTTTAGATTACCTCTATTAATATTATTTGTTGTTCTTATTTTATTTTTATGCTGATGTTGAAAAAGGCACAGCACTTTTCTTAAATATAGAATCTGCCTATAAGGAAAGACATCCCAAAATTCGGAAGGCACTTCCATTACAGATACCCGTATGCATGGTACGATTTCGCACTTACGCATTCGTCAATATGGACTAACCAATATCTGCAAGAGCAGCAAGAAACTTGCTATAAGCCACAATTTTTGTGAATTCCTATGGGAGCCAATAATTTTCAAAACTTCATCATAACTGTTATCATAACTTCCACTATAGCTAGAATATTGGTTTTGATGTTATTCAAATTTTTCTCAGCTTTAAGATTAGGGAATAAATCTAAAATTTTGAATTAGGGGCGGTGGTGTAAAGGAATAACAAAAAAACTCAAAACTTTTTTACCTAATAATTGAATACTTCCACTCTAGTTAGAATCTTGGTTTTGGTCTCATTTTCTAGGTCAACTGAAAAATCTAATGTTTAAAAAATTCAAATTGGGGGTGACGATGCAAAGGAATAATTAAACAATTCAAAACAACTTTTTAAAATGATTGCGTACTTTCACTTGAGCGGGAATCTTGATTTTGGTCTCAGCTTCCAGATCAATGAAACAATCAAAAATTCTAACTAGGTGTGACGATACAAAGGGATTGATAAAAAAAAAATTGCATCATTTTGACTCTCAAAATGTGCACACATTATTTTTTTTTCTTAATTTAAACAGTTTTTTATATTCTGAACTTCTATTAAATATATAGATGTCACATTTAGTGGCCACTAGCAATTAAGAATGGGCAAAGCACAGGTGAAATGGCTAGTTTTAAAATATACTCAGCATAACAATTACTTGAAAACCTGAAATATTAAAAAAAGAGAAAAAAAAAACCCTTGAGATTCAAAACATTGCATGACACTTGTCAACTATAAGAATCACCTTACTTCCAACATTATTAACTCTCATAATATTTGGTCAATAATGCACAATATTTCTCAAAAATTAACCAAAATATGAAAATAAGCAAGTTTAAGTCTGCCTATTGTGCAATAATTAAAGGATGGAGATGGATGAGAAAAAATATGCTTGTCGACTCTCAGTAATGCATCATGATTCAAAATGAATTGCGCCACAATCTCACCACTTACACAAAAAATTACTTTGCGTAGTAAAATAATTATTCGTTTATACTGGTGCACCTGATGGTAATATTTGAAACATATCACTTTAAAAATAGCAATAATATATATGTGTGAATAATTAAATATTTGTGTAAAAATGATTAAATATTTGTATTTGGAGAAAAAGTCATGGGCTGCCCCACATCAGATTTTTTGTGAAACAAATACTTTTCTTTAAAGTTAGACTTGTTTTTGAATCCATTTTTTATTGGTTCTAACATGCTTACAGAAAAATTGAAATGGATGAAAAGAGATAGCGATTGAAAGTTGTTTATTAAAATTTAAACCATATCTAGCAAATGTCTAAAAATAAACATTATATTTGAAAAATATTTATATATTTTAATCTCATTAAGATGGTTGACCCTTTTAATCCCACACACATATCACTAACCAAGGACATAACTCACACTGGCTACCTTTCCCTGTTCTGACTTCACTGACTCAACATAAACAATAAACACTTAATGAAAATATTGTTCGAGGAACGTTATGGAATCCTAGTCCCAGTAATTATATTTGAAAATATTAGTTTTAAGCAAATATTTTTAAATAGTTCAAATTTTCAGAACTTTTTACCCCAAATTCACACCAAACAAAGAATAATTGAGTGAAATCTTGCCTTTGTAAAGAAAGCAAAACTTAAGTAATTTATCAGGTAAAAAGGGAAGGGCATTACACTAATCAACAATATTCCAGTCTTTTACTTTTTGTTTTCAGGAGAGGTGAAAGGGGTGTTTTGCTTCAATTTTTTCTACTTTTGATCTCATTAATGAAGTTTGGATTTTGGAGCAAAAGAAATTAAAAAATAAACAAAAACAATTGTAATCTCTTTTGATATTATTCCTCACAGTGCCAATTTCGAACCTTAATTTGCTTGTCCAGTTTCTTTTTCCACTTTGAATGGCAAAATTAAGGAGTTTTAAGAACCCTTAAAAACAAAATGTTAATTTAATGAATTTTTAAGGACCATCCAAACCCCGCTATGACTACTTTCAGCATTTCAGCAAGTAATATTGGATTAATCTAACTTTTCATCAATTTAAACTGCTCTGATTTGCAATTTCTTTAGCACGCCTACTGTCACAATCTCGTAACCGAAATAATTTGCCAACACTAGTACAGCCATGGCTTTCTTCTAGTGCAAAACCTCAAAATACAGATGACCTTGGGACATCCTTGATCAAACTTCTTTTGTATATAAACCCTACATCAGGATTTTACTATTGTTCTATATGAAAAGCAAACCATTTCTTTCCACTGTACTGGAAAGCAGAAAAGATACACACAACTTAATTTTTGTATACAGCCACAGATATCAATGTAGCATATTGGGACATGTGTCCCTTAAGATATATATCATCAATATACAAGGTATCCCATCAAGACCGCATAAACTCTGAAGAGCGAGAATCTTCGCTCAGAGTACATAAAAAAATGACTCAAGAATCATACCTCTACAACCCAAAGTTTTCGAAAAACTGCAAAAGAAAAAGTATGGTGTCACATCTGGTGCACTGAAAATAAGCATTTTGTTTACATAGAAGATGCTCAAAATAACCACCATGCATATCGGGGCATGCCTGCGCACACCGTAAAAGACTGCACATGAACCAGCATCATGTTGTCCACAAAAGTGAATGCAGCATAAATAAGAGCAACTAAGTCGCTTTCTGTAGTAACTGGGGTTCAATATACCAATTCTTTCAGATGGCCCCATAGGAAGAAATCCAAAGGTGTCAGATCTGGCAATCGTGGCGACTACACAACTAGACCCCCACATCCAATCCAGCGACCTGGGTATTCCATATCCAACCATATTTCCCATGCACCGGATGCAACGTCATACTTTTTCTTTTGCATTTTTCTCGAAAACTATGGGTTGTAGAAGTACAGTTCTTGGGTTATTTTTTATGTACTACGAGTGAAGATTCTTGCTCTGCAGAGTTTCTGTGGTCTTGATGGGACACCCTGTATATGTATAAAATATACATATTATTTTATTTCGATGGAATAATGATTATTAGGTGCAAGAAAAATAATATGTGATATTGAAATATTCTTACAAAATTATTTTACTAAAAATTAATTTGTTTCAAACTGGGCAACAAAAAAATTTCAAACCACAATATTCAGAAAAAAAAAGATAAATATTTTTCCAAAATTAAAAGAATTGTGAGTAATTATAAAACCATATTTTATATCAATATTGACATAGAATCTTTTCATAATTAAAACTAAAGCCTACAAAAAATAAAATATAAAAGGGATACCGGTGTCCCATCTGCGTCAATGGGTTAAGAATTTTTGTTAATATTAGCCCTTTTTTCATCTCTTTTTTTTAATCTACATGAAATTTTTCAGTGAATCCGAATATGTAATTATCAATGGGGATTGTCATTGAGGATTTTAGAGTTAGTGCCAAAATAACTTTGAAAATGTAAAATTTAAATATTGATATTTGTAGAACACTTTAATCCCTATTGAATAACATCTTGTTTCGTTCTATGATATAAAATGTGCAATTGCTGTTAGATGTTTCACTTTTTATTTATTTATTTATTTTGACATCAGTATAATTCAAAATTTTTGTACATCTTTTTTCACTGTGAAATAAGTAAATTCATTACATTATGTAGAAAAAGTCATGTACTGCCCACATCAGATTTTAAGTTATAGCAGCAATTTTTGAGTTTTTGTTCAACTTAACGTAATACATAACTGAATAATAAATTCCAAAGAAAAATATAAAAGAGGTGGAATCTTCTAAATGGAATTTTTATGAAATAGAAAAGATGCTCAAAGTATCATATATACAGTGGTGCTTTCTAGCTATCACAATTCTATAGCAATCAAATAGAAATATAATTAAAAACATACTTTGTTCTAAATTTAGAAATCAAAATTTATAAAACTTACCAAAGTCTTGCAAGGTACTTATATAAGAGGACGGAATCTTGTGCAACATAACATAGGAATATTATTTCATCAAAACTAAAAAGCAAAAATAAATCATGTAAAAAATGAAATTTTGCAAACAATAATAATTAGAAAAAATTTTATATGAAGTTGAATCAACTTAAAGAAACAGCTATTTTACCACACAAAAATTAACAAGATTGCCACCTAAAAATTAAAAATTTTTAATTTTGATGTGAATAACATCTCTGGTCAGTGTAAATGGCTGAAATTGGAGTGTCACGAAAAATGTAAAAAATGTGCACACTTGTATCTCTGAACTTAATCGATAAAAATATAAAGAATTTTACAAACCTATTATTTCCATTTTTAAAGTTTGTAATGCTTATATCTTAAAAACTAAAAGTGATAGTTATAAACAGTTAGCAAATAATTTGTAGCCCTTAAGAACCCCCCCCCCCCCCCCATAAAGATATATAATTAGGTTTCGGATAGAGTTCTTAGTTCTCGAAATATGGTGGTTATAATTTCTATATTTTAATATTTTGAACCATTTGCTTGTAACTTAAAGATAAAGTTGTTTCAATTATGCATCTTACTTTAGTTACAACAGGTTCAAATTACCTGCTGTAAATGAAACGAATGAGACAGAAAGCAATGAATCAACCTATTAAACTTTATTGGAGTTTTAATTTACAAGACGCAAAAACATTTCGGTTCCATTGGACTATAGCGGCCATCACTGATTTTTGGAAGTCCATGTTTTCCAGATAGGTTATGACACTAAAAGCTTAAGTTATTATTTATGGTCTACTAGATATCACTCTTTACTAGCCAATACTAGCTCATTACTAGTCACTTTTAGTGCAAAAAAAATTACTTTGAATTTAAAACTACAATAGCTATTGTACATATTAAAAATCGTAATTACATTAATATTCAACACTACATATAAATTACTTATAATACTTAAATGAATTTGTAAATGCTGTACTTGTTCCATCTACAAAAGATTGATTTCGACTCGCCAGGATATTTTACTGCCTGTTCATTATTACATGCCAGTAGGCATTCTGCCCAATAATTTTCATTAAACAATAATAGATCGAATGAAAATTTTAAACATTACAATGTGTGGCAACATCATTTAATAATAAATTACATTTTAACTTGTGCAATAAATGAGATATAACAAATCTGTTGTATTGGTATTTTAAACCTCATTCTATTCTATAAGAATCTCCCAGGTTTGAAGAAAATGCATATCTAAAATTCCTCTTCGATGCTATGAAAAGAAAATTATTCCAATTAATTTCCTTGTTCTGTGTTTCGCATTCAAAAGCAAAATTTTGTTCATAGAGCAGTATTTCCAGACTATAGCCATAGGGACGCTCATGACGTACTTTGAGAACTTTTTGAAAATCGAGTAAATTGCTGCTGCTAGATAAAAAGTTTGAATACTGACCAATTAGGAAGTGCACTTTGGTGTGACGTATGTACAATTAAAAGTTTTCACCATACAGTGTAGAGGAATGAAATGCAGTACTTGAATTGCGAGGTTGCATCACCACAGCTCTCCCGACATAAAAATTATATAAGATGATTTCGAAACAGTTATGCACAAGTGGTTCCGGATTCAGTCATGGAGGT
This sequence comes from Amaurobius ferox, assembly GCA_951213105.1. NCBI lineage: Eukaryota > Metazoa > Arthropoda > Arachnida > Araneae > Amaurobiidae > Amaurobius > Amaurobius ferox. The sequence continues at coordinate 50,060,238 of OX578151.1, forward strand.
CTCTCTAACTCCATAGATTCGATATTAGTGATAAAAGATAATAAAATTATTTTTAATTGTTTAAATGATTTAAATATTTTTATTTCTTTTGAAATGGCAACATCGTTTGCAACAATGAAGTATTAGATTTTGAAAATGAATGGTGAAAAAAATAAAATTTTGATTTCAAAATTGTTTTAAAAATCTAAGGCCTTAACAAAATTTTGGCTCTTGAGGCCCTTTGAAATATATTTAGCTGTAGTTTGATAAAAAATGGAAATCCTATTATGAAAATTGCATGAGAAGATAGATTTTCTAGATGGGTGTCTATCTCTTTTAAAACTTCATTGTTTCAGGGTGTTCCTATTGCCCTTTTCCAGAGATTTTTGGAATTTATCTGCTATTTAATAATCTGTAGGAAAAAAATTATTGATTTTTTCAAAATTCTAGGTCCTCCATTGTCTTTGAAACACCTTTAGCTCCTGTTTTAAAAATAACAAGATCACAGATCAAAAATTGAGAAAGGAGATACATTTTTAGGATGGGGGTTTTCGAACATATTTAAAAAGCTATTGAATTTTCAATTTTTGAAAATTTCCTGCAACTAAGAATGCTGCATTTAATCCTCAAATGCTACATTTTAAAAAAATCTGCAAAGTGTTAGGCCAATTATTGGATTTGGAATAAGGGAGATCTACCAATACGGATTTTAACATTTTATTAGTAAGATTACTGGTCAATAAAAATTTACTAGCTGAATTTTCAATCTATTAATCAGTTGCCTAATAAATTTCACATAATTTTAGCTATATTACAACATGCACAGTGAATTCAGTGAAAAATTACAACTCATGGCTACTGAAGAAACATTTACTTACAGTTTTAAATTACCCTATGAAATATAACGTTTCCAAATGCAACAATGACTGAGGCAACAATGTAGAACACTTAGTCTAAAATGAATTATATATGTGGTTTGAAGATGGTTGGCAAATCTATGTGATTTAAGATAATTGGTAAAAGCTCTGCAAATATGTAAAAGCTCTGCAAATACAGTGATATTAAATGGCCATAGTAATGAATAGTGTAAACTGCAGATGAACTTCACATATACATTTTGATTGATATCTATATCAGTAACCCTAAACTCCAAGTATTGATATCTTGAGCTTTAGGTTGTTAGTACATTGATGTCATGAGATAAAATATGAATTACAGATATAAAATGTAAGTATTATAAGTTACGTGATATATATTAATGGATTTTCATGGAACTTTATATACGGCTTTGATAATGAAACATCTAGGACTAGATAGAATTTTTTTAAATTAGAGTGAAAACTTTGAAATTTATTTGAAATTTTATATTTTTGAACATAGCATAAGACAAAATCTGACATAATCATGTATAAAAGGAGTTATTTATAGCTCAATGATCACAAAACTTTTCATTTCAATCATTGGTGTGAAAAACAGCCACGATGCATATCCCTTCAACGGGGCGTTACTTCCCCTTAAGTTAAAAGAGTATGATCACTGAATAGTACAAGTGATTTAGCGTTGGCTGGCAAAGTGGCAAGTTTGTAGATAGATGGTTCGTAGTTTATATCCATACCGGAACAGTGGTTCTTTTCTTAACATTTCCTTACATACTTAAATACTTCAGTGTATAATTCCTGATTTTTCAAATACTATAGCATAATTTTATTTGTGTATTTTTATTCCCTTTTATCCTTGATTGTAATCTGTTATTTTGTAATTGATACAACTTTTTCTATTCCTTATAGAATAATTTTTTCATTCTGTTCAGATTAACATAAATTATTTACTACTTCCATTCTTTACTATGATTTTCAGAAGAGCATATAAAATATTTATTAACATATGTATCATAAATGTTTCCCTTATAAATGTTCATAAATATTTATCATATATTATAGCTAAAATAAGTTTTATACATAATTTTATGGCAATTATAAATTTGTTACAGGTTATAACAGCAATATAATCGGTACCCGTATCAGGTTATATCAGTTCTTTGGTAATCTGATAGTATCTGTTATTTGGCATCAGTTTTTCTTTTGTTTTGTGACATCCCTACATTTAAATTACATACAAATAATACAAGAAAGATCAATCATGCATAAAGCATTGATTATGAAACACTTTCCAGCTTTAATACAATTTTATACAAACATCTCTAAAATGCAATACATTCCTTGGTAATATTTTTAAAATTATCACAATACTACATTAATTTATTATATTTGAAAACTTCATCGAAAAAAATGAACTTCATTCAAATAACGGCATTGATATATAAATTGCCTGGTTTAAGCATCTCTACAATGCGATACATTCCTCGGTAATATTTTTAAAATTATCATAACACTACAATAATTTATTATATTTGAAAACTTCATCGAAAACAAATGAACTTTATTCAAATGACGTCATCAAAATATAAATCACCTCTATATAAAAGCAGCATTTCATTCATAATCATTTTTCCAATCGTTTAATTCCTCACAATACTATAATAATTTATTTTATTTAAAAATTTGAAAAATTGTTATCTACCATATTTATTTAAAATGTCAAACTTTTCTCATATATAAAATAATTAAACTCTTGGAAAGATATTTATTATATAATATATCTCTTTTTAACACTTTACAACATAGTTGAAAAGTGTTTATGACTTTGTTCATTCTGTCTGTCTGTCTGTCTGTCTGTCTGTCCGTTAGCACGATAACTGCTGTAAAAATGACTTTATCAAAATGAAATTTTAGTATGTTTTTCAGACAGTCTGTGGGACCTATGGGAATATAAATAAATAATATCACCCAATTAGATTTTTATTGAACCCGGGTTGAAAAAATGAAATACATTGAACCCTATGAGACCTAATTTTTCAAACATTTTTTAAACAAATTTAAAATTCACAAATTGCTTCGAAATTTTTAGGAAATATTCACATTATCCCATAAACTATATATAAAAAATTTCAGTAAAATATGTTAATTTTAATTAAAAATTATTTAATATAGGGAAAAAAACAAATTCAATTAAATTCTGACTTTTGGGATATCCTCCAGAAAGAAAAAAGAGATATATTATATAATAAATATCTTTCCAAGACTTTAATCATTTTGTATATAAGAGAGACTTCACATTTTAAAATAAATTTGGTAGATAACAATTTTTCAATTTTTTTCTTTTTTAATTTTATGTAACTCTTCATGATATACTTATTTGATGGCATTTTTAATGCACTTTCCTACGTCCTAGAGAGTTAAAATTTGGTATACAGCTTAAATTTGTTGAACATTTTATTCTACAAAAATTTGGTGGATCTTTAAATATAGATCATACATTTTTTTCGAAATGGCCTGCAAATAATCCCCGTTCACTTCTATAAATCATTGTTGTAATATTGTTAAAAATTCTGATGTGGACAGCACATGTCTTTCCCTGCAGACTCATATTCACGTTCTCTTTATTTCTTCAATAATAATTTTAGTTTATCTGCACAAAATAACAGCCATAAGTATTTTAAATGACATTTAATTTGCACGTTAAACTTAAATTTGGTTCTCTTTTGATAGCTGGACTTATTGTCAAAGGTGGCTTAGCAAAAACGCGTAAAAACTAGAATATCTCAAGAACGGCTAGTCTTAAGAGTAATGGGGTTAGTCTTATTATTTTTGTTGTGAAAAATCACGTATAAAATAGGAAAATAGGAATTTAATTGATATAATTGAGCACACGTAGTCTTTTATTTTTATATTTAATGATTTTTGCGGGCCATTTCGCAAAAATAGTCCGTTCCTTTTTCCTGAATCGTACTAGAATAACCTACAAATGATTTATGTACCAAATTTTGTTAAATTTGGTATATAAATCACTTGTAGGTCATTGAAATATTATACACCAAATTTTGTTAAATTTGTTCCATTAGTTTTCAGCTAGAGTGGATAAAGGCAATTTCTGCCGGCCATTTCGCAAAGAAGGCAGATTCTTTTATTACGAATCGTAGTATAATCTAATGAACATCAGGATTTCCCACAAAAAACATACCTACCAAATTTTATGAAATTCGGTCCATTAGTCTTTCAATTAGAGTGGATGTAATATCCTCACAGACACACAAAAACATACACAGATACATTCTTACACACACAGACGTCTTCCTAAAAAAAGTTTTTTCGTGTTCTAGAAGTCCCAAAACATGTAGATCCTTCGAAAATTCGAGTTCCGATCTTCGGCACGATTCCAATACTTTGAATACACACACACACACACACATATATTATCTGCGTATCTGTGTATTATCTGTGTATCTAAATTCCGTGCCTAAGTAATTACAATAGTTATGATTTTAAATGATCCCTAAACTTTTATTATTTCTTCAACGAAGCCTAATTTTAACTTATGCAGAATGCAAATATATGAAGCGATTGTAAGGTGAGTTACATAAGAATTGCTGAATTTTTGTTCACACAAAATGATTTAGCTCTGGAGTCTGGAATACAAGTTATATGAATGAAATATTCATTGACTTTGCATAGAGAATCAGATGATTTATATTTTGATACAGTTTTAAATATTTAAGTATAATAAATTACTGTAGTACTGTGATAATATAAAAGATATCACCACTGAATGTATCACATTTTAAAAATTTTTAAATGAAATTGCATTTCAGTTGGAAAGTGTTTCATAATCAATGCTTATGCATGATTGATCTTTCTTGTTTCTTTCTTGAGAATATAACGAGAGTCAGAATTTAATTGAATTTGTTTTTCTCCCTATATTAAATAATTTTTATTTAAAAAACTACTTAACATATTTTACTGCAATTTTTTTTATATATTTTATGGGATAATTTGAATATTTACTAAAATTTTCGAAGCAATTTGTGAATTTTAAATTCACTTAAAAAATGTTTGAAACATTAGGTCCCATAGGATTCAATGTATTTCATTTTTTCAATCCGGGTTCAATAAAAAACTAATTGGGTGATATTATTCATTTATATTCCCATAGGTCCCACAGACCGTCTGAAAAACATACTAAAATTTAATTTTGATAAAGCCATTTTTACAGCAGTTATCGTGCTAACGGACAGACAGACAAGACAGACAGACAGAATGAACAAAGTCATAAACACTTTTCAACTTTGTTGTAAAGTGTTAAAAAGAGGAGTCCGAGTTGAAGGTTTGAGGTAACAACTCCACAGCTCTGTTAAAAACTGTCTTTACTCGTCAGTTTTAAAAACTGAGATACTGATTTTGATGGGAGAAAATTTAATTGAAGAAAATTAAAGAAAACAGCCTATACTCTATTTGAAAGAATAAAATTTTTTTACCTATCTCATTAAACATGAAATGAAAAACAACACTGAAATAAAAAATTTAAATAAGATATTAACATATTAGAACCAGTCTCAACCTATAAGAGAACAAATTACCAACTAAAAATAACAAAATAACACAAATGCATCACAAAGAAAAATAATAGTCCATTGCGTATGATAATGTAAAATTTCTTAAACATAGGTATGTCACTGCTCCATAGCAGCAGACATACCGATAAGAATATATAATTGGATTTGGGATTGTGTTCTTAGTTTTTGAAATATTGTGGTTATAATTTCAATATGCTAATATTTTGAACTAGTTAGAAAAATTAGTTCTAATTTCAATATTTTAGATTGCTTTGAACAATAAATGAACAGTTTGTAGCCCTTTTGAAATCCTTATAAAAATATGTAATTGTATTTATGTTCAGATTCTTAATTTTCAAAATATAGTAATTATAATTTTCATATTTTAATATTTCGAAATTTGTAAATCAAACAACTGAGACTAAAAACAACACAAACTTATGCAACTTGGAGTTTTATGCTACAAGATGTTACTCATGCAAAATCATTTCAATTCAATTGGACTGAAAGCACTGCCAATTTGTGTGTGTGTCTATTAGGTATGTATGGATTATAGTTTGAATTTTTAAAACACTAACTCACGTAGCCAAGTGGAGGATTAAATCAATAACAACTTTCTCTGAAAGTGGTGAGGTGTCAAGATCATCTCTGACCTCATATTCAGAATCTTCCTGCAATCTGTAAAAATTCATAAGAAACTAAATATGAATAATTAAAATAATGCTTTATTAATAAAACAACATACAACAAATAACTAAAGGTGTGTTTGCAGGTTACTTATTTTTTTTTGTCCGTATATCAATTGAATAGTGGTTTGCAGCAAAAACATATAATAAATATGCATTAAAATTCCATTAATCATGTTAACACCTCTGACATCAATTAGAAATCGTAAAAGATATTTCCAAGAAGAACTTTTTCCATGTAGAAATTTCTAGAAACTATAAATTAAAAAAACATGTTTTTGACTCTGAAAATCGACAATAGTCAGATATTCAGACATATTTACCAAATAAAAATTAAGACAGAACAAACATCATATTAAAAAAAGTTGGATCTTATGAACTTTTCCATTGATCTCGCAAATGATGTTAGTCAAAGTATCAAGGTTATGCATAATGTTGCAGTTGAAACAAAGTGGGGGATATTCTTTACAAAAAAAAATACCCATATTCAACAAATGTATTTCTTGTTAATTGCAAGTCTGCAATTATCTAGAACAGTGGTTTCTAATCTTTATTCACTCAAGTACACCTGATTCTTTATTTCTTCAAATTATATTCTATGAATACACACAATTGTATACACACAATTCTACCCACATTTTTCAATTTAATAATTTTTTTATTATTAATATGCTATAACTGAAAGTTTACTTTAACATTTAAAAATATCACAGTAGAATTTAAATAATTTTAAGAAATAAAACAAACAATTTACTTTGAATTTTATCAGAATAGATATAAGAAATGCACATTTTTTTAAAAATATTAATAAAATAATATTTTAAAATATTTTGCAACTGTGTCAGTTATCTATATATGTATATACACGGGCAGAAAATAAAATCCCAACACCAAGAAGGAGTTGTGCTAGATAAACGAAATTTGGGAGGTGCGTTTTTGCACATATGAAAGATGATGCCTATTCAAATTTTGGGCTAGACGAATAAGAGTGGCGCTAGGAGTGCCACTATGATCATGCAAACCCCGTTTGCTTTAAATACGATGTAAACTTCATGTGTGTTATTTATCGTTCGGATTGGACGTTGTGAGTTAAGTTTGAGTCAATAATGCCTTTAAGGAGACGAAGAAGGCAGTATCAGCAGCTTAGTGAGTTTGAACATGGCCATATACGTTCTACGAGAAGGTGGATTTTCTTTCTGCAATATTGCAGAAAGACTTGACAGGGATGTATCCACTGTGCATGATTGTTGGCAGCAGTGGTAATGGGAAGGCACTGTCTCAAGAAGACTGGGATCCGACCACTACTGAAAAGGAAGATCACCGTATTCACCACATGGCTGTGGAGGATCGTATTACATCTGCAGCAGCAATTACAGCTTCTGATGGTCCCAGACTGACATAGCAAACTGTAAGAAATCGATTACTTGAGGGACAGCTCCGAGCCAAACGGCCTGCAGCATTCATACCACTAACTCCGAATCACTGCCATCTGCGACGTCAGTGGTGTCAAGCTAGAGCTCATTGGAGGGAAGAGTGGAGGTCTGTTGTAATCTCAGATGAGAGCTGTTTCTGTCTTGGTACCAGTGATGGTTGTATGTTGGTAAGAAGGAGGCCAGGGGAGCACTTGGAACCAAGCTGCCTGCTGCGTAGACACACTGGACCTACACCAGGAGTTATGGTCTGGGGAGCCATTTCCTATGACAGTAGGAGCACACTCGTCATTATCCCAAGCACCTAGACAGCAAATTTGTACATCAGACTGGTGATTGAACAAGTTGTGCTGCCATTCATGAGCAGTATTCAAGAGGGTGTTTACAACAGGATAGTGCTCATCCTCATACCGTTGCTGTCACCCAAAATACTCTACAGAAAGTCGACATGTTGCCTTGCCCTGCAAGATCACCAGATCTTTCTCCCATCAAGCACGTATGGGACAGTATTGGAAGGCAAATACAGAGTCATCCACAACCAGCATTAACCATTGCTGATTTGACTGACCAAGTGCAACAGGCATGGAACTCCATCCCACAAAATGACATATGGCACCTGTACGACACAATGCATGCACATTTGCATGCTTGCATTCAAAATCATAGCAACTACAGCGGTTATTAATGTACCACCATTTCACATTTGAAATGGCTCTTCTCGTGCATACTTTAACCTGTGATCTTGAAACTTTAATCAAATAAATATGTTACCTACACAATTGCTTTGCCTAAATTTCATTCCTCTAAACCAATTTCTTCTTGGCGTTGAGATTTTATTTTCTGCCAATGTAAATACAGGGTCTTTATAATTAAAGTTCCACTTTGAAATGGCCATAAAAGGAAAACTACTGGACAGAATGTTATGAAACTTGGTAATAGTTTACAGGAGGTCATGGGATTTTATTTTCCGCAAAACCTCACCGCCAGCTGGGAATGGCACTGTATGCAATATTGTTAAACCAAATAGGACATGAAGACATCGGTTTAAAAAGTTTTTAATCGTTTCTAAAACGTGTTACAAATCATGTTCAATGTAGTTTCCACCATTTTCTGAAAACAAGTTAAATCGCATTATTGCGTTCTCAATAGTAGCTCTTAGCATATCAGGAGGAATGTTACGGACATGTCGGTGTATCACATTTTTCAATTCCGCCAAATTGTTTATGTTATCACCATAAACAGTGACTTAGACACCACGATTTTTATGCAGGACGGGGTTCCACCTCACATTGGTACATGTGTCAAACAGCTACTTAAGCAACATTTCATGGATGACCGGATTGTAAGCCGACACTTCCCCATTTCTTGGCCACCCTGGTCACCAAACCTCAACCCCTGTAACCTCTGGCTATGGGGTTACCTCAAAGCCACTGTTTATGGTGATGACAAACAATTTGACGGAATTGAAAAATGTGATACACCGACATGTCCGTAATATTCCTTCTGATATGTTAAGAGCTACTGTTGAGAAAGCAGTTGCTTTCAGAAAATGGTGAAGCCACATTGAACATGATTTGTAACACGTTTTAGAAACGATTAAAAACTTTTTAAACCGATGTCTTCATGTCTTATTTCATTTAACAATATTGCATACAGTGCCATTCCCCGCTGACGATGAGTTTTTGAACTTTTTTTTTTTCTTCTGCAGAAAATAAAATCCCATGACCTCCTATAAACTATTACCAAGTTTGATAACATTCTGTCCAGTAGTTTTCCTTTTATGGCCATTTCAAAGTGGAGCTTTAATTATAAAGACCTTGTATATCTATTCTGATAAACTGGTCCAGAAACTATTGAAAATAATATTCAGCTGAAATCAATAAGTAAACAACACTATGCAAAAGAAATGAAAGATTTGAGCAATCTTTTAAGCACAAATGAATAATAATTCAGCATACAGCTGTTTAGAGGATATGCTAGATTACCTTTGTCGGCATTGAATAAACAACTAACATGAAGTGAAAATTAAAAACAACATATCATCCTTTGTTTTGTTTTTTGCCCATTTTGCCTTTTTGACTCTGTTGGTTGTTGAACACTGACAAAGGGGATCTAGAATGTTTTTGAATCAGATATATGCTAAATTATTATTCTACTACTGCTTAAATACATTACTTCAATCTTCCTTAATATTCAGCTTGTTTCTGGTAAGCTGGTATTTCAAAATTTAGCTAAAATACCAGTTTTTAAAATCATACTGTGGACAATCTGCATACTTTGGGTTCAAGGTTACGTAAACCAGTTGAGCAAGATAAATACTGGCAATATGTATTCAATGCATATGTTGAAATTCACTTATGATAAAGTAGTAAAAGGTTAAAAGTTTTTCTGTTTTATTATCACTTTAAAACTTGAAAATCTTCATGTACTTATTATTTTATATTTAATCTTTTGAAATTACATTAGATTTCCTCTTATTGTATTGTTTAAATACATCAAGTTTTTTGGCTATAACTTCAATTCTTGTGTTCTGTGTTGAATTTCTCACATTTAATTGTAAATATTTACACTCTTGTTTAAAATGTGGAGCGCGGTAGCCCATTGGTTAGCGCGCTGGAGTTGCACTCGGTAGGCCCGAGTTCGATTCCAGCCACTGCCAAAACTGCCGCCGTGTTCACGCGGAGTACGATCACGTTAAACATGTGGGTCCGTAAGTCCTTCCGAGAGGTTGGTGGTAGGGGAAGGAGGGTACGGTCCCTGTGGATGCCTCCCCCACTGGGTTCCGGTCCAAATTGGGTGGCACTTCCCGGCCGTCCAAACTGTTACCTTACACCTTTCTGGTAGGTCGGACGGTCTGGGTCTCAACAACAACTCTTGTTTAAAATGTGATATAGGTCAATCAAATTGTTCTTCAAAAAGATATTTTACAATAATTTATAACACATAAGCTATTGTGTTCTTAATGAAGCAGGGAAATTTTTAACAGCCTGCATGTTATAAGTGTTATTAATGTTTCGATCTTATTGTTATCTTAAATACATATTTGTAATAATTACACTTTAAACAAAATATTTTTATTCAATTATTACAATTATTCTCCCATCACTTGAGGAAGAGAATATTGAAACTAATTTAATGAAATAGAAAATATACCAACAAAATTGACTTCTAATGGGAAAATGTAAACTGATCTAGCTAGGAAATCACAAATATTTGAACAGATAGTAAAAATATATCAGTTTTATTTGTAAAAATCTCTTTCAAGTAGATATGTAAACACAAAAACAATCCATGATTTTTAAAGATGTTTACAGCTTCACAAGGCCACTGCATTCTTTCGAAATTCGGTACATCATAATTTCTAAATGCTAAATAATGGGATGTAGCCATGATTTTTTCAAAATAAATAAACTTGCAAATGAAACTATTACAGCATGTGCAGCTGCAGAAAAAAAAACGCCCCACCCTCTGTTAATCGAGCATCGTTCATCATAGAGAAAATTGAAAGATACCATTCGATTAGAAATAACATCCTCTACAAATTAATGTGCGTAAAATTTGCATAAGGGGCCGTCTTCATATCTAAACATGCACAAACTTTGAAATTTCAATGGCAACACCCAATTATGACATCACCCACAAGTTCTAGACTCCCAAATTAGTCCAAATTAAAATTTTCATGACGTTTCTATCTTTATATCCGAATATATTCAATATTCCGGAATGTGCAATTTTCGGGGATCAGCTCCATATTGAAAACTGCAAGTTGATGGGCGATGTTTCGTTGATTGACCACAGTACTGTTGTAAATTATTGAACTATCCTCTTGACATTCAGCATTATGGTTTACCTCACAACCAAAGGGTCGCAGGTTCAATTCCTGCATGAGAGGGTGAGCATTTTCATGGCTGGGTATGGTGTTGTCTTGTGTGTGTGTGTGTGTTACTAATGCAGTGAAACTGTAATGGGTAAGATTATGTAAGCCTCAAATAGGGCACGATTATTAGGGGTAAAAAGTCATATTGGGTACATTGCTAAAAACTAATGGGGCATTTGTACTAGGGTCAATAAAAGAAAGAAGAAATAAAAAAGAATGAAATGTCTATTTTCAAATGTTATTTTATAATGCTGTTTCAAAAACAATTTATGAGACTAACCCGACTTTCAAACATATATACCGCAGTAAAACTTGAAATAAGAATGTTATTAGGTGTGATAACTCTGCTTTGTAATACAGTTAAATAAGCGAAAATAAATTGAGAATAAAATTATAGAATCAATTTACCTTTGAATAAGAGGTTCTTAGGTTGTTGTAATAACTATCATACTAAACCGTAATTATGCAAATTCATCTTTTGATGTAAAGCTACGTGTTATGGTGTTTAGTATTACATAATTTTATAATTTGTTATTGTTTTATATAAATATTTTTTATTATAAATTATCACACTTCGTGGGCGATTTCAACTCGCAGTAGCTTCGGAACTATTAATCGACAGTAGCATAAGTAGATCCCATTTATAACAATAGAAGTTTTCACCCTTCAATACAGTAGCAGAATTACGTTGATTAGGTTGCATCTATACAACAGTGTCTATACAAAGTTTTTATTAAACTGGGTAAAAATAAATGCCCGTTTTCTTAAATAAAGATTAACTTACAATTAATATAACTTTTTCAAATTAGTCATTTTTTTTAAACTAATATACGACCCCTAAAATCATTGTGATGCTGAATATTTAAGCATTTCGAAAGAACTAGAGGGAGGAAACACTTGGAATTTTACATAAACATAAAAAAAGTCTTTGTAAATTGATTTTTATCAAAACAGGTCCAGGTTTGTATTCATATTTTTTCAATTATTGATTTCATAATTTATATTTCATAGAAACTATTATTTCCACAAAAATAAAAATCACGTAAATGTGTTTAGGTTGTTTAGTAGTAACGTCATACAAATAATCAATGTGAGCAGATAATTATTACAGAAGATATGAATGCAAGTCTTGGAAACTAATGTAACATTAGAAGCTCAAAACTTTACATACTCATAATTCGGAAAAGCTTCATCCAAATAACTTAATATCCGAGGTTAATTTTTAGTGTTATATTCGAAATATTGCATCAAACTTGGGTGTTGCCATTGAAAATTTCAAAGTTTGTGCGCGTTTAGATATGACGATGGCCCCTTATGCAAATTTTACGCACATTAATTTGTAGAGAATGTTATTCCTAATCGAATGGTATCTTTCAACTTTCTCTACGAAGAACGATGCTTGATTAACAGAGGGTGGGGCGGGATTTTTTTTCCGCAGCTGTACATATCAAATCTCTGTTGATTTAGCATTGTCCCGTGCTATTGCTGATTCAGTATCACATGGCTATGATGTCACATTGTCCATTGGATGCTCACTTTCACAAAGCTACCTCTTTTATACAGTGTTCCAGAAAGTACTGGATTGACTTTTGGCTGTTTAGTTGTAGATATATACTTACAATTACAAAAAATGTTTGAAATAAGATTACAATTTATCTTATAATAGTTTTAAATGTAAAAGATGTATTTGTCTGAAAAATACAAAATCAAACTTTTTATATGATCCCTCAATTCAAATTTTTTGAATTACTAAAAATATCTTCGTTAACATATAAAACTAAAAAAAAGTTTGATTCTTTTATGAGCAAAATTTACCAAGATATAGCAGCATTTTCTACTGAGAAATTTGGAAGTTGTACATAATTTGAATTGCAAGTTATGTCAATATCAACAAATTATCCCATATTATACATACCTATAGTGCCCCTTTTAAACAAATTATTAGGTATTAAAGAACTTTATGGAATATCCTAATAAATCCTAAAATTATGGCTTAAATGAAATGTAAAACAAATATCCTGAAGGGCCCTGGGCCAAACTCTTAATGGATCAAGCCGGTCCCAGTCAGAACTAGTTTTGATGTGATGCCACAGGTCCGGTCTGGACCTGACTACCAGGCTCAGCCCAGGAATTTTGAAGTATAGCCTTTCCCTACCATTTTTTGCCTATTTATCAATTTCTCATTGACACATTGTGTCTCAAGACAGCAGACTCTGAAAGGATACCGGGAAGGTTTCCTACTAATGCCTTTTGCCTAAAGCTAAACAGAATTTAGAGGAGATTATTACAAAAATTTTACAAGAATTCACTAGCACAAGTATAATTAGCAATGGCGTATTAGTTGAAAGATGTGCATCCTTTGGAAATAAGATAGAAACGTTTTGATTAAGGTACGGTTTTAATTTTATTCATCTATTTATATTCCTTCACATTTTTAAAAACTTTTCTGTTAATATTTTGCATCTTCAATGTAATCCCCACCAAATCCCCCCCTTTTTTAAAAAAAAATGGGGGGGTGTCTGATAATTTTGCTTTGGGCATGCTTCTGTTATAAAAATTGACCAAATGTGCATCCTTGAAAGTGACTGACATCAATAGTTTATTCAAATTTGATTTCATAGAGCAAAACATATATGTGTTTGATATCTGGCACACACCTAAAAATACTAAGAACTGACAGCATTCGGAAGAACATCAATGAAAATTTAACAGACAGCTGGCTAGTTTACATAATTTAAAAAAAAAACATAAAACAAATTAATGAAATTGCCTGTTAGATACTGAAAGAAAAAATAATATAATAAGAAAAAAATGTGAATTTAGCGAGTCTGACTGATTATTTTGAATAGCAATTCTTAAACTGGAGTACATGAATAAGAAATATTAGGTACACAAAAAACTTTTTGTAACAGCTGATAAACTTTTTTTTTATTTTGCATGTATAGCAAAAACATTTTCAATTTCTTAAAAAATATTTTTCCATGTTTACAAAAAACTTATATATCAGTCAATATATGAGAATAAAAGAAAGAGAAAAATATTGGATGCAAATATATTTGAGGTCAAACATTAATAAAGGTGAATAAAGATATATTCGTCAGACTGGAAAAGTTTATCTCTATTGCTAGAGAGGGTGAGCAAGACAGTATTGTTGAGTGATAATAAATACAGTAAGACTCAGCTTAATGCTGTTTCAGTATTATGCGGTAGTATTGGGATTCCCTAAAATCGTACGAGGTATTGGTGTTCCCCAAAATCAAAGCAACAAAATCACACATGATTTTGTTGCTTTGATACTAGCATGCAGTCTCACGGCACGTTTGATATTGAGTCGTGTCGAGTCATGACGTCAGAAAGGGGAAGGTGCCTAGTTTGTCGCAATGCAGACACCTTTTAGCCAATCAGCGACGACCTTTGTGTAGTAGTGGGTGTGGCTTATTAGTATTGCTGTTGGTCTCAAGGCGAGCACATCAAGGTGGTAGCCACAATATCATTACAGTACGAATGCATGTCTGCTACGTCACAGTTGATTTAAGATCGCTCATCAATGTCATTGTGTGTATAAAGATATAAACATAATATTTTATTTTGTGATAAATATGCCAATTTTTAGTTTTTAAAATGGGTGACTGTAAAAGAAAAAGAGTAAAGCAACAAGAAAAAGCATTTGAATGAATGAATGAATGACATGAAGGAGGGTGGCTCCAGGAGGGCCCAGCACATCGACCAGAGGTCTATTGTACTACCCCAAAAAGCGAAGGCCCTTAAGAAAAGAGACCAGTAACCAAAGCAAAAATAAGCAGGCACTTGACAGGAATGTCATACAACTCCCAGGGTTCAATCACATGTCGACCCATGTGTTCGAACCTGTGGGCAAAGAACACCTAGCATTCACAGAAAATGTGTGCAGCAGTTTCTTTGCTATAGTTGCAGCCTCTGCATAGCGAATCCTTCGTGACACCCATAATATTAAGGTGTCTTTTAAGGGTGTAGTGCCCAGTAAGTAGCCCAACAGCCCTTCTGATGCCAGTTCTACTGAACTTGAATAATTCCTTCTGATGAATGCTAGGGCAATTACAGTTAAGTATTTTCATCTGCCTTTGGCCCTTAGTATTACGCCAGTTCTTGCACTGAAGCTTTCTGAAGATGTCATAGACAACACCCAAAGCCGGCTCGGGACCAACAAAAGGAATACTTGAGCCTTTACTAGCCAATTCATCAGCCAACTCATTTCCTGGAATGCCTGAATACCCAGGCACCCAGTAAAGTATGACTTTGTTGTTGCAATTTAGGCACCCAGTAAAGTATGACTTTGTTGTTGCAATTTTACAAAGTGCAGTATAGCACTCCCAGACAAGGGAAGACGTCATAGTAGACTTCCCTAAGGTCATAAGAGCAACTTGACTATCAGAACAGATAAGTATTTGGTTGCTCCTGTAATTTCTGTCATAGCAAATTCTACAACACATAAGAATGGCAAAAACCTCAGCCTGAAAGACAGTAGCATAGCTGCTGAGAGGGTAAGACAGTTTTGTACAGTTGACAGGTAGGACTGGTTGTTTTTCATGTATTGTAACAAAAGATGACATGCAGTTAAACAAAAAATAATTAAGCTTGCTATTCACCCTTTCAGTCCTGCATGGCAAAATTGAAATGAAGATCCAGAACACTTTCTAAAACTCACGATTTCTTCTATATTAAAAGGAAAACCAGCCTTTTTCTCATGCTTCAAGTCAAAAAGTTTTAATGAAGAGACACATAGCTGTTCAGCAATTTCTGCAAGATATTCACACGAGTCGAATTCTAAAAAGTAGAAAAAGAAAGTATTTTACACTTAAATAAGATTTTAATTCACTATATAACACTAACTAAGAATTATATCACAATAAATAAAAATTTTGTAAATACAGCATAAATACAAAAATAAATTGCTCTACTAGTTTCGAGGGCAAGTGACAGCCTTCTTTATGTTCAACAAGATGCACAACCTCACTTACTCAAGTCAGTTGGTAAATGAGGATGGCACAGATGGCTGAAGGTAGGAGAAATGAGGTTTGCAATACTGCAGAATGAAATGAAAGAGGAAAAAACAAAATGGCAGACAGGAAACAACAAATGGAAAGAACCACAGAGGAAACAAACAAATATAATTTTTTTATTCATAACTCACCATGAGCAGTTGTTTATTTAAATCACCCCTTCTTTGGATCGAAAAAGCATCAACCATTTCATAAAAATATCAGCCACATTGATTGCCAGCAGTTACAATATATATATAATGACCTAACCCTTTGAATTCAATTTATACAGTTAAACTTGGAAATAAAACTTTTCATTGTCATGTGTTAAAAAAAATTCTCTGTCTCTCTCTCTCTCTCTATATATATATATATATATATATATACACATAGTATCCCAAAAAGATTGAAATGTGATTTAATTCTTTACCTGTTGGAGATAAGTGGGCAATGTAAATTGAAAAAATGTTGAAAGTAAGATAGAAAATAAGACTATGTTAATGAAATAGCCTTCCCATTCATTTTCAAAAAGTTACACTTTTTAAATTTTTATACAACCCCCTTAGACAGATTTGGTCAATCAGAAAATTTTTATTTTTAATGCAACAAGATCATTAAAAAAAACACCACATATCTGTATCTTTAAAATCAACTGAATTATGATAAAAGAAAAAATCTGACTTATGCCACTTTTTCGTACCATGTGAAAGGCTGTTTCATCAGTGAAAATAGGGATCATAAACAAATTGACAATGGAAATTGTTTAGATCAAAAATATGTCAATATGTGTCAAAATTTTTTATCACAAATGCATCTAAATAAAACATTACACAGACAGAGGTCATATAAAGCAGTGGTACTCACTATGCGGTTGGGTGTTGGGTATCCTATGTATTATCATCCAGTTTTATCTTTTTTGTGATATGTCACAAATTTACATTTCTCATTCGATATATAGTCCCCATTCACAATGTTCAATTTTCAATTAAATTTAACTCGCTCAATTTTAAAGATGCAGATATGTAGGATTTTTAATGATCTTGTTGCATTAAAAATAAAAATTTTCTGATTGAC
Organism: Amaurobius ferox; assembly: GCA_951213105.1. NCBI lineage: Eukaryota > Metazoa > Arthropoda > Arachnida > Araneae > Amaurobiidae > Amaurobius > Amaurobius ferox. The sequence goes on from OX578151.1 coordinate 50,077,751, forward strand.
AAAATTTGTCTAAGGGGGTTGTATAAAAATTAAAAAAGTGTAACTTTTTGAAAATGAATGGGAGGACATTTCATTAACGTAACCTTATTTCTTACCTTACTTTAAACAATTTTGCAATTTACATTGCCCATTTATATTCAACAGGTAAAGAATTAAAGAGAGTTTCAATCTTTTTGGGACATCCTGTATAGTGAAACCTAGTTAAAGTGACCACCCTTGGTACTGAAAAAACTGGTCAATTTATAATAATAACAGTGGCTACTATATGAAAATAGAATGGTCGCTTTGGGAAATACAGTCACTTTAGCCAGGTGGTCAGTATACAAGGTGGTCACTTTGCCATGTTTCACTGTATATGAGTAAAATTATTGTTAACATATATACAGTGAAACCTGGCAAAACCAAAAACTGTGAATATTGGGTTATTTTTTAACTATCTTTATCAATGGAATATTTGAGGACCATATTGCAAAAAAAAATGCTGGTACTATATTGAGGATAAATCAGATTTTACTAGATTAAAATGTTCTATTAAATTAGCTGTGTTATCAATTCTACCACTCTAGGATATAGTACTAGGTGATGACCACACATTGGTCATGACAAGTTAAATAAAAACTTATCTAAAGGAAGAAAATCTGTAGTTTTGTCCTTTAATTGTTTCTTGCCTGCCATTTTAATTTTTTTCTTATTCTATTTCTTCCCGTGGCATTGGCAACCTCTCTCTCTCTCTCTCTCTCTCTCTCTCTCTCTCTCTCTCTCTTTTCTCCTACCTTTACTTCTCTTTTCTCCTACCTTCACACATAACATTAAAAAAAGTATTAACTATTGCAAAATATATTCACTTTTCATATATAATCTTAAGGAATAAATTTATTAACATAATTCTCATGGATCTAGTTTGTTTCATTCATGAGAGAAGATACTTTGTGTAATAGTTTTGCAGTTTGACATCTAACAATTCGCCAACAGTCATTTATATATAAGAAAGGATCTTCTCCCAATTCATCTGTAGCGTGTGGCAATAAATTTCATAAGCTTGGTGACTAATTTAGCGAAATATCACCACCTTGGTAATACTCCGCCCCAAATTAATAAAAATATCGTTAAAATTGCAAAAATGATGCTAAGTTAATGAAAATGATGCCAAATTGATGAATTATCAAAATATTTGAATACATGGACTATACTGCTTATTGCAGATGCTATCAATATTAATAATTGTCAATTTAGAGTCTGAAATAGTTTTACATGTTGTCCGGAAAAGCAACAATTCAATATTAAAAACGTGCCGCAGATCTTATACATCAAATTTTTATTAGGAAAGATGTAATTCATTGCATTACATAGGGAAAGTCATGTGCTTCCCAAACCAGACATTTTATTGTTGAAGCACCATTTTGAAGGATTTTTGCACAAATTGGTCCCCTAGCAATCGAAAATATTGCAATTTCCATGTTAACATCACCCTAAAGATGGAAAATTTGAATTTCCAAAAAGCTCTAAATAGAATTGGTACAATAGATACTTTTCATGAATTTATATATATATATATATATATATATATAAAGATGTAGTCAATTTTAAAATTCTGATACAGAAAATTGACTGACAATTTGATTTTCAAAATTTAACAGAAGATAAATTGAATATTATATAATGCTAAAAAAAAATTGTTTCTGGTATCATCCATTCATTAATTATGAGTTTATATATGAAACTTCTTACAAATTTTCAAAACAACTAGATGTGTAGCTGACCGTCCTTGAATAAATTTGATCTTTCATGCTTGGGTTCATACAGATTCCAAGTTCATACAGATTTCAACAATGAAAAGGGAATAAAGCCATAAAAAAGGGAAATTGATTATAACAAGTGTAATGCATTTACAGATTTTAATATTGTTCAAAAACAATGGTAGCCTAAATTAATGACTTATTTGCCAAAGACTCAGCATTTGTAAACATTTTTATGTATGTGCAATTAAAATATCACCTACTGCCAGTTTCTTACAGAGACATATACAAAGCATTTTGGTGAAAAAAACTGGTATATATATATTAAATTTGGAACTGTTACTAGTGATTATAATACTTACTCGACTACAGTGAGTAAATTACTACTAAATTATTTAAATCTAATAAATGATAGTTTACATTATTCTAGTAATAATTACCTTATTCTAGATAATAGTAAAGAATTAAAAAATAAATTAACATCACTAGATAAACTAATAGGATTTCAAACTTTTGACTTTAAAAGATCTTTTCAATAATATTAAGATCTCTGATATATATGTTATAATTTTATCTCTATATAATGCTTATCTTACTGCTTATCAATCTACTCAAAAAAGTTTTTATCAATTTTCCTAAACTTCTACACTTTGTTCTTTTCAATAATTATATTTTTCAAGGAAATAAATTATACCTACAAGTCTCAGGGGTTCCACAAGGTGGATGCAGTAGTAGTATGTTAGCTAATTTATACCTTTATTATTATGAACAGTCTTTTACTTCAATAGATTATAAAATTCATAGATATGTTGATGATCTGATATGTTTAGTATATACTGAAAATTATGTCATGGATATAGATTTCTATCTCGACAATTTGGAATTAGTTCCTAATGAAGGTACTATTATTAATAATATTAATTTTTTGGATTTAAATATATTTATTGATCCAACTAATGGTATAGTTACTAATATATTTGATAAAAAAGACAATTTTAATTTCAACATTAATAAAATATTACCATTTAATTCCTGCAACTCAATTTAATTGCTTAGAAATATTATCCTTAATCAACTTTTTAGAATTTATAGATTATCAGATAAAAAAATTTCAGGCTATGCGTATAAATAATCTAAAAATTACCAGCAAATTTTACAAATATCCAGCATATGTAATTAATGGTATTGTTAGTGTTTTATAATCCAGGTATTCTTATTTCCTTTATAATTGTTCTATCTTTATGTATGTTGTCCAAGTAGAAATAGTTTATAGATATAATCTATCTATTTCTTCAGAAACATACATATTTTGTGTTCATTTAAATTAAATACTTGGACCCAGTGAAGAGTTTTTTTAAATGAACAATTCAATTATTTAGGCATAGTCCTTGTCCACGTGTATAGCATTATTGCTTGGAATTTATTTGTTTTTCTATTATCGATTCAATAACTTTGATATTTTTTTATTATCTTTAGCTTGTTGACTCTAAATTTGCATTTTTTTTCCATTTGCTTGATGATTCGTTATTTAATACTTCTTTTTATTATGTATGTTTTATTTAAAGTTAGGATTTTTGAGTTGCAACTTCTCTCTGTTCTATCATTGGAATTTCAAACTATTATATATATATATATATATATATATATATATATGCTCCTGTAGGTTCTCTCCACACTTTTTAGTGGTAAGATTTTATTTGTGCTTGTCTCGCAAAGATTATTTTCCCCATAGCAAAGTTCCAGGACATTCACCAGGGCTATAAGTCCAGTTAATTTCCTTCTTCAAGAGGAAGGTTTGTTTGAAACAGTTGAACTGCATCCTATCCCCCCCCCCACACACACACACACACACACATACATACACTTGTCTTCAGTTCGCCCGCTGAACTTCATCTAAAATGATTTGGCAGGACGTTATCTTTCTTCTAATCAATTGCTATTGTGATACGAAGCTGTGAACATTGAATTAAAGTTGGTAAGAGCCACCTTCTTATTAGCAAAGGATAGAGTGCTCCCTGCTATTTTGCTCTGTGGCATTCATGTACTTTGCTGAAGCAAATACCCAAATAGCACATTGATGCCTTCTTGCTAACTAAATGATGAATAACTTGACAACTGGTAATTATAAAATAACCCAATTTTATTTTGATTATTCAAATTATGGATCTTGCAGAAGAAGGAGATCAAAAACAAAATCTTCCATTTTTCTACTGATGCCAATTTGTATAAATGATGCAAATATACAACATCATTATATTCGGTTGGAAATTATGTCATTAACTATATTTCAGCATAATTACTAGTGTCCCAAAACGAGATTACCAGCTAAAATTACTCCTATTTTTCTTTTATCTTGATGAGAACATACCCCCTACCAATATATGTATTATTAGATTTGCATAATTCCTCTTTTGAGAAGGAATTAGAATGAAGAAAATACTCTGAAAATTAAGAGAAATACATTGCAGACTGTTGCTGGTGAAATTGATCGGTGATATTGATGGGATATTTGGGCATTATATATCTATGTAGATATGTATCTATATATTTACCATTTATTCTCAGAATAGGATATATACTCTATGCATCCTTTTACAGCTAAAAATGATTTACTAAGAAAATTTTACTGATAAATAAATTAATTGATCTATAGACAAATCTAATCTCTGTATACTACTGAAGAATACTTGCAACAAACTAGGATATGAGTTTGACGCTAACAATATTGATGCTGTTATTTACATGTATATAAATAAAGACTCTTTTGTTATTATTTGGATCCTTCCTTATTATGATTGACTATTGAATTTACGCTCTCTTTATTTGGGACCTATTCTGCACTGGTGGTAAGAATGAACTTAACACTAATATACATATATTTTAAAATCAAGACAATTTTCATTATTTAAATCCCTACTTAATTAATGTATATTTATTATATTGTATTTAACATGTTCATGGCACTCTCATGTAGATCTTTTTATAATTGTATATATAATCTTAAAAAACACAATGCTTTGCTCTAATATTCTAAATTTTATTTTCACCACTGTACTATATCCCCTTTCATTAAAATATAACATTTTAATTTTAATTTCAATTCCCTAATAACTGCATGAGGGTGTCCGCTCCAAGATGTATGATTAATGGGAGATAGCAGGAAATTTTGATTTTATTGATCTAAATATTAAGTTTTCCTTCCTGCGGTCTCTTATCATAACAGATTCACTTTCTAAGTGCAGAGGAGAATGGTCTGACTGAAATTCATTGTTGGATACAATAAGCTTCTTGTGTACACAACTTGTCCAGTCCATGCGATTTGTGCAATATTTTTCAGTTTTCCCCAATAAAGATTCAAATGAATTTTTATGAAAAAGTTTTCATGATTCTAGATTACAAGTATAACATTACAAGGATTATGTCACAGTAGGATATGCAATTAAACATGTATGCACAAATATTGTTTAAAAAATTCTATTTTAATGATGCTTATTAATTCAACCCTTATACTGCAAAAAAAACTTCTACTTTACTTAGATTTTTCTGAAGATCTATCAGAAATCGTTGCTTCACTTTGTTCAATACATCTTCTATATTTGCTTTGGATGAATGCTGCTTACAACATGATCCACCTAGCAAAGGCAAATAAGCTGAATGCAGAGTTTGGGAATATCTAGTGAAAAATGAAAATATATGGATATACATACACACAACTACTTATAAATACAAAATTTTATCTAAAGAAGGATATTTACATTTATATTTAAACTTCAAACTTTATAGAATTTTTAATAAATTTTAAATTTAATCAATAAAAATCGAAATACATTTTAAATGCAAATTTAAAGTATATTAGTAACAAAGTAAAGCATTTTTTGTATTTTATTTCTTCAAAATTGTTTATCTGAAAAAAAAATCAAAGAGGCACAGTAGCAACTGTGCTGCTACCTACAACATAGGGCTACGTCAACGGTCCTTCGCTGAATACTTTAAGATGTAGAACTAGTGAAATAGTATCAAGAAATAATAGCAGTTGAGATAGATAGTTCTATGCTGCGAGTTGTCTTTAGACTTTCGTGCATGCATGGGTGTGTGTGTGTAGTTGACTTTATATTTGAAAATACATTAAGTTTTCAAGTGTTATTAATTTACAATGTATGTATTTTAAGAAATAAATTTATCTTCACTAGGGAGAGAAATGTTGAGAACCTAAAAATTCTTCAAAAATGCCCTTAAAATTTGAAGGGTTTCCCCTAAAACAGTTTATACAGGGTGATTAAAAAAAATGAGTCAAACTTTAATAGGTGGTAGTACACACCAAACCAAGCATTTTTCATCATAGTTTACCGGGTCGGAAATGAAACGTAAAGGTGTTACAAAGCAGTGGATTGGGCAAAGTTGTCCCATGGCTTGGTCCCCATGATCGCCCGATCTGTTGTGTCTTAACTTCTTTTTGTGGGGATATCTCAAGAGTCTTGTCCTATTTTTCTCGCAAGTCCTTGTTTGTCCAAGTTTCACACTAAAAAATTAAAAAAGGCTGGACTTGCCATATTATATGAAAAGACATAGAAAATATTTTTTAATAACATATGTTACTTTCCCTGCAATACGTGGTAAGGTATAGGGAAAGTATTGAAATCATGCCGAAAATTGCAACTCGAATTTTAGACGGATCTACACATTTTGGGACCTCTACAATACAAAAAAAAACTATTTTTAGCATAACGTCTGTATGTGTGTGTGTGTCTGTCTGTCTGTGCAATGTATGTATCCACTCTAACTCAAAAACTAATGGACCAAATGTCATAAAATTTGGTAGGTAAGTCACTTATGTGTGATCCTGGTGCCGATTAGTTTCTGGTATGATTCAGGATAAAAGACCCACCTTTTTTGCGAAATGGCCCACAAAAATTACCTGTTTAGCTGAAAAATTAATAAATTAAATTTTACAAAATTCGATAGATGGTGCTGATTAGATTTTGGTACGATTCGGAAAAAAATAACCTGCTATTTTTTAAGAAATGTCCCACAAAAATTGTTAATATCTAAAATAAAAAACTATGCATGCTGAAAAATATAAATTAAATGTTTGTTTTATACGCAATTCTTAACGACGAAAAGAATAAGACCAACCCCATTACACTAGAACGAGCAGTTCTCGAGATATTTTAGTTTCTTCGCATTTTCACTATGCCACCTTTGAAAATAAGTCCAGTTACCAAGAGAACGAAAATTGAATTAAAAGTGAAAATACAGTGTAATTTTAAATAATTATGGGTGTTATTTTATGCAATTAAACTCAATATAATGAATTATTGAAGAAATAAAGAGAATGTGAATATGAGTCTGCAGGGAAAGTCATATGCTGTCCACATCAGATTTTTTTAATATTGGATACCTTTTGATTCCAAAGCAGGGTGAGTACACTTTCCCTTAAAATTTCAAGGACTTTCAAGTACCATGCAATTTTTCAAGGATTTCAATCAACCATCCATTATGAAGTTATGTATGTTTCTAAGAGGAAAAATCATTGAAAACTAATGTTATGTTTATTGAGAAAAATTAATTAATTAAAATATACCAATAATGCTAAAATATGTTAAAAGCTAGCTTTAGGAGCACTTTATGAAACATCTAGATCAGATTATCTAACTTTCTTATAATTATTGAAAGTAATCTATATTTTCAAACTCAATAGATTGATAAGACTTCCTCCGTTTTGGAACTTTGCTATTAACAGGTAAGTGAGAAACACAACTTTTTGATTCATTTTTGATGAGTATATTATTAGCCATCATTCCTGACAAGCATATAGTTATACATGAAAATTTAAAAATACTGTGGCTCTTAGTGAATAAAAGCCAATTACGCAAAGTGCACACTTTAATTTCCAATGTTAGTTTTATTTTCCAAGCAAAACAAAAACAAGCTAATATGTCATTCAACCACGTAAAGACAATGAATATGCATTAAAATTCCATTGATCATATTGAACAGCTATGTCATTCATCTATTTGAAATCCTAAAATACATTTCCAAGAACTTATTTCAAAGCAAACATTTTAAACTGTAGTTCTGAAAGAAATTAAAAAAAAAAATTTGAAACCTGAAAATTATCAATAAATATTCAGCCCTGTAACCATTATATAATCTCATATTAAACTATGATTATATTTTATACATATATTTTTCTCACATTTTGTTTAAATAGTTATATATGAATTAACTTCTTATCTATTATTTGCATATTCCAACTTTAAAATTGTTAAACATAAAATTCAGAGAATTTAACTATCTAGGTAAATGATGGTGCTGATACGACATATCATCAATACAATGAAGAGATATATCAATACATAACTAAACGATATGTATCACTATGACATACTGATGTATAAACTTGCATATCATTAGTCAATACATGTGATATAATCAATTCAAAATAAATTATAAAACTATAGCTTACTTACTCAGCCCATGGATGACCCAACTTCTCTAATATAGCAAACATTATTGTGTTGAATTCCTTTCGAGTCTCTGGTCCCTGAAACATAGAAAGAAAATGCTTAAATGCAGTAACAGCTGAGCCTGACTAATACAGGGGCATGAGGGGCAACTGCCCTGGGCCCCCACATCAGAGAGGCCTTAATTAACGTCTGCTTCCAGAATAAAATATTTATGCCATCAGAGTTGGCTCGTCCAGTGAAAAGATTTATTTTGTTGACATATAGGGATTGCTAGACTAATTCGCCCTCTTGTCTATGATGAGAAAGTCAGTAATTTAAATTCCATTAAAATATGCAGGAACTTCATTTTGTATACCTTTCTCTACAATACAATTATGTTGTTGAAAAAATATTTTTGTTTATTTCAGATATGTTGAGAGCTGGAGGGGGACCCCGGAGGAATGTCTGCCATGGGTCCTGAGTACCAGAGATTCATAGTTTTCTACATTAAAAGCATAAATAAATGTATAAATGGGTTAATATCTGAGGATGTTTAACTTATTTAACATTTTATGAATTGATGTCACTAAAGTCTCTCATAAACTTTATTTATAAAAAAAAAGTGAAGTAAATTAACAATGCAACACAAATAGAAGTTTATTGTAAGTGTGCTTAACTTTATTTAGCTTATATGTAGTAAATAAAATCTTATATGTAGTGTGTGTGTGTGTTTTTTTAAATAGTAATTCTGTTACTCATTATAGATTAATGTGAAACATCACTCCTTTCACATATTTCAAATTGGGGATAAGGTTGATATATGATGATGGTAAGGTACCTCAGGAAAGGTTTTGAACATTTTGCTAATTTGATTTTTTTTTTTTTTTTTTAATAAATTTTACAGTTTTGATAGATTACTAACTAGAATGCAGTTTATTTCATCTGAATCAGACTACATACTACCAAGTAATTGACAACGAAACATTTGGATGTAAAGTTTGCAGTCACTCTACCAAGTAAGCATACGGTTGGTGCAGCGATGAGCCTATACTAAAGTATAATGCAGATGTTGATACATAGATACTGCAGATCTAAAATTTCAATTTTTTACACTTTTCTACCAGAATTGTTTTATAATACAGATTATATGGTATATATGTTACAGGTAAACCTAGGTTTACCCAAGTAAAGCCTGCATTATCCAAAAGGATAGGGTAAAGTTTGGTTTATCCAACACTCCTCGGATAAACCTAGGTTTAACCAATACTGCTTGGGTAAATCTAAGTTTAACCAGCCCTGCTTAGATAAAAATGAATTTGGCAGATAGGAAAAACATTAATATTATTTAAAAGGTGTAACTATGTATCCCTAGAAAATATTAATGTGAAAATCAAAAAGCGAAGTATCTTAAAAGATGCCAATATCATTATTAATTTGTATAAAATTCTTTTGCAACTGCATCAAAAAGCAAGTCAGTGCTGTGATATCGGGAAATCATGATGTACTGATGACACCAGGAATTTCTGCATGTGCTTAAGAAAGTCCCCAAACCAGAAATATCGATCTCAAGATTGACATTTAGCATTGGCTATGGACATCGGAAAATCAAGATTTATCATCACAATGTATTGCTTAAAAATCTTAAAACTGGTATGGCAATGTCGACTTCACACCGGTTTTTCACGATGTATCGACATATTGCCCAAGCCTAGTGCTTAGAATACCATGTATTCTAGGCAATGTAGCCTAGTCATGTCTTGTTTAAAACGCAGTCAGTAAAAAAATTTGAGCATTTTATTATGCATTTATTTTTCACTACAGTCTTATTTATCGAAAATTTTAAATCTTTTAAAATTGCAAATTTAGGTGGCTTTTTCAATAAAATTGCGACTATTACCTGAATTAAATAACATCTTTAGTCTTTAATAAAACAAAATTTTAGAGTTTTTTAATAAAACATAAAATTTTAGCATTTTTACATAAAATCACTAATTTAGCTTTAAATCCCAAATTTTAGCAATTTTAAATATAAACTCAAATTTTTGCATTCTTATATAAAACTCATGAATTTGCAACTTTTAAATTAAATTGAGAATTTTAGCACTAACAATCTCAAATTTGGATTTTTTGCATAAAATCACTAATTTTAGGTCTTTTAAAATAATCACAAATAGTACTTTTAAATAAAATTGCGAATTTCGATGATTTCTCATAAAAATAGCTAGTTATAGCACTTTTTTATGTAAATATAAAATTTTAATGCTTTTAGAATCTAAGAATTTTAATGCTATAAGAATCACAAATTTTAGCACCTTTACTAAAAAAATCTGATGTGGGCAACACATGACTTTCCTTATATAATGCAATGAATTTACTACTTTGACAGTTAAAAAAATGTTATTCTTATAGTAGATATTTATATTCTTTCCAAGATATTGAATTTTCTTCAATTAGTTGTCATTTTGATTGATTATTTTCTTCAATTAGTTGTCATTTTGATTGATTTAGCGTCATTTTCATCCATTTGGCGAGATTTTTGTTAATTTAGCAACAATTAAAAAAGTCGCCAAGTTGACGACATTTCGCCAAATTCGTTGCCAAAATTTCGCCAAGCGTTATGGACGAAGAAATAAGTTATTCTTACAGCAGATAAATAACAATTAGCGTTCACATACAAAAGTATTACTCAAAGTATCTTTTTTCATGAATGGAACAAGCTAGATCCACGAGAATGATGTCACCCAATTTATCGCATGGTGTTACACATGAAAAGTGAACATGCTTCTCAATAGGAAATATTTTTTTTTATTTTATGACTTTTTGATAATGTTTTTGAAAAATGTGCAATATCTCGAGAACGGTTTATGTTAGCGTTCTAAAATTTATGTCAATCGTTTTCTAATGAAAAATTACGTAAGAAATGTCTATTTGTGTAACTTTATTAGCGGTTTTGATTTTTTGACGAATTTTTCAAAATTTCACTCAAAAATTTAGGGGGGTTCTGAACATTCGATTGCGTATAAAAACAATAGGCTTCCAGTGTTTACGGATTGTGATTTATGTACCAAATTTCGTTCGAATCGGTCCATTCGTTCGTCAGTTATCGTCTCCACAGACTCACACACACACACACACACAGACATCACTTCAAAAATGTTTGATTCTTGATCAGGGATGCTTGAAACGTGCTCTCCTGTCGAAAACTCGAATTCGAATTTTCGACCCCCGTCACAATACTTTCCTTATACATTATGTATATAAGGAAAGTAATATTGTGAATTTTAAGCACTCTTTTAAAACGAAAATGTTGGCGCTTCTCTCAAAAATCAGAAATTTTACAGCTCCTTCTCAAAAATAATAAGCAGATTGTTATCTATACTTATTGACAGAGAGAGTAATTTAGTGCAAGTTAAAAATGTTTAATGACCCTTAAGTACAATTCTTTAGCAAATTAGAACTTTGAATTATAAATTTTGCTCCTGATTCTTATAGTAAAAATTATAAATTATGAAATAAAAATATTAGTGACATTTAGCTAAGGTGACAAAATATAAATATAAAACGGTTGTAAAATTTACATTTAAAATCCTTAAAAACTTATTAATTTTGGCTTCTTTTAAGATAACTGAACTCAGAGCACAAATACACTATATCACTTATATATTAGGCATGAAAACATTTTGGCTGTTGTAGATGTTTTGCTCTTCATTTTATATATGTAAACTGAAGTTGAAAGATACTTCAGATGTTTATACATAAAGTAAAAACTAATTGAAGACACCAACTAGATAAAATGACACAGACATAGAGACATTTGAGCACACTTAACATTGAAGCTTTTGATCCTGTGGTTGCAATGGGGTGTAAGGCCCAAGATCTAAAAAGTTGGCCATTAAGCCTCATAACACTTTAAAACACAAATTTTAGTAATTAAAAAAAATCTATTTTGTAAGTCAACATACTTATAAATTACATTTTTCAAAATGACAAAAAAAAAAAAAAAAAAAAAAAATTCTAAATTCTAAAAAAATGTTGATAAAAAGAATTGACAAAAAATTTGGATTTTTTTTACTTTTTGTTATTATTTATAGCATATATTATCTGAGTTGATAATTATTTAGGACAATTTGTTGTACACCTCTTTAAAGGTAAGTAAAACTTGACCCTGCATATTATTGGGTTAAATATCCTAGTATTTATTTGTACATTGCTGTCATGTTGTTTATAATCTTAGTGGATCAGTCATAATAGCTGCAAACCAGTGTTTTCTTTTACTCACTGGTTCGCAGGACAGGTACAACTTTTATTGTTAACTTCTAATGCTGGGGTTCTAGAAGAATGTAAATTCATTGTGTTATAGGGGATGGTATAGTATGCAAGTTTTAATAAGGAGTCATATAATAGTAATATTGAATGGGAGAAGTGTATGGCTCCCATGTGTCTGTGGAAATTAGGAGTGCAAATGCTGAGCAGATGGCAATTTTTTGCTACTTTACCCCATAATGCCATTCAAGTTAAAAATAAAATTCAAATGATTATTAATTATTTGCATGAAGCTTGTGAAAATCAGACCAAAAAAATTTGCTGAAGAACTGCTTTCCAATTACTATAAGTTTTAATTATATAGGAGAAATGATTCATGAATAAAATTCAAGTCCATGTGACCTGTATAGTCAAGATTCTAGCTCCGTGATTGGTCAACATAGTTTTTATCTACATTATTATATGTTATTTACTACCATGATATAGAATTATATACACTTATAATGAGCTGCCATTGCAAGATTTTGAGAATGGATAAAAGTAGTTGAATATCCAAGAGGTATACCAAACATTATGACTGATTTTCTTGTGAACTGTAAGGCAAAGTACTTGAGTTACAATAAGTTGATGTCAGCCATAAACATACTTTCTCTACACTTTCTGGGAGAAAAATTAACCATGATCCTATGAATGGAATGTATAGCAATTTTACAGAGTGGTATACTCAATAGAAACCATCAACCCATCACTGAGCAAAAAAAAAATGTGATATTGGACAGTTTGCGTAGTGTATAACTATGTTAAGTAGTATAAGTTGATTGTGGCCATGAACCGACCTTTCCTGCACTTTTTAAACGCATGAACTAGAATGCAACTTATTGAGTGTATGGCAATGTCCTTAAGTCATTTTAATTCGATAGTGGTCATCAAATGACTTTCCCTTACTTTAAAAAAAAATAGTATACTAGACCATTTGTGTAGTCTAGGATCTACATATATCCCAGAGTAGTATAACTCAACAGTGACTATAGTAAAATTTATCAAATATATCCATAGTAAAATTTATCAAACATTTCATCAAGAATATTTAGATCGTAAATACTATATTCAAATTTCTAACAAAAATTTTGTCAAGATATTATCAAATATGTTTTACTGATAACTTTTAAAATGTCATTTTCATATTATATTTAAAAAGGCAAAACATGAAAAATTATGTATTGTAAAAAAAACAATTGAGGCTATCAAAATGCAAGAAAGGCAAATTCAAAAGTATTTTTAAAATAATTTAAATATTTTTTAAAAAATATTTTAAAAATTGCTTATTTTAAACAATATTCTAAAAATTGCTTATTTTAAAAAATAATTTTTAACAAAGTTATTTTGTTTTTAATTACTTTGTCTATGGCCAGTCAGAAGAGGATATTTAAACATATGTTTTTGCCAGACAATTCTGGAAGAAAAATTTTTAAAAAACAAGAAAGTGAGAATTTTTTTTTTTATTTCTATTTTTGTGAACATTTTACTTTTTGAAAATTTTATGCAAAACAGTTTCACTACAATGTGGAATTGATGTGATTGTCTCCAAAATTTTTTGAATACATGAGGTTTTTCAAATTATTTTACACTCACCACATGAAAGCATTCTTGACAGATATTTTCACATGAAATTGTAAATTTTGTTATTAACAGTTAGCCTGAACCTGCCTGCATAGTGGGCACAGATCTGACTATTATACTTCTCTCCTTTAGGTTAGATGTGCCCAATTTTGGTGCTGTAACTATGACCTATCCACATATCTAATGAAAACTGGTAATAAACCGTATATTTTTAATCACCTACTTTTGTATAATCAAAAGTTAGTTGTGCACCACAGCTAGTTTCATTTTTCAAATAATTTAGGGTAAAACTAATTTTACAGAAACTAAGAACATTATATTTTATTTATTAATAATATAAAATTATAAAAGTAATGATAAAATGCAAAATTAAGAAGTTTGTGATGGTTTCCCAGACTATCAAATTTCACAGCATTTCTTATCACTTTTTCATTTCGAGCTTTACAACAGAGTAGTTAAGTAAAGTGAGCATATCTGAGTAAACCTAGGTTTATCCTTTTGTGCTTTACCCATAACATATACAATCAGAAAAAATTTTTGCATTAGGTTCTGTATTGAATTTGAGATACATTTACATCAACAGCCCAACTGAATGATGAGCTTATACCCTCTGCGAAAAGTTCTTCAAAAAGTTCTTAGCCAATCTACAAAATTTAATAAGTTTCTAGAACTCACCTAATGTAGCCAGGTTGGTGACATTTCACCAAATTCATTGCCAAATTGGTGATATTTTATCAAATTTGTTACCAAAGTCACTAAATTTGTTGTCAAGATCAAGCAACACAGATCTTTAAATTATAACAATAAATTTCTGTTACATATTCGTAGCAATATGATATTACTTCCATTACATACTTCCATTTCATCCCTGCGGCATTTCAAAATTTATTCTACCCTGCACCCTAAGATGTTTCACCTCAAAATAATTATTAATATTTTATCTTAATTTGTGGTAAATACATTGCTAAATTTTCTATTACACCTTAAAATTGATTTCCAGGCTTAAAAAAAATTTAGGAAGTCTTAAGGTCCATACATTCAGTTCCCTTAGAATTTAGAAACTTAAATATATTTGATAGTTTTCTTTTATTCATGGTATTAAATTGTTCCTATTATAAAGTTCACACTGAGTACAGCTCTCCCTAACATACAACTAAATAGTTAAAAAGTTCAATCACGTTCACTTACAACATTGTAGATAGCATCAAAATTATAAATTTTTTTCATTTCCAAAGCTGCAGTGAGACACCTAAAATAAAATAGAAACAAATTAAATGGTTAATACAGAACAAAATCCAGAAGTTTCTATCATTTTCAGTTTAAATTCAACTTCAAAATAAGAAAATCAAAGGTATATTGCATGAACAGTTGAGTCTTGATAGTTTCAACGTTTCATTAAACTTAATAATAATAACACTAATAGCAATTGAAGAGGGTCTAAAGGCTGCAGATTCCTGCTCCACCTATAAAGATATCTGGATTTTGACCGACAGCCGCAGCTCTATCCAACACCTTCAGAACTGGACTCGTGCTGGTGATGGAACCTCAATCTCTATTCTTACTTCACTGCGGGAACTCTCATACTGCCATAATATTCATTTGCAGTGGATCCCATCACATAATGGACTTAGCGGCAATGAGATGGCTGATACCCTGGCTAAGGAGGGAACTTAAATGAATTTGATCTCTAACATCTTGACTTGTGTGGAGATCTGCTCAAGAGTTAAATCTACAACTGCCACTTCTTGGCGTTCTCCTCCAGCACATGACTGGTATTATGGCAAGCAGTTGGGTGGAGCTACTGCTTTTGCGGGCAATCGTGTCCAGCAGACTGCTTTGTCCAGACTCTTAAGTGATCACTTGAAATGCCTTAAATTTGATCAGGGCAATAAGATCTTCCCTATTTGTGGGAAATGTAACATCAATCATTCCACCCCTGATCATCTTCTGTCCTGCCTGGGGCTTGTCAAGGAGGATTTGACACTGAGTCCCCTCCTTGTCTTGACTTTTTGAGTGTTTTTGGTCTCATGGACGTGGTCTAGCGTATTGGCTAGACCAGTTAAGATTAGTAACAGCAACAACAATTAAACTTAAGCCAATTAACAAAGAAAATGTTTAATAAGTTAAATAATATAAATATTTTATTATTTTTCATATTTAAATTTTACTACATTATCTAATAATTAAGTATTATATATACAATTAACACACTTTTATACTTTTATTTCAATTTTATATGCAACTAGGAAAAGTATCTGGCATTGCTCATGATTTAAAATATTTTTCGTTGGTAGCAAAATACCAACAGTTTTATGGAGCAAAATACAAATTTTACTTTGTTCTACTTGTACTGCAATTATTATCAGAATTATAAAAAAATAATATTATCTTTTTCAGATTCAGCATCCCAAGTTATTCTTTAAAATATTTCATATACATTCTTTAAAAAAAAATGTTTTTCATGTTGGCAACAACTCAGTGGTGTCTTCAGTTTATCCATGTTAATAAAAACAATTCAGTAATGGTATTTTATAAAATATACCATTAATATCCATAGTGAAGATTAAATTATTAACCCTCTATATAACGTATACTGTTCCGGGAATATGAATAGAATTGAATTATATATGAACAGAACTTTAAACCTTCATTTATATTCTTTACTGAAATATACTAAATATAATAATTTCTGTACTGTAAAAATATATTTCTGTACTAAAAGAAATTAAATTGATACCCAGAAACTCCAAATAAGCAATACTGAATGACATGCACATGTCATTATGCTAAAAAAAGATTCTCCAATATGTATAGAAAATAAAAATATTAACTACATGCAATGAGTATACGTTACAATCCGTAAAAATGTAAAGCAAATCAATGTAGTTTTTTAGAAAATTATAATGCATTCAAATTTATTTTTGCATAGGAAGTAAACGGACCAAAATGATACTCTTACTTTTACAATGCAAAATATGTACAATGAAATTTATATGTAAGTCTGGGGTTGCTCTGAATGTTTAATTACTTTTGTCAGCCTATCCGCCAAATGGAGTTTTTATTTGTTAAATTTTATTTGACATTCTATTTGAAAAATTTGATTTGATTTATAAATTCACAAATTCCAAAGATCATTGTTTTGAAAAAGAAGCATAGTATTATACATTACAATTAGTGTACCACGAGCAGCATACTACAATTTTTGATTTTAACGTCGTCAAAACTCAGAATCATCAACATTTTTGCCAAATCTTTTTT
The DNA here is from genome assembly GCA_951213105.1 of Amaurobius ferox. Lineage (NCBI taxonomy): Eukaryota > Metazoa > Arthropoda > Arachnida > Araneae > Amaurobiidae > Amaurobius > Amaurobius ferox. Next base: position 50,095,074 of record OX578151.1, read on the forward strand.
TCAATCATCAAATTAGATTTTCTTTCACAAAATATGACTAAGGCAATAGGCAACACAACCTCTGCAATTTCACATCAATGTATATTAAAAGGAATATGAGTTAAATTGGAAATTGGAGAATATAATATGGAAAATTTTATAGAAAAAAAATCGGAATGTTTGATTACTTTTGCCAGCCTATCCGCCAAATGGAGTTTTTATTCATTAAATTTTATTTGACATTCCATTTGAAAAATTGGATTTGATTTATAAATTCTCAAATTCCAAAGATCATTGTTTTGAAGAAGAAGCATAGTATTATACATTACAATTAATATACCACAAGCAGCATACCTCAATTTTTGATTTTCACGTCGTCAAAACTCAGAATCATCAACATTTTTGCCAAATATTTTGTTCAATCATCAAATTAGATTTTCTTTCGCAAAATATGACTAAGGCGATAGGCAACACAACCTCTGCAATTTCACATCAATGTATATTAAACGAAATATGAATTAAATTGGAAATTGGAGAATATAATATGGAAAATTTTATAGAAAAAAAAATCTAATTATATTTTAAAATATTCCCCATCAGTTTTATTCTCTTTCAAATCTTCATTTCTTTGGAAGATAATATAAGAACGAGACAACCTGTTAATACTCCATTAACTTTGAATAACTCCTATCCCAAAAAAATGTATATGGGTTCTTCCATATCAAATCAACACAAAAATGTAACACATTTTCAACCCAACCAACACCATTTTTTTTTTTTTTTTTTTTTTTTTTTTTTTTTTTTTTTTTTTTTTTTTTTTTTTTTTAAACTTGGCTATTTTATTGGCTACTCATATATATGATACTATGCAAAATTTTAGCTCCCAATTCTCATTAGTTTTTTATTTATAAAAATTTGTGAAGTCTGGAAAATTTAGTAATTTTTCATGATTCTTGACATATTCAATGTCTGTATATTTTGGCTTAATCTACGAATTGCAATGAAATAAGGCTTATTTTGTAGCTTAAGGTATGGCTTTAAGGTATGATAGATAAGGTATGACCTTAAGGTATGACAATTTTTATAACTTTTTGCTATACAGTTCATAAAGTTATTTCAATCCACACAAATGACATACCATTTGAGATCATTATTTCAAATATTTATAAATATAACTGTTAAAAAAAAAATATTAAATAAAAAACTATAAGAGAAATATCATAATTTTGTATGTGCTGAAACTTGTCTTGCAGAAAAAATTTCGATGTAATTATATGCAGTGCCCCTTTCTCATTCCATGCCCTGAAGCAGTCACTTTGCCCTGCTTTATGATGGTAGGTCATTTACTTGCACTTCAGAAAGATGAAAAACATTTAGTTAGTGATATCTGGACAGAGCAAACTGTTCTAATACAATTGAAATACACTTTGGCAAAATTGCTAATTTGAATTCCCCCCCCCCCCCCCCCCCCCGACCGTCCAAACAGTTACCTTACACCTTTCTGGTAGGTTGGACGGTCTGGGTTTCAACAACAACCCCCCCCCCACACACACACACACACCTGCTTTCAGTTTCATAAAACTTTTGTTTCTGTTGTTACAATATTTCAGGTCCTGCCTTTTCCCTCCAGGTATATATGTCACTAGATGATTAAACAAAACTTTGTTCCTTAAAGATTTTTTTATCCTTTGTAATAATTTTCACTTTGTATACTTGGCTCCATTTGAACTTTTCATTTGTCCGAATATAGTTGTTATAGCTGTTCTAAGATCGCTAGTACATTTCACCCACCCAAAACAACTGTTTTCATGAGGTGCCCATCCGATGAAAACACAAGGCCTATACTAGACTAAACAATTTATAACCCCAGAACATGAGAACTGGGGTTTATGATTGTAGGATTGATACACACCATTAGGTGACTGTGCAAATTCTAAAAATAAAATTCAAGATTTTATTTTTTATTCTACTAAAGTAGAACATAATATATCACAGAAATACATTATATTTTTTATATAAGGATATATTTATATTATATATATATGTGTGTATGTGTGTGTTGATTTCTTAAAAATTGTTTAATCAATTATGCTTTTGTGTGGGTTTCCAGCATTTATTGAATAGCTGAATTATTTACATTCTCTTTCAAATCTTGAAAAAAAAACGGATAAAAAAAAATTATGAAATTATATGAATATTAGTAAATGTTTATAACTTTTAGTTAAGTAACAATTTAAGCTAACAATATTTATTTTTTATTTTCAGTTAACAATTTTTTTTTAATTAAAGATACTCTTTTTCGTAGTTCGAAGTCAAAGGTCAAATCAAGTGACCTTGTAATGAAAAATATCATTTCCATGGTCATGTGACATATCACAAGAAAGGTCATACCTTAATCTACAAAATAAGTTTTATTTCAATGCAATCTATCAATTAGGTCAAAATATATAGACATTTGAATATGTCAAGAATCATGAAAAATTACCAGATTTTTCAAACTTCAAATTTTTATAAACAAAAAAATAATAAAAATTGGGGACTAAAATTTTGCATAGAGTCTTATATATGAGTGGACAACAAAACTGTCAAATTTAAAAACATCAGTGTCGGTCGGGTTGGTGGCTGTATTGATTTGACATGAAATGACCCATATGCAATATTATCTGTAGTAAAGAATGTATTGAAAAAAAATCTGTCAAAAACTTATATGGAACAAAGTTTTTCCATTTTATATATAAATTTTATTTTAACCTTTAATGGTAATTTACCTAATGTTATTCCGTATAAAAAAAATTATTCTGCTTAATGTCACTTCTATGGAAGTTTCAAATGTTAAGGTTAGCACAATTGTTGCCAACTTTCTATAACTACCTACTTGTAATTCAAATTAAGAATAATGAAATCATTTTAAAATAGCACATAGCATCTGATAATACAAAAATTAATATTTTTTAAACCATATTTAAACTAGTGAAATCCCCCAGGCATTCTACCCTATAAGTAATATCAAACACTGATTTATACATGGGATATACGCCATAAAATCATTACAATAAAATTGGAAGTCTTGTTTAGGGAAAGCAGCGATTGGAAGAGGAGTATAACTCGCATGTATCTGTGGATAGTAAGAATGAAGGCGGACAGATGGGAGGTAATATTTTGCAATTTTATGCATACTGTAATATGACAAAATTACCTTCTAGTTTTCATAATATTTCTCCAATTATTTCAAGAAAGAGTAACTTTCAAATGATTTTCAGATAATGAAATACTACACTTGCATTTTGGTAATATGAAAATATCTTGTAAAATGGAGATGCATAAAACATACATGCTGATAAAATTGAAATAAGAAGCAAAAGAGAGATAAGAATAAGTGTAAGTAAGGCAAATGTTTGACAAAATGTTTACCAATGGTATTTTAAAATCGAATTATATTCATATCTTACCGACTGAGGTGATATAAGGAAGCATCAGAGCTACTTATTGCTTTATGATGAAAAAGTCCTGATGGCGTCTCAATAGGAAAATTTAATGTAATACAATCATCTCTAAAAAATTAAAAATCTTTATAAATACAAAATTAAAATATAATATGAAAATATGATTATAAAAAAATTGCAAAGAGACTTTATTCTATCTTTTTTTTTAATTTGGTATTACACTATCATTATGAGTCCGGCCGTCCAAATAGCTGCTCTTAGTCCTCTGGACGAGTCGGACGGTCTGGGTCTTCAACTATCATTATGAGTATTGCATTAAAAATGGCAAAATTCTGACAAACCCTTACTAAGATAGCATTTAGTTTTTTTTTTTTAATTTTACTATTTTTTCATCTGCAGTTTGATATATATCAGTTCCCGTTGATCCAATTAACATGTAATTTTCACTAGCATATGGGCCCTTATTAATAAAGACTGTGTTGCGGTCGAGGCACCAATGGTCTGAACATCTAGCCAAAGGTAGGATTCTTGTCTATTTTGCAATTTCAAGTATTTTCAGCATGCTTATTTAAGATGCATCAAAGGAGCTTATTTAGGGCATATTATGCCCATGTTGTCCAACTATCAAGGTTGCACATGAAAAAAACGGAGCATGGGAATGATTTTGGTTAAAAACAGACATTTTGGAAACAGTGGTGTTATCTGTATCTACATTATTTATGCAGACAGTGCTTATTTAGAACCTGTGCAACGCTGGGTAAATCATTCTAGTATTTTCTAAATTCTGTATTATTTATGTAGCTAGTGCTTATTTAGGACCAGGGTAATGTCGGATAATGTAATCTAGTACTTTTAATAAATGAAATTTAAATAAAAAGTATAATTAAAGTAATAACAAAAAGTTTAATCAAAGTAAAACTAAAATAAATTAAATGGGTAAAGCTTAACCCTTTTGCGACGGTTGGCACGCCTGCGAACTTGCATTCAAGGACGTACGGCACACACTCGGCCCGGAGAGAACTTTACCCTAAACATACCTGCCAACCTGGGAAAATTGGAATGTGTAAAATTTTGCGTGAATGACATTTATACTGATTTCTTTTTTAAACTACACGTGCAAACGACATTTCTAATAAATTCAACTATATACACGTACCTGCATTAAAAATATTGCATTAAATATCAGGTTTACTGATAGAATATGAAAATTCAGGACACCAATTTTATAAAATTTCAGGACAATAAATTATAAAGCAAAAAATATATAAAGGTTTTATCCGGTGAGAATTACTTTATAATGAAGACAAATATTTATGTTTGGCAAAACACAGGTTTTCACTAAAGAGAGTAACAAATATTGATCTTTAATTAAAAAAATATATTATATTCCTGCCAAAATGGTTTCCCTTTTATTTGCCTAAATCATTGCTTTAATACCACTTTTTGGAAAATATCCCTTCACAGAGTTTATACCCATTTTTTAAATAGAAAAATTTATATTATGCAAATATAATTAAAAAATTAACTTAATAATTAGCCATAATATGAAAATAAGCTAGTTTAGTCGATCTAATATGCAACATTTAAATGATGAAGATGGATGAAAAAAGATACTAACGTACTCTCGGCAATCCACGTGAAGTAACTGAATTGCGCAATCGCACTGTTTATGTGAAAATAATTAAGAAATTAACCGTAATAATTAATCAGAATATGAAAATAAGCTAGTTTAGTCGATCCAATATGCAACATTTAAATGATGGAGATGGATGGAAAAAGATACTAACGTACGCTCAGTAATTCACACGAAGTAACTGAATTGCGTAATCGCACTGTTTATGCGAAAATAATTAAGAAATTAACAGTAATAATTAATTAGAATATGAAAATAAGCTAGTTTAGTCAATCAAAAATGCAATATTTAGAAGATTGAGATGGATGGAAAAAGATACTATTGTACTCTCGGCGATTCATGAGAACAAACTGAATTGCGCAATCGCAGTATTTATGCGAAATTAATGAACAAAATAACATTTTAGCGATTTATGCTGAATTAGACAACCTTTGAAGAAGTATATTTATTACTTTTATAAAATAAGCGATCGAGATCTTAATTTACGTTACACGCGGCCGTAAATCTCCGTTAATTTGATTGGCATTACCCTGCATTTTATTATGGATTTGCTACGATCCCGGAAATGGTAGATATTAGTGTTAAAAAAGAGGAAATGCGGTGTTTCCGAGGAATTATACTATGTCTGGTTAATTGATAAATTTCAAACATAAAAAGCCGGAAAATTTCGCCGGAGATTGATTTCCTATTAATGTTAAAAAATTCAAATAAATGCGGAAATGCGTAAAATACAGCAAGAAATGCGTAAAAGCGTAAAGAGCAGTTAAAATGCGTAAATTTTACGCATAATGCGTAAAAGTTGGCAGGTATGCCTAAACGGCGAGTGGCACGTATCGGTGTTTCTACGTGAAACATTTTCATTTGAATTTATTTGTCTACTAGATGGCGTTAAATGCCCGTGGAAGCAACTTAAATGTATTTTGCAGATGCTTGACCTTGGCACAAGGAGAATCCAATGAATTATTTCTCCATTTAGAGCAGTGAAACATGGTTCTGTAAAGTAAACAGACAGAGCACTTCTCGCAGCATCAACAATTTTATAATTGATTTCCGGGTCTCCTTTTGATTTTAGCTTTTACTGATTTCGTTGGTGAATTACAGGAATATAAGACAGTATTTTGGGGGAGGGGGGTTACAGGAATGTGCGACAGTGAAATGATTAGGCTATTTTGGATAAAAGTATGGCTGGTTTGAGACGTTTCCTTTCTGTGGAAGAATATATGGTAAACGAACCAGACAGTAATGAAAGCAAAGCAGATAGTGAAGATTCGTGGAACAGTGTTATTTCTGATGATGAATCTGAAAATGCAATTTGTTCTTCAGATTCTGAGCATACTATTATTACAACGCCACCAGCTTCAGTTGCTGTTTTTTCGAATGATGTTTGGACATGTGATTTGAAAGATCTGAATTCTTTGGAGTTTTTGAACAAAACTGGAATAAATCACAATATCATACCGCCTAATTTAGATAAGGAACTTGATTTTTTTAGCATATTTTTTGATGATGAACTAGTAGCATTTATCGTAAAAGCAACTAATGAGTTTGCAAAGAAAAAATGGGAGGAAAATCTCCTCTCTCCTTCCATATCGAAGACTCCACCTGTTTCAAATGTATTTACACCTGTGACAGGAAACGAATTTCGCGTGTTTCTCGCACTAGTAATTTTGACGAGCATTGTCAGAAAACCAAATCTTAAAATGTATTTTTCTAAGAATCCAATTATCAGTACTCCTTTTTTCAATTCAGTTATGAGTCGCGATCGATTTATAAGAATATTACGTTACCTTCATTTTACTCTTGATAGTAATGCCCAAAAACTAGATAAATTGAAACCCGTGTTAGATGCATTAGTTTCAAAATTAAAATCTATATACACTCCTAGAAGAAATGTGTTCATTGATGAATCTTTGTTCTCATGGAAAAGAAGGCTGGGATTTCGTCAATATATCCCGTCGAAAAGGTCCAGATATGGAATAAAAATATATAAATTGTCAGAATCAGAATCAGGCTATATATGGAATTTCCTTGTGTATACTGGAAAGAACACGGAATTATCAAGCTCTGATGGTGGGTATGGAGAACGCATTGTGAAAACACTTCTAAGTGAACTTTTAGGAAAAGGATATACTTTGTATTTGGATAAATTTTTTACCTCTCCTGTACTTGCAACGTATTTGTTGTCTAAGAATACGCATATATGTGGTACAGTTTTAAAAAATCGGAAGGACATGCCAAAGAATTATCCATCTGTACCTAAAACATATATACACTAAAATTTTTAATATTTTGATAAATGAAAATGTATATGAAAAATATACATCAAATAGAAAATAAGTATTTCCTTTCTTCCTGAAAAAAGTAGAATGCTGTGTTGAACGAGTGATTTTTATTGAATTTTTTCCGAGAGTTAGGCTTAGCGCAAAAAATTAGCCGTCTTTTGGGAACAGTTTGGAAACGAATCGCTCCGTCCTTTGGGTCACTGCAGTTTCAGAATGCCGCCATCCCGAAAAGGTTATAGCTACAAAAACAAGCTAAAAATAATCCAATGTATCCAACACAACTTTTTCTATGAATATGATGCCAGGTGCATAGTAGAATTGCTATCGTTAGACACCAGAGGTTTGCATAAATATGACTAATAGCATTTTTTCTTGTTGCCATTATAATTATAACTATTCTGTACTAATGAGCTCTAACAAAAGTAAAACCAGTCGATTGATGGTGGTTGCTGCACTAGAATTGATTCCAAACTTTGGAAAGCTTCCTATCTGAGTGTTTTGTAACTATAAACATTCGGCTGACTAGCACTATTGTTAGTCCTAAATATGAATGGCAGGAGTTTAACATAAAAGTACCTAAAATATAATTTTACAAACAAAATGATTAAATAAAATGCATTTATAAATATGGTAGCAAAATTTATTTAAATTACCTAATACTTATAAAAGGATTCCTACTTTCATTTTATTTGGAAATTGTACTTTTTACCTACACCAATTCTTATTAACTTCATACTACCTCTCTTTGTATTTTCATTCAATATCTTTGACGGGTTCACTCTTGGCTCCTAGAGAACATTAAGAGCTGAAACTCAGTTTTATCTCAAAAATCATTTTCATGTTTCAAATTTCCATGTCATTTCATTGCAGTTAGGTCATTTACATATGTCATGGATATGTTATTACCTTGACTATGTTATTACATTTTTCATACACTTTCTTTGTGAATTACGATTTAGTGCATTCATTATTGGATAGATATGTTTTCATAATATGGACTGCTTACATCAGTTTAATTTTCTTGCCACCAGAGGGAAGCTCATTGTTTAACAAACATTTAAAAATGGCAGCATTTGTGGAAATGTGGTCAAACATTGAGACCTGTAGTGTGAGAGAGTTCGGGACATAACACCAGCTGGAATTCACTGCTAACTTATTAAGGTGTATAGACCTAAGGTAATGTCACATAAGAAAGTTTGGATTTTGGTGCAACAAGTTTGATAATAGCAGGACACAGGTAAATGATGAGCAGCAATGTGGTTGTCTAGGATCCTCCACTACTAATGGTAATATTATCCACTTTGAAAAAATACCTGGTTGGAAAGTGATATGCAACCAACAACTAAGTTCAATAAGCTGCAATGTCTGGGTTCCAAGACCTTGGCACTGATTTCTATAGGTCAGGTATCCAAGCCTTGATGCACTAATGGAACAAATGCCTAGGCAAGTATTGAGATTATGTGGAAAAGTAATGTGTGTCCATGCAAATCACTGGTTATCTTTATCTTGATATAATAATAAATATATTTCTATCACAAGCCTTGTTACCTCATTTAATGAAACACCCTCATAAATGTTTTAAAATATTACTATTGTCTATCATGATTAAATGATTTTTATTAATTTAAATTCTGTAAATTCATTACAATCATTTTGTGGCAATGGTTGCATAAAAATACAGTTTAATTTTAACCCTTTCACGACAGCGGAACTAGCCATAGTACACCACCAATGAAAGGGTCGTCGTGCCATTAGTGCACACCGTACACATTAATTACTTTACTTTTAACTATGATACTTCACAAAAAGGTAGAAAACAAATACACGTTACTCATGTCAAGAACTTTTCTTGTGCACTAGATAAATGTGTAGTGTCAAATTCGCATATCATTACTGCAAATGTCACTAGCCAATGTGGTGCATTTAGTGGATGCCGGATATAGCCGATGCTAGCCAGGGTCAAGCATTTAGTGGATACTGTATATAGCCAGCACTAGCCAATGCGACACATTTAGTGGATGCCAAATATAACCGGCGTTAGTCGTGAAAGGGTTAATGACAAACACAGCTCTATGACTTTCGCTCACTAACACAAAATAATTCATGCAAATTTAATCACAGTACATTTGGCATATATGGATCTATAAAACCAAGTAATATAAACATTTATTAATAAAAATAGAATTTACTAACTTTTTTGTAATAATATTCTTATCTAGCAATTCAAAGGATAGTCTCTCTGCTTCTTTAAAAGAAGAAGAATCAAAATATATGCCATCAAAATGTACCCCAATTTTCTAGAAAAATAACAAATAATAATTATAATACTACTTTACATGTATATGCAATTGAACTCGCTTATAACAAACACAAATTTAGTGATTCCAGATTTAATGAAGAAATTATGAACTTCAGATTGGTACAATGTTAATTAACCCTGAACTTTGCCTCAAGCACGATTCGGAATAACAAAATCATCAAAAGCTGCTAACCCAGAGCTCGGTTCCGGGTTCAAAGAATTTTGTTTCTTTGTCTCTCTTATAGATGGCATCATTTCCCTCGTTGTGTCATTCATGGAGCGTGTTTTCTTTGAAGCAGTTTCATTTTGATGATAAATCTTTTATCATGCATGGATAAGTAAACTTACAAGTTTTCATTGTTAATTGTTTCTGAAATAGTAAGCCATACAAGTAAGAGGACTTACTCGTTTGAAAAGACTAATTTAGTCTCCAGAAGTGATGAAGAATGGTCTGTGGTTGCCAATGTAGACACCTTGAACTACACTCAGGGCAAACATTTTGTGGAAATACTATTCAAACTCACCCCAAACTACACTCTGAGTAAATTATTTTGTGACACTTTTATAAAAATGAATTATTACTCATAACAATCAAATCTGTACTTGTACAGTGTGCTATTTATAAAAGACAAAAATAGCAAATAAAATCTAAAGAGAAAAGTTTTGACTTTGTTCATTAATGGCAGAAAAAAAGGCATATTTCAGAAGTTTTGTTTCCAAAAAGTAAATGCTTAAATGGTTAAAGGCAAATTTTCTCATTTTTAACAAGCAAAATATTAAAACAGAAGAAAAGTCAAAAATAGCAAATAAAATCTAAACACGTTAAAAGTTTTGACTTTGCTCATGAAAAATGTGAAGGAATGGGTTGAGAGGTTGTAGCAGAAAATCTAAACAGTTTGTTCCTTTTTCTAAATTCCTAGAGTCCTGTAGATGAGCAACAGTATGTCTGCATTTCAACAACAAAGTAATAGGTCCATAAAACATGAGTTTAACTTGTGCTTCAGATTACTCTTCACACGATGAAATCTCAGAACCAGGTAATTATGTCCATTTAATATGAAAGACAACACAGATTTAGACCTAGATTATATGCCCGAAGTTGTTAAATGCTCAAAATTAAGTCCTATGTCCCTATTTTGTAGTTAAATTAATATTATTCAGCAACATAATGATATCACCTTTCACATACCATTATGTTAGTCAAATGAACAACATTGCTAATTTTTTAATTAAAATTCCTTCCAAATCAATAAAAACAGTGTCCCTTGATATTAAAAATCTTTAATACACTTTTTCTGTAAACTATTTTAATTTTTTGATCCTCTTATACTCATTTTGTTTTCTTGTTGGCTTTACCATTGTGTTGCTCAAATTAAAACATTTTTTATAAGACTAAAAGGTAAAACTAAAACTAATACATTCTGCAAAAATGCAATAATACTATTTAAAACACTTCCTCTAATAAAAGCATATAAGCTTAATTAAGAAGATGGTGCATTAAAAAGCATTTTTGCTTATGTTTTTTCTTGTAGGATACCAATATCTCAAAAGCCCCATTATATTCAAAAACAGGGAAAAAAAGCAATATCAAAATACTAAAACGGTTTTTAAAAATCACTACCCAATTTAGGAGAAACTAACATTTCAGAAAAAAAAAATTGGCTTATATAATGTCTCTTCTGCACCATATACCACCTATACACCATAATTTCTGTCTTCTCCTTAATTTATCAGTTGTGAGAGATGAAGAAAATGTCTGATGATGATATATTCACTCCAAAAAATTAAATAAAATCAGTTCTTGGTTGCAGCATTCTTTGTTTTCTTGCGAATACCTTAAAATTGGTGTTTAAACCTTTTGTGTTTGCAGTTTTCATCTTAAGCAACAAAATGGTAAGTCAGATATACATTATTTACCCAATTATTCTGTCTCTAATAAAAATATCATTATGAAATTTGGCACACTTTTCAGAAAGATTACATTAATTATGTACACTAACTTTTATAAGTTAAAAAAAAACAAATTGAAACTGTTCAAAATTTGTTTTGCCTTTCTAAAAATTATGTCAATAGTTGTTAACATTATGATCTCTCAAGCCCTTAAAATATGTACTATCCCCTGTTATAGTGATATAGTCAGTGGATATTTCTACAGTTTTTAAGGCAAATGATACTGATGGTCATGTGTTTAAAGCAGTAACTGTTATTCAAAAGAAAAATTAACAAAATATAAATCAAGCGACATCATACATTTGCCTACAAGAAACTTTAAAATTAATTCTGCTTTAGAATCTACCTGCTATTTTAATATTAATTAGCAAAAATATGGCATGAATAATTGAATCATTTTTTTCAAAAAATATATTTAATTAAAATTTAGAGATATTGTTTAATTGTGAAGTACATTATATTTCCTATAAATAGTTATTACATCATATTGCATAAGTTATAAAATACAGCTTTGCACTTTTGTGGTAAATAGATTTAGTCAGAATCCAAGATTCAAGGAACACATTTATGGGTTCTGAGTCACTTGTTATAACCAGGTCCTAATATCTTTTATACAATTTCATCCTCTTCATTTTAGCATATGCTGACCAAATGTCACGTTTTCTGTAAATTGATTAATAAATGGGACTAAGATTTTTTATTCTTTACATTTGTTTGTACAGATAATTTTAAATTATGAAAACAGACTTTTACTTTTTTTATATGAAAATTAAAATAGCTTAATGATTTCTTTTTTTTTTTTTAAGCAATATAAATACTTTTAGAATTTGAATATTTTAAATCATGAGAGAAACCAGATATATCTGCTAGTAAAAGAAAAATGTTGATTTAATTAAATACCAAATCTTATATATCTGTAAAAATACATAAATAAAGTCATACCTTATAAATTCTATTATAATAATTCATACATGTACTCTTTATATCTTCCCAATCAGACAAAAGTTTTGGATTGCCTGTAAAAATATCAGACATAAACATTTAATTAAAAAAAAATACATATTTATACAAACTTTAAACATTATTTTTTCAATATACAGTACATAATAAAAAAAGGTATAGATATTAAATGAGTTTAATTTTTTTTAACAAATTAAATATATTTGAAGACACACTCTCCAACATATAAATGTTTCATTTATTAGAACCATAGGTTTATGACCAACTGAGACTCTCTCACCACTGAACTACCAGTGCCTGTGATTCCTCACATTCTCCCTCCTGTTATTCTAAGACCAGAATCTGATGAAGCCACAACAACACGTTTAAATTATTTTATTAACTATTTTTTTCATTTTATGGTTAGGAGATCATGCTTTGCACAAATTCAACTGATCAAAGATCCTTATATGTTAACTTTACAACATTTTTTATTTCATCTGGTGACTTATTGCATTATAAAACATACCACCTCGCAAAAATTACAAAAAACATAAATAAATATCTTAATGATTTATCCCAGAGAAATGAAGATGATCATTTGTTTTGTTAAATCTAATCAGCACCATTTTGAGCTTAATTGGATACATACAATCGACAGACACACAGAAGTTATACTAAAAATGGTGAATTTGTATTCTAGAGTGCCCAAAACATATAGATCCATCTAAAACTAGAGTTCTGATTTTTAACCCTATTTTAATACTTTCCCTATACATTACCATATATTATAGGGAAAACAAACACAAAAACTAGATTCATAAATAAAATACCTCAAATGCAGTAATAATTAATATAAATAATAATTTACATAACAAGTCAACTTAACATTTATAGTTTTTGATAAATTTGCTTTTAAAAATCATGCAATATCTTGAGAACAACTCATGCCAACATCCTGAAATTACTGCCCTTTGTTTATTAATGTAAAATTATAAATAAATGATTCTGAATTTAACATGACTGACTGATCTAAATTTTATGATTTTTTCCTGATGCCCATTCACTAATATTAATATTAGTCAAAAAGAACTTAATAAGCATTGTTAATAAATACTTACTGTTATTAGAAATTAGTAGAATATATATATATATATATATATATATATATATATATATATATATATTATACAGAGAGAGAGAGAGAAGCAAAGCTGAATATTGGGCTATTTTTCTCAAAATGTAGTCCGATTATAAAAAATAATGGAGACTTCCCAATGGCTTGAAGCACATAGTAGATCACATATTGTGGCAATCTATAATTTAGGTTAGGATTGGTTGTGAGCAGGGTTGGACTGGCCTATCAGGCGATCGACTCGAGCGATGCTCGATGGGCCATTGCATTTGAAGGCCACTTTGGTTCAAATCTGCATGAGCTCATGTCTGACCCACGGGCTGGACCGGTTTGAGTTTTCTAACAGTGTTTAGGGCTGAACCGGGCTTGGGTTTAGATTTTAAAAAGTCTGGTCAAACATATTTATTTTGAAAAAACACGTAAATGAATTTTAAAAGAACGCATGAAATTATTGCATCAATGTCATCTATATAAAGATCATTGTTTAAAAGAAACAAACTTTAATTTTTTGTACAAAAAGTTCACAAATTCAAGTTTTTAATACATTTGAATGAATACAAATCTCTTTGAGCCGAACAGGGCTGACACTCAATGGTTTTTAATTTGGGTTGGAACACTAGTTTTATTGAGCTGAGAAAGATGTAAGTCTGAAATTTCTGCTCATGAAGACCGCTACCAAGAGCATTCCAATCAACATAAAGATTTTCACAAACCAGAAACATGCATGTGTTTCTGATTGGTTCAGTCTCCGGACTACGGACTGGCAAGCACCTTGTCATATAGTATGCAGGCTGTTGAAAATTTGAAAATATGTGTAATGTGTAATGAAAACAGTAAATAGAATATGCTATCTAATAACTATTGTAGCTGGGGTAGAATTGAGGCATGCATAATCTTTTAGTTCTGAATAGAAGATTGATGGGGCACTTTTAAATATATCTCTCAGCAACTTCCGAAGATTCATCTCTTCAGCTCAAACGCTGGAGCTGTGATTCTTCATTGCAATGATGTAAATACTGTGGAATGGGTCAAGAGAACCTTCCATAACAACAGTCAGGTTCTGGGAGAGGCACTTATGGTCTTGAGTGCTAATGACCTTCCCAAACCTGTCAAGGTGGCATTTAAAACCAGGGATGTGTACACAAAGGAGCCGAGCGTCTTGCTGAAACGGCTGAACCGTTTCAACCCGGAGTTGAAGTCTGAGGAGTGGCGTGTTCTGCAAAACTTTGTGGAACCCCACTCTGTAAGATGGATCTTCGAGGTGGATTCGGAGGCTGCGGATGCGATTCGCAAAGCTGACCTTGGTGCATTCACCGGTTTGGACCGTGGAGTCTTTAAGATTCTTCGTGATCCAAACGAAAAGCCTAAGGGGAAGATGGAGATGGAGGAACAGCCAGCAGAACGGGCGACCTCCTCTCAGGTAAGTATTGGTAGTCTTGAGACTATGATACCTAGACTTAACGAACTAGAAATTGCTTCTGGTTCAGATGTTACACTTCATGCTAACCCTCCGATCTCGGATGATGAGTTGGAAAAACGCATGAAGGATTTTGACAATGATATCATGCTGGATGCTGATCATTGTCATGATACTAGGTGAATTTCTTTCTCCTAGTCTTTCGGTGCCCTTTTCTTCTTTTTGTTTATGGGCTGTCTTAAGGTTGTGCAAATTAATCTGCATCACAGTCGATCTGCCTCTGCTATTCTTAGCAAAAGGCTTTTCAATGGTAGAGCTGATATTGCTCTTATCCAAGAACCCTGGACCTGTAATGGAAAGATTTTGGGTCTAGGGATCAAAGGATTTAGTGTCTTTTATGACACATCCTGTACCAGACCCAGAGCCTGTATTGCTGTTAGCAACAAGCTCAATGCTGTTCATCTGATTAAATTCCTTGATGGTGACAATGTTGCTATCAATGTGAAACTTAAAACGGACGAACATATGATGGATTACATCTTTGCTTCTGCCTATCTTCCTTATGAAGATAAGGAAACTCTCTCTAAGGTCATTATTAATCTTACTGAGTACTGCAATGGTAAAAAAATGATCATTGGTTGCGATGCAAATGCCCATAATACTATTTGGGGTAGTAGTAATTGTAACCGCAGGGGTGATGATCTTTTGGATCAGATCCTTCTTCATAAGCTCTATTTACTTAATAAGGGTAATACTCCTACCTTTGTGACCTTAAAACGTCGCGAGGTTTTGGATATTACCCTGTTGTTGTTGTTGAAACCCAGACCGTCCGACCTACCAGAAAGGTGTAAGGTAACTGTTTGGACGGTCGGGAAGTGCCACCCAATTTAGACCGGAACCCAGTGGGGGAGGCATCCACAGGGACCGTACCCTCCTTCCCCTACCACCAACCTCTCGGAAGGACTTTCGGACCCACATGTTTAACGTGATCGTACTCCGCATGAACACGGCGGCAGTTTTGGCAGTGGCTGGAATCGAACCCGGGCCTACCGAGTGCAACTCCAGCGCGCTAACCAATGGGCTACCGCGCCCCTGGATATTACCCTGTTGTTGTTGTTGAAACCCAGACCGTCCGACCTACCAGAAAGGTGTAAGGTAACTGTTTGGACGGTCGGGAAGTGCCACCCAATTTAGACCGGAACCCAGTGGGGGAGGCATCCACAGGGACCGTACCCTCCTTCCCCTACCACCAACCTCTCGGAAGGACTTTCGGACCCACATGTTTAACGTGATCGTACTCCGCATGAACACGGCGGCAGTTTTGGCAGTGGCTGGAATCGAACCCGGGCCTACCGAGTGCAACTCCAGCGCGCTAACCAATGGGCTACCGCGCCCCGGGATATTACCCTGTGTAATAGTTCTGCTTTTGAGTCCGTAATTGATTGGAGGGTTTCAGATGATATATCTTTGTCTGACCATCAATTAATTTCTTTTTCTGTTAAAGGTCCTGTAACTGTTTTAGAGGACAAAGGTAGGAACCCTAGGAAGACGAATTGGGGTTCCTACAAAGAAGACCTTAGGGCCAATTTGGTGAAACACATTGGTGAGTATTCCTCTACTGAAAGCGTGGATCTGGCTGTTGACTTTGTGCAACAGGCCATCATCGGCGCCTTTTATAAAAACTGCAGAACCACCATAGCTGACTCCCCAAGGACTGTTCCTTGGTGGACTAGTGAGCTCAGCCGGTTGCGTGGGAAATGCAGAAAGCTCTTTAATAGAGCCAAGAAGAATGTTGATTGGCAGACTTATAAATCTGCCCTCACCACTTATAATAAAGCAGTTAGGGATGCCAAGAAAAATTCTTGGAGAACATACTGCGAAGGTATTAATGATACTCCTGCCGTTGCAAAACTTGTTAAGTTGATGGCTAGAGACAGAAATTGTAAACTTAACACTGTTAAGAAGCCCAATGGTGACTTTAATGTCACTGGTGAGGAGACTCTTAGTGAGCTCTTCGGAGTTCACTTTCCGGTTTCTCATCCTGTTGTTCAGAATGACAGTGGAATTGCTTGCTCCACCTTGTCTGACGACAATAGCTGGGGTATTGCTAGGAGCATTGTTACTCTTGATAGGGTTAAATGGGCAATTAATTCCCATAAACCCTATAAAACTCCGGGAACTGATGGCATCATTCCTATTCTTCTCCAGGAGGGAATAGAGATGCTTGCTCCTATTCTCTGCAACATCTACAGTGCTTGTATTGCCCTTGGTTATATACCAAATGCGTGGAGGCATACTAGGGTAATCTTCATTCCAAAAATTGGAAAGGACAATTACTATGAGGCCAAATCTTTTAGGCCTATCAGCCTTACGTCTTTTCTGCTTAAGACTATTGAAAAACTTATCGATAGGTATTTAAGGGAAGTGATTCTGGCCTCTAAGCCCTTGTCTAGTTCTCAACATGCCTATCAACCGGGCAAATCTACGGACACTGCTCTTTACAGTCTCTCCTTTATTTTAGAGAGAAATCTCAATGCCAAGGAAATTGCTCTTGCTACCTTTCTTGACATTGAAGGTGCCTTCGATAAAGTACCCATTGACACCATTCTTGTTGCTCTCAACAGAAGAGGTGTTGATACCACGATATCTTATTGGATTAAGAACCTGCTATCTAACAGGTATATCTGTGCATCTTTACTTGGAGAAAGTATGACTGTGCATGCACTTTCGGGCTGTCCACAAGGGGGTGTGCTCTCACCAATTCTTTGGTGTCTTGTTGTGGATTCTCTTCTGGAAAGCATTGATGTCTCTGGTGTTTCTTGCATTGGATATGCTGATGATGTTGTCATCGTTGCCAGGGGCAAATTTGGCAACACTGTCTCTGACATGATGTCTACTGCTCTTAGGAGGGTTGAAGCATGGTGTAAAAATGCAGGTCTTACGGTTAATCCGCAGAAGACTGCTTTAGTTGCGTTTACAAGGAAACGCATACTTAATCTTGGGAATATTTGCTTATTTGGGCAGAAGCTTATTTGCTCCAAGGAGGTTAAATTCTTGGGAATTTACTTTGACAAGGAACTTAATTGGAAGAGACACTTGGACTACTGCACAACTAAAGCCAGAAGAATCTTCTGGTCTTGTAGGAATGCTATTGGGAAAACCTGGGGCCTTAATCCCAGAGCTATTCATTGGATTTACTCGATGATAGTCTGTCCTATCATTTCTTATGGATCCATTGTTTGGTGGTCCAGAATTAGAAATGAAACTGCTAAACTTGATTTAGTTAAGCTTCAAAGGATGGTGTGCATTGCAATCTCCGGATGCATGAAAACCACTCCTACTGCATCTCTTGAACTTTTACTTGGTTTGCATCCGCTTTATATGCGTATTGAAGCAGAGGCACTTATCTGCATGAACAGACTCAAATATCTGAAACACTGGAAAGATTACTCAAGGTATCTATCTTGGGGCGAACTTAACAGTAATGTTGCTAGGCATCCTTATTTCTGTATGCCACCTGATGGCATACACGTCAAATTTACGTTTGATAAGCCTTATGAAATTCTTGTCCCCTCGCGGGATGATTGGAAGAGGACTCCAACCTACAATAAACATAATTGTTTTGTATGGTATACTGATGGCTCGAAGATTGGCACTAGTACTGGTGCGGGAGTCTGCTGCCCTGATGATGGCACTAAGCTATCTTATCCGCTTGGCAATTTTGCTACTGTCTTTCAGGCTGAAGTATTTGCCATTCTTATGTGTTGTAGAATTTGCTATGACAGAAAGTACGAGAATAGCCAGATTTTCATTTGTTCTGACAGTCAGGCTGCTCTTATGGCTCTGGGGAAATTCACTGTGACGTCTTCCCTTGTTTGGGAATGCTATAAAGCTCTCTGTAAAATTGCTAGTAATAATAGTGTCATTCTGTACTGGGTGCCTGGTCATTCGGGCATTCCTGGCAATGAATTGGCAGATGAACTTGCTAGGAAAGGCTCTAATACTCCTTTGGTGGGCCCTGAGCCAGCCTTGGGTATACCCAATGATCTTATCAGAAGAATTGTCTTTGACATCTTCAGGAAGCTTCAATGCAAGAACTGGCGTGACACTAAAGGGCAAAGGCAAGCGAAAATTCTCAATTGTAATTGCCCTAGTGCACGTCAAAAGGAACTTTTCAGACTCAGTAGAACTGGCATCAGGAGAGCTGTTGGGCTCCTTACTGGGCACTGCACTCTCAAGAGACATCTTAATATTATGGGTGTCTCCAAAGATTCGCTTTGCAGAGGCTGCAATTACAGCGAAGAAACTGCAGCTCACATTCTGTGTGAATGTGAGACCTACTCTGCTCACAGATTCGAACACATTGGTCGTCATGTGATTGAACCCTGGAAGCTGAACGACATTCCTGTCAAGTGCCTGCTTATGTTTGCATCGGCTACTGGTCTCTTCTCTTAGGGACCTTCACTTTTTGGGGTAGTACAATAGACCTCTGGTCGATGTGCTAGGCTCTTCTGGAGCCACCCACCTTTATATCATTCATTCATTCAATATATCTCTCATGAACAGTCAAAGCTTTCTCCCTTTCTCTCTCTCAAGCAAGGAAAATTGAAAACAGGCTCCAAGTGGAGCAAAATTTTGTCGATATCTCCATTTATTTATACAGAAAACATTTGAAACTTTCACTAGAAAATCAGGTGCTTTCAGGGTAGTTTAAATTGTGTTGAGCAATGACCTGATCCAGCAATGGCCGCAAAATTCTATAATCTGCACAACCTCTGGTCACAAGCTGTGTGGATTAGATGAAATCTACTGTATATATATATTTATGGCATATATATATATATATAAGAAACATACCTTTTTGCATCTTTTCATAAGTATGTTGCACTTTCTCATTGAATTTCAAGTCATTTTCACGACGAAAACGTGATGTCTTCAAGACCTACAAATTAAGACAAAATAAATTAAATTGAAAACATATGTATTTATAAATGTCACATGTGCACAAAGAAAATGGCTAAGATAAATAACTTAAACCTGTTTAATGATAAGAAATTGGTCAATGAAAAGTAAAATTTGGTTGAAATAATTAATGTTTACCCTATCAGTTCCTTATGGTTTATTTCCAAATATAAGCCAATTCATATATGAGCTTTGTTAGTATTTAATTCTACTGTAAAAAATTGACTGAAATCAAAACCTGTATATAAGATAAATTAAATAGATCTGCCTAAACATACAAAACATTGTCAAATATGTGAAACTTGCTGATCTGTTGCCACCACTTACATCATGTGTTTATACAGGCATTGTTTGCTTGCTTGTTTCAAAATTCAAAATTTATATAAAAAAAGGCTAAGGAAATCATAAAAATGAAACAATACAAAATGCACAATATAAAAACAACAGATAAAGCTAAGAAAATGTATAGTTCGATGCTTATAGGGAATAGACCGTGCACGTCATATCTCACTCTTCCAGAAAGATTCAGCCACACACAAGAGCCAATGAACAGATGTAATGACATCACAATCAGATCTCTCACGGCTCGAGTTCATGAGAAAATAATTGACAGCTATGAATAGGGATGTCACAAAACCAAAAATGATCCAATACCAAATAACTGATACGACTGGATTACCGAAGAACCGAATAATCTGATTCGACTCTGTCACAATACTTTCCTTATACATTATACTATGTATATAAGGAAAGTAAAAATTTGAAATGTTTGATCAAATATTATTCTGATTATCATTGTAAACAATTTTTTATTGCAAATCGAACCACTTGCATCATTACTGGAAGATTTCTGAAAATTTCCTGTCTAGATTACTGAAATTATAATTGAGAAGTTGGCATCTCTGTAGCTGAATTTTCCTCAATCAAATGCTACATGTTCCTACATTAATAACATTGTTTCAACTGTGTTTTTTATTTTGTATGTTCAAATTCTGCCATATACATATACATAAAGGTTTTTAATGGATTAATCTGGTTAAAATGTGATTAAACATATATCATACCAAAAGCTGTTTTTTGACGAATGAAACCCAACTCTACTTGAGATAGTATTTAATGATTTTCCACATTTAATTTAATAACCCTGTTTCCTTGGTCACTTGAAATTATTGCATAGTACAAAAATGGAATAAGAAAAAATTTATATTATTCAATTTAACAGTGAAATGTATATAAAACAAATGAGCATTATTGAAGTAAAATTATTCTTCCAAAACTTGCACCTTGTTTTCACTAAGATGAGTGCCAAAATGGCAAGAGAAAGATCAACCAGCCAATAGGAAGAGAAAGCGTGCAGGGAAAAGACGATTATTTTTCGAATGTAAGTCTTACAAGCATGTGTTTGCCTTCTGATTGGCTAATCAATTTCAACTCAAACTCATCGCCTAAAAGCAAAAATAAACAAGTTCAAAAATGTAAGCACTTCAAGTTTGAAAATAAGCTTTTAAAAGAATCAAAAACTTATAAAACTACAAAATTTAAATTTTTTTCCCTCCAAAAAAAAAAATTATAAAAAATAAGATTTTGGCAAAATATAACAATAAACTAAATTAAGAAACCAAAAATTTTAAATAAACTTTGCAAATTCAATATTAAGCACACACAAAAAAAAAACTCCAAAATATTAATTTTTAGTACCTCCATGAAGTTTAATGCAGATTTTTCAAGAGACGGGTCTTCAGCTACCTTATTATTATATCCAGTAAGAAGAGTGGCTAAAAATGAATGATTTAATCGTGAGTACAATAAATCATACATAACATCAAAATTAAAGAAAAGTTTTGATTACACTATCCTTTTATAGAAAAACAAGGATTATGTTTATCAAATTTTCACATTATGCAAAAAGAAAAAAATAAAACCATTTTGTTGACTTAATAAGAATTGACAAAAACCCTGACCATTATCATTTCTGTTGTCTAAATAAAAAATTATAGTTTCAGATATCCTTAAACAAATAGTCAAATCCCTCTTTAGGGCCAAGATAGCCCTGCAATTAAGATGTTGGGATTGCACATGGTACAGCCAGATTCAATCCCCTCCACACAACTATTTTTGTAGAATATGGGCACATTAAATCTGTAGGTCTGAAAGTCCATCCAGAGGTGATGGGTTAGGGGAAGAATAGTATGGTCCCTGTGGTTGTCATCCCCATTGGGTTCTGGTCTAAATTGTATAACACTGTCCGATCTGTTCCAAACAGTTACTTTAGATCATCAGATAGGTTGGAGGGTCTGGGTAGGAAGAAAGAAAAATTAAATTCTTCCATATATTCTAGCTCCCTCGTATGTATATTTGCAACACCTCCATGCAAGTTTATCAATGTCTGTACTTTATTTCCAATAGCTAACCCTGATAGGAAAATGTAGGAAGACAAAGATGCCACAAAGAAACTTTTTTATAAGCTTTAATTTATTAAGAAATAATCTTCAAAAAATTTAATCAACTTATTAATTGTAAATTATTCATTTCCAATAAAAAAAATTTATAAAAATAAAAGAAGTTAACTCATTAAGCACCGGGCCATTGGAAGTGCCATGCAATAGCCAAGAGACGATTGTTCGGGAAAAAACAACTGTCCGTGATGAAATTGGGCCAAATAAAGGTTAACAGCCATTCTGTACTCATGCTTTGATCTCACTTTAAGATTCATTCTCGCATCTATTTTCATGTCCTGTAATTTTGCTTCAAGGAAGTTCACTACCAATTTGTGCCAGTTGTGCATGTAGATGCCTTAGAACATTACACTATTTTGACAGGCAGCGCAGGCTGGGCTGCAGAATACCAATTGGTGATATGAATGTGGTTTAATGCCCAAAGACATTGGGGTGTTAACCTGAATATAACTGGTTTGAGTCCCGCCAGCGATGGTTGTCTTTTAACAAGAAAATCACCTCCTAGCTTTCTCTAATTTTCATAAAAAAAAAAATTTTAATTCAGGGTGATTATCAATGTGGCTTCTAAAACCACATTGATAGAAAAGAAACAGATCTATTTTGTTATGAGATACATGTTGGAGAAATGTTATGAATACAATATTACGTTACATCATTTATTTATTGATTTTAAACAAACTTAGGATAGTTTACATAGGAAAGCCCTTTTTAATATAATAAATGAATTTGGTATACTTTAGATTCTAGCAAATTTGGTCATCAAAGTGACCCTAAAAATATGAAGGCTAAAGTAAGGGTAGCCAGACAATTTATACATGAGTGCATTATTGACAGTAGGGTAAAATAGGGAAAATTGCTGACAACTCAGTTATTTAACTTTGCCCTGAAAAGGATATTCAAGGTATTATTAACAAGGATGGGTCAATTTTTAATAGGACAAGACAACGATTTATGTGTTATATGTTTTATAAATTGTAGGGATATCTTTCTAAAATTCTATAAATAAGAAAACTTTGTAGTAATTTGCAAAAAAATCGAATTATTTGCATTTTTTTTGTCGAGAAAATGGAACAAATTGTGATCTCCCATAAAAATCAAGAGACTAGCAATTACGCAATTGTGACAACATTGGTAATGAACTAGCATGTTAAAATCTTTGAACATCATCAAAATAACTGAAACATTCCATTATTAGTTAACAGGCCTACCTTGGATACAGTCGGGTCTGTTACATTCATATTTTTTCCTTATCAATAAAGTGTATGATGGACCAAAGTTGAAAAGGCCAATCATACCCATTTTTCCTGGGCAGCTCCAAATTTACAGCTTCAATTTTGGCTCTATCAGAGAAATTTAAAATGCAGATAGGATTGACTGCTGCTTACAAAATGTATTTCCATTCTGCTTTACGGTGTCATTGCAGATAGGTCCCTAAGTAAAAATGCCCATGGCCACAATCCGAGATTCCACCAGACCACATTCCTCCTGGGAGATAAATGGGATCAAGGTCAGTTAACTCCTCTAAATCTAACAATGAAGCGTGATTTAAGAAAGGGGGATGATGGAAAAGAGAACATAGTATGATATCTATGAAAGGAAACAAGGGGGACGGGAATCAAAGACAAGTCGTAAATTTTTGTCACGATCCATAATCACTGGACTCAAAGGGGAAATATAGGGAGTGTATGAACAGAAGAAAATATCTTTAATCATACCACAAGAAAACATCGCACAGCAATTTCTATTGTGCAAAATTATTGCGCTCTAACACAGGAACCCTGGGAAAGGGAATAAAAAAATTGATTTGGGGAGGAAGGAAAAAGGATGCAAATAAACCAGAAACGGCTAGCAATCTTTGCTACCACACTTTTCTGTTACTAGCACTTCATTTTTTTTTAACTAGCAATTTGCTACTTGCTATTGGACAAAATTGTGCACTGGGGCAGAGACATAGACATTGACTCTGGCTGATATAAATTCCTGTTTAATTTGGGAACATGAAAGTTTTGGGAAACTCTTAGGCCCAATCACTGTGAATGATATGCGGCATATTAGAACAAAGAACTGAATGAATTATTTGAACAGTCATATTAAAACTGTGATTAAAACTATGAGAATTAAAAGGTTGGGGCATGTGGAAAGAATGGATAACAATAGATATGTAAAAAAACTATTTAATAACAAGTAAGCTATTTAATTATAAGAACCAGAAAATCCCCAAAAAGAAGGTCCTTCAAGGGCTGGAGTGCCACTGTGTAGTGCTGTGTAATTTTGAATAAAATTAACATTTGCCGATTAAAGGATACACATTTTATTTATCGATGGATGCATCACATGTGCCACTTCAGTGGATATTCACATTGTAAATGCATTTTATTTAAAATGAAAAAATAACATGATAAATTATAAAAGAAGCAGAATTTTTATAACTACCTTCAATCAGAGACAAAATAAAATCATTGCTTAGTTAGAAGTTACTGTAAGAAATTCTTGAAATATTAGGCATTTCGTTTTCTTTATAAGAAATACAGTCTTTTAAACGAATTAAGAGAATAGAACTTTCTTTATTAAGATAAAAATAGCAGTCACTACAGCAAAGGCAGCAAACTTTCTATTCTATTAGAATTTTTTCTGTCTTGTGACTGCTGTCTTATCTATCCAGAAAAATGCTCTTTTGCCCTTTGAAGCATATAATCAACTGTTTATACTGTTGCTAATAAAGTGTTTATTCTCAAATTATATAATAGATAGCAGTTTTGAGTAAATTTTTATAGAATTTTTATGCTTATTTTTTTCGCAACCATCATCAGTTTCTTGATTCTCAACAGGATGGAACAATATAAAGACTCCAAATTTTGTAATTGGTTTTCACAAAATCAAAATTAATTACTTTATAGAAAATAACATGTCTTGGACACAACAAATTATTTGTACATACAATGAAGTTTGAAATGAAAATAAATCTAATTTTAAAATAATATGAATTACGGCCTTTAAGTCTTTCAATAAACAAAATAAAATATATGCACATACCTGCATCATAACCCCAGTCATTCACATGAATGACCTGTTTCACATTATGGCCTACAAATCTATTGAGGTTCGTCATAAATTGACTCCGGACAGCAGAGCGAAAATGGGTCATGTGACAGCGTTCAGCAATAGCAGGAACACTGTGATCAAAATAGAAATGATAAAAAATGTGCATTAAAGAAAAAATTATCTATATGAAAGGAAAAGATGCAAATTTTTATACTTTGTGCCCAAGTTATTTTAAAATATTTTGTAACATTCATTGAAAAATTTTTTTTTTTCAAATTGGCAACAACTTAGTGATGCCGAAGATTATCTGTGTTGAAGACCCAAACCATCCGACTCATCCGAGAACACAGAGCGGCAAATTGGAAGGCCGAGAAGATTATCTGTGTGACACAGTTGGCTGATCTGTGTTAACACATGCTACTCTTCATGTCCCTTTACATCCATAGCAGGCCTTGTACTGCTGATCACCAAATTCACCATTTACAATAAAAACAAGAAAGATCAATCATGCTTAAAGCATTGATTATGAAACACTTTCCAACTTCAATGCAATTTTATTTAAACAAGTCTAAAATGCAATACATTCCTCAGTAATATTTTGAAACTTATCACAATACTGCATTAATTTATTATATTTGAAAACTTAAACCTTCATCGAAAAAAATGAACTTCATTCAAATGACGGCATTGAAATATAAATTGCCTGGTTTAAACATCTCTAAAATGTTATACATTCCTCGGTAATAGTTTTAGAATTATCATAATACTACGATAATTTATTATATTTGAAAACTTCATCGAAAACAACTGAAATTCATTCAGATGACGTCATAGAAAAAATAACACGCCTGGATCTCTATAAAAACAGGATTTCATTCCGAACTTTCTCCCATTCATGTCATTCATCACAATACTACAATAATTTATTTTATTTAAACATTTTGTTTAAGACCATGGAGCTACAAAAAATTAAACTCTATGCTTGAAACTTCATCGAAAAAAATCGTCCTTCTCTTTATGAAATCAATTAATATTTCATTCATATCAGCCATGCAGACTCCATGGACTAAATTATTTTGTGTTAAAAAAATACAGGAATTCTAATACAACTCATTCTACATATTTGCTGTTTACATTTTACATAGGTGAAAAATAGGCTTAGTTGTAGAAATAATCAAATTTAGATGAGCATTTAAACTCAAATATATTGTCATTGCGTTGTTTCAGTATGCAGATGCACAGAATTTAAGCAAAAATAAAGTAGTTTTAGGACGGATACAACACTCAATATGAATTAAAAAGAACTTAAAAAAATCACGATCCATCTTGTTTCAAACAAGATGGATGCCATATATCATTTTGAAGTGGGTCATGTGATCGTTTCATATCATGGTCACGTGATCGTTTCATATAAGAGGTGTAATTATTATTTTAAAAACTACTGAATATATTTCGCTGAATTTTTTTTTATATATTTTATGGAACAATTTGAATATTACCTAAAATTTTCGAAGCAATTTGTGAATTTTAAATCCGCTTAGAAAATGTTTAAAAAATTAGGTCCCATAAGGCTCAATGTATTTCATTTTATCGACCCGGGTTCAATCCAAAACTAATTGGGTAATATTATTCATTTATATTCCCATAGGTTCTACAGACCGTCTGAACAACATACTAAAATTTCATTTTGATTAAGTCATTTTTACGGCAGCTATCGTGCTGACAGACAGACAGACAGACAGACAGACAGACAGACAGAATGAAGAAAGCCACAAACACTTTTCAACTTTGTTGTAAAGTGTTAAAAAATCACAGAGTGGCTACTTGGCAAAACTTGGTGATTAAAAAAACAGAATATTACACAAGGCTTATTTTTTTAATATTTCATTAACTGCACAAAACAAATTAATACAGTATTAAAATAACTTCAGAAAATTTCATTTTATTTTGAAGATTATTGCAGAAAAGCATCAGTTTTTCATACAGACAAAAAACAATAGATATAGTAAAAATTAGAAAAATAAAATCTGTGGCTACAAATTTTAATAAGTGTCTTAAAAAAAATGGCTAATTTATGGCTAAAAGAAAAAGATCCAACACCAAGAAATTAACAACATTGAATAATTCAAACCATCATTATTTAGTATTGACTATACTAAGAACATTGTTTTGAGAATTAACCTTTTTTCATTGGAAATAATGCTGTGAAAATATTAAAATTTCAATAATTTGAATTCTAATCATAAAAATGACTAGCTCATCATAAAAATGACTTCTGTTTAGTTCCAAGTTTTCACAAAATGTATCTACACATCAAAATTTGATAATGGTAAGTACATTCGCTCTTGAGCAATTTTAGCCACACCTCACAGACACAACACACATATACACTGGAAGAAGTGATGGGTGGGAGCAAAATAATAGAATTTTGGAGAAACTCGAAGCGGTAATATGAAAAATTTGGAGGTCAACACTAATACATAAGCAAAATTTTAATGCTTTAATTAATATCTTCTGTTCTAGCAAAAAGGCTAAAAGTATAAGAAAAACTTAAACATAATCAAAATTATAGAAATTGAAAAAAAAGTCTACCCAAATAAATTGCGGTTGGTTTGAAATGTTATTTTCCTAATTAATAATCACAGGAAAAACATTTTAATTTATAAAACCCGCCTATAGTTTCAAAATTCTGAATTTTGTACAAAATACAGGGAAATTTTCAAAACTAGCAATTTTTAGCTCAATTTTATCCTGACATTTATTCAAAATTATGAGTTTAAACTAATATCATGATGCAATACAATATACAGTTATGCACACAGAAACTTAGAATTTCAGTATTACCGAACCAGGTATGACCCTTGAAAATGTACATGGTTTTGAAAATACTTTTCACTTTTTCTAAATTATTTTATTTTTCATGTATGATAAAAAAAAATTCATTTATAAAGAAATTTTTTTCCAGCCTAACGTTGAGTCTATTTTATTTTCACATATGCTTTTCAGACCATTTTCAATAAAATATAAGTCACTAGTATTTAAAATACAAGTAAATAAGATTCTTAATATATATATATAGATTATAAAATTTACAGATATGTAGATGATCTGATTTGTCTTGTATTTACTGATAACTATGTCATAGATATAGATTTCTATCCGGATAATTTGGAATTAATACCTAATGAAACTTCTATTAGTAATAATATTTATTATTTGGATTTAAATCTAATTATAGAACCTGCTCATGGGATAGTTACTAATTTATATGATAAAAAAGATTTTTTTAAATTTAATATTAATAAATTATTACCTTTTAATTCCTGCAACTCGATTCAATTGTTTAGAAATATTATACTTAATCAACTTTTTAGAATTTATAGATTATCAGATAAAAAATTTCATGCTTTGCACATTAATAACCTCAAAATTACCAGTAAAATGTATAAATATCCTGCATATTTAGTAAATGGTATAGTTAATAAGTTTCGATTAGCCTAAAATTCTCATATTCTCCCCTTATTATCTTATTTTAGTCGTACTTCTTCATTCTCTTGAAATTATATTTTCATCTTTTTATCTTGAAGCTTTAACTGTTGAATATCTCTTTTTATTGCTTTTACGCAGTACAGTTTTTATTACTCTCTTTGGCAACAGCAAATCACATCTTTTCATTTCTGCATATGGCAACATTGGTCTAGCCATATTTTGCTTGTCATGGTTGCACTAATGAAGTGCATTTTAAGGTATTTATGTTTCCTTTATTGTTCCAATCTTTATGCTTGTCGTCCATATAACACAAGTTTATAGATAAAATCTATCTTGTGTTTCAGAAACAAGCTTTTTTGTGTTCATTTCGAAGGGATATATGGACCAAAGAGAATTTTTTCGAAATGAACTTATCTTAAGCCTTAAGCTCTTCCATGTGCAAGCTTTTTTGCTTGATTTTTTTGTTTTCTTATTTTCATTCCTCATTTTTGAAATTTGTTGATTGTCTTTGTCTTTATGACCTGCATTACGCTTTATTATTTCCTCTTTATGTCTTAATTTCTTTTATTTCTTTGTATTTTGTAGAAAATTTTGGAATAGTGTATTATGAGTTACTACATACATTCTAACATTGGATTTACTAATTTATATTTATATTGGAAACATTTTATTTATTAGCTGCATTTGCACAATAAATTAAATGTATATTGCATTGTCATTCACATTCTTATACTACGCTGTTTAGTTTATCTAACTTTTCATTTATGAACTATCCTTATTCCTAATTCCTTTTGTATGCTTCGTATTAAAGAAACATTCTATTTGCTATCTATTCAAATTTATGCTGTACTTGCGCTAAATTTAGTAATAGAATTTATTTTAATTTTTTATTTATTATGTATTACTATCTCTACTTTCTTCCAATGTTAATTGTAGTTTATTGTGGCTCATTTTCCTATTTTATTCTTTTCTTTTATTTGCTTAGGTTACTTATTATATTTTTGCTTAAAGTATTATTAATTATTGTCTTCCTTTCTGTTTTATTATTTGGTAAATATTTGTATTGCAATTATTCTTTAGCTATTAGTAATTTAATATTAGAAGTTTCTTATTCTAGTGCTGCCATCTATCGTTTTTAAATCTTACTGCAAATTTTCTTAGCTATTAGTAATTAAATATTAGAAGTATCTCATTCTAGTGCTGCCATCTATCGTTATTATTTCTTACTAATTTATTGGTTTTGTGATTTTATGACTGGGTAACTGCCTTTGGGATTTTTGTATTGGTGTTATTGACACCTTTTATAAACTGTACTTTTTAGTACAATCTTTTAATTACTTTTATGGACAGGATTCTATGTGAATTCAAGATTTACACAGTATATATTTTATTATACCTTGTATTTTAATTAATCTAGTTTAGAATTGATTATATTTATATTGTTAATCATTTCTTTTTATCTTGTAACATCCTCCTTACTACATTTTATTAGGTTTTACATGGACTTAGTTGTTTATATTTATATATAAGCAATTATTTTATTTTTATTTATATTATTTATATGTGTTAATGCCATACTCTTTATATTACTTAAACTATTATGAATTATACATCTTACTTGATTTAGTGACTGGCAAATATATTTATTCTTGTTATTATATAATTTGATAAATATTGCCTGGTATTTTCAATTTTGTTGGGAATTGTTTAGACCGTTATCAATTTACCAACAGTGTGCCATGGATTGTTTTGGATATAATAATTGCCCAGCTAAAAATTATAACTTCAATAAATGAAAGAATAAAAATTGTAAAACCTGCCCATTTGCTTCTAACTCACAAATTACTAATCTAAATAGTCATAAGACTTTCTGTAAAATTTTTAATTGCATCTACAAATTATCTTGTAATATTTGTAATTTATCTTATATAGGACAGACCAGTAATCCTATTCATCTACATATGAATGTACATAGAGATCATGTTAAAAAATATATCCATAATAATAATTTTCTTCCTACTTCTAATAAAATCGAATATAAACACTTTGCTCATCATAGTTTTGAAAATTGCATATTATGTTGAGTTGGTTTAGCTGTTTGAACTTCTACACATGTGTAAGTCAATTCTATTTTTTCAATTTATTCAATTCTTTTTAGTTTTTCAAATTCCTCAATCATTTTCCATTTATAGCTCATAGGGGCTTCTATTGACCTTTTGCTCACAGTAACAGGTCAATAAATGAAATGTGCTAATTGAAGCTGATGTATAGTAGTCGCCCCCTGAAGATTTTACTATTGCATCACCATTCTATTGACTGATGTTCCATTTTTCTTCAGTATTTCCTCAATCATTTTCCATTTATAGCTCATAGGGGCTTCTATTGACCTTTTGCTCACAGTAACAGGTCAATAAATGAAATGTGCTAATTGAAGCTGATGTATAGTAGTCACCCCCTGAAGATTTTACTATTGCATCACCATTCTATTGACTGATGTTCCATTTTTCTTCAGTATTTTTGTTTTAAATTTAATGAGTGGATTCTTGGTTTTTCATGTACATGACTGGCATTCTCTTGAGTTTTTTCTGGTTGGTATTTGAATACTTTTGTTTGTTATGGATGCCATAATATATCTCTTCAATAATTCTATTTTAATTCATCTTTATTACTTTATATATATATATATATATATATATATATATATATATATATATATATATATATATATATATATATATATATATATATATATATATATATATATATATATATATATATATATATATATATATATGTATATAATTGAAGAATTTTAATTTTCTTGTATAATTTATGCCAGAGATTGATCATATATTGAAATACTTCTGTATAGCAAAAATGAAAATAAGATGGTCTGGAGTGAATATTTGATATCAATAATGACTATAAGACAAGCTTGTGGAGATGTTAAAGAGAACATTATAAATAAAACAGGTACTAGATGATTGGTATAAAAGACCCCTTTCTCCCTATTCTATATATAAGTTAAGGAAATGAAAAAGAATTACATGTGATAAGTATTGGTAATTATAATCCCTTAACTACACCCTTGGATTATATATATATATATATATATATATATATATATATATGTACACAGGGTGTCCCAAAAACATTGATCTCGGCTTTTATTCCTAAAATATTGATCTTAGACATATATAATAAATTACAAAATTGCGTAAAAAAAGGTACAGAATTTTACGAAATTGATAAAAATTTTCAAGGGATTAAATTTAAAGAAATACAAAATTTAAATTTTTACACGGGTCCCGTACACCGTACAAAAACATTTCCAATGAATAAAATGTGCCCCATACACTAATAAGTTGATGTACAAAATTTCAGCATTTCATCATAAAAAGTCCCAGAGATATGTTTAAACAAAGTTGGTGAGGGATTAATCACAAATTAAAATGTAAATGTTTACAGCAAGAGTGCAAATGACATAATGCAGAAATGCAT
This sequence comes from Amaurobius ferox, assembly GCA_951213105.1. Taxonomy (NCBI): domain Eukaryota; kingdom Metazoa; phylum Arthropoda; class Arachnida; order Araneae; family Amaurobiidae; genus Amaurobius; species Amaurobius ferox. The sequence continues at coordinate 50,127,601 of OX578151.1, forward strand.
CATAGGCAAATAATATCTACCTCTTATCTTTAATGGCTCTTTGGCATGGATGTAAAGCATTTTGAACAAGTTTTGTAATCTTTGTGTATAGTTATTATTTCTACACAGTGTAGATACTTTTGTAACAATAAATAGTAAAATTATTATTTATTTATGTAATCACTGTTTTCTTTCATAATTTGTGTATGACCCCTGAAACGCGATCTGCCGACATGATTTTTCTGTTCTGAGAACCCATGTCGATGCATTGAAAAATGGTTTAAGTCAGCATTTTTGTCTTTTCATATCTCTGGGACTTTTTATGATAAAATGCTGAAATTTTATACACCACCTTATTAGTACCGTCAAAACCTTCTAAATGGTCACCCCGTTTTTACGGTCAGTTATAAATTCCCCGGCATGAAACTCATTCACAATATGCACTTTGAACCCCTGATTAGCGGCCACCCTCAGATACGGCCGCGGCCACTATTTTAATGATTCATTCCATTAGACTAAAATCTCTGTATAGACACAATCAAAATTTGAATTTTCTATACCAAAGATAGATTTCCAGAAAAAATTGCAACTCGCCTGAGTAGGAAAAACACCTGCACCTACAACAATGGTCATTCTCTAGGGACATTAAGAGCAAGCAATTAAAAGGGAGATAAGGAGTAATGGGAACTCCCCCACCCCTCAGTCACAAAGGAGTGGGATCCACTTCACTCGACTAAGACCACAAAGGGTACGGAAGTGGAGTGTGCATGGTCGTTAAATTAACATTTAATGCATTGCTTTTCCGGAATTTGAAGTCATATCAGTGATGAGATTGTAGAGTTCCGTGTATGTATAGTCACCCTTCTTTCGAAATGGCCATCATTAGTAATCATCGTGCTCTGTCTCTAAAAGATAAAATTAATGTTATTGAGTATAATGAAAAACATAAAGTGGGAGTTAGTACCCTCATGACTAAATTTAATGTAGGAAGAACTCAAATATGCTGTATTTTGGAAAGGAAAGAATATTGGCGAAACCAATGGTTGAAAAACGGAAATCAAAAAAGAAAAAATAAATTTCCTAAAACACCTGGACTTGCTGTAGATACAGTTGTTTACGATTGGTTTGTTCCTGCAAGAAACAAAAATCTCCCTATTTCCGGGCCAATTCTCCAAGAGAAAGCGAGAGAAGCCGCAGAAGAGTTAGGATTCACAGACTTCAAAGCCTCGAATGGTTGGCCGGATCGATTTCGTATTCGATATGAAATCGCGTTCAGGAAACTGGTCAGCGAATCTGCTGATGTCGACAACGGTGTGTGTGAAGATTGGGTTAAAAAAATACCAAAAATTTTTGAAGGATATTCAGCAAGAGATATCTATAACATCGATGAAACTGGACTGTTCTATCGAGCTCTTCCTGATAAAACGCTTTGCTTAAAATAATAACATTGCAATGGAGGAAAAATTTCTAAAGAGCGAATGACAATACTGCTTGGAGCAAACATGCAAGGTGAAAAGTTGATCCCTTTGGTGATTGGAAAAGCAACAAAGCCTCACTGCTTTAAGGGACTGGATATACGTGGCTTATCCGTCAAATTGCACTCTAATAGGAAAGCATGAATGACTTCTGATATCATGTTGAAATATTTGATAAACTTAGACAAGCACTTCGCGAAGGAAAAAGAAAAGTCCTGCTGTTTATGGATAATGCCAAGTCCCATCCAACAGACGTTCGCCTGAAAAACATAAAGGTAATTTTCCTTCCCCCTAACACGACATCAAAGTGTCAACCACTGGATCTCGGTGTAATCAAATCTTTCTAAGTTCAATACCGCAATCTACTTTTAAAGCATTTGATCTGCAAAATGAAAGAAGCTAAATCAGCCACAGAACTATCTAAGTCGATTAACGTTTTGGATGCAGTTGGATGGATAAAATCCGCATGGAATAGTGTAAAAGAAAAAATGATTTCTAACTGTTATCAAAAAGCTGGTTTCAGGGAGTTTGCAACACTCCCGACTGATTCAGATGAAGAATCTAAAAGTTTACAGAGCTTGATGGAAAAGGCCGGATTCGTGGGTGTATCGTCTGAAGAATATGCTCCTATGGATGCAGATGTGATGATAGAAGAAAACAACAGAGAAACATCCGATATCGTCAGAGAATTTGCAACAGAATCATCTGAAGAGAAGAAGTCGAGTGTGAAGAGCAAGGAGTCAGCATCAGAAATTACTCTGAAGTTTTTAAAGTGTTAGACGGACTAAGACATTTTCCTGTAAGCATAATGATGGCAAGGCATTAAATTTAGTCTCACAACTTAAAATACACTTCGAAGGAGAAAGACTGGTGGCTAAAATCCACCAAACATCAATTGATCAGTTCTTTCCCCGAAGGTAAATAAATTCAATGTATACTACTGTATGTTTTTTGCATATGAGCTTACATGTTGTGAATTTAATTGTTTTTATGAAACAAATGTGCACGTTCGCCACCAAGATCGCAGCTGGGGAGGGGGAGTCCTTCGCTGTCCCCCATCACATGAAACATGAACAAGGAATTCTACACATGTGTATTGTTGTGAGTCACAAGAAAGCTGTGACTACCTTAAAAATTCCAAGTTTCCTGATTTTACAGGGGTTTTTTTTAGGAATTCCCTAATATTTATAGAATGTTGATATTCCCTGATTTCTAGGTTCTGTAGCCACCCTGTTCCACTATATAACATAGCTGCAAGTTCTAGGATCAATTTTTAGGGATTCGGTACTACTAAGCATTTTAATGATCTTCGGTCACGATTATTCAGGATTGTTTTTTGACCACACGTTCTGTGAAGTTGATGGTTCACTGCCATTGTTTCAAGATTTAATAATGAGCTGAACAATTCGTAATCTGGTGCCAGTGATTTCAGCAATCTCCATGTATGTCTTCTGCCCTTGACACAGGCCAAGAATGTGGTCCTTTTTAACACTTTAAAACAAAGTTGAAAAGTGTTTATGACTTTGTTCATTCATTCTGTCTGTCTGTCTGTCTGTTAGCATGATAACTGCCATAAAAATGACTTAATCAAAATGAAATTTTAGTATGTTGTTCAGACGGTCTGTGGGACCTATGGGAATACAAATGAATAATATCACCCAATTAGTTTTGGATTGAACCCGGGTTGAAAAAATGAAATACATTGAACCCTATGGGACCTAATTTTTCACACTTTTTAAGCAGATTTAAAATTCACAAATTGCTTCGAAAATTTTAGGTAATATTCAAATTATCCCATAAAATATATAAAAAAAAATTCAGCAAAATATATTCAGTAGTTTTTTAAATAAAAATTAAAATAATAATTACACCTCTTATATGAAGCGATCAAGTGACCATTATATGAAGAGATCAAGTGACCCACTTCAAAATGAAATATGGCATCCATCATGTCACAAAATCGTGATTTTTAAAGTTCTTTTTAATTCATATTGAGTGTTGTATCCCTCCTAAAACTGCTTCATTTTTGCCCAAATTCTGTGCATCTACATACTAAAACAAGGCAATTACAATATATTTGAGTTTAAATGATCATCCAAATTTGATTATTTCTACAACGAAGCCTATTTTTCACTTATGTAAAATGTAAACAGCAAAATATGTAGAATGAGTTGTATAAGAATTGCTTCATTTCTTTAACGCAAAATTATTTAGCTCATGGAGTCTGCATAGCTGATATGAATGAAATATTCATTGATTTTACAGAGAGAAGGATGATTTTTTTCAATGAAGTTTTAAGCATAGAGTTTAATTACTTGTACCTCCATGGTCTGTTAAATAAAATAAAATTTTTAAATAAAATAAGTTATTATAGCTTTGTGATGAATGAAATGCTTTTCCAGAACTGCTTATAATGTCTTCAGCCATGATTGCTGTGAACTGATCAGCTGCATGCTGATTCCATTACATTTAAAGGTTGCATTGCCCACAAAATTATGCAAAATTTTGAAATGCATCATCACTCCTCAGTATTTGCATGTTTCAATCCATATGACGACTTTTTTTTTTTGGCTATCTAGTGTATGACATTGTCCGTTATGATGTTGATAAAACTCACAAGGTTGGTAATTCCAAACATGTATACTATTATACTAATACTTGAAAAATTTACAATTTCTAAACTTTATACACAGTAATTTCAGAGAAAAATTATTAAGAAGAATGTATAAATGTATCCAAAATCCAATATTTATAATCAGCAAAATAAAATAAATTAAATTGCACTTTTTCTTTTGAGTTGAATTTGAGAAATTTCAATTAGTTGTTATGGTTGCTTATAAATGTATTTTTTTTACATTAATACATATGAAAAGATAAAAATTTGAAAATTTTAATAAAAATATTTGGATTTTATAATCTTGTAGACACATGTGTTTAAAATTTTCTTCCAATAAAGGCATACTAGGCACTTTAGACCCCTAAATTTGTAGATCTGAATTAACTCAAACATAAAAATAACAATAAAATAATCAAATAACAAAGTACTTCTTAGTGAGAAAAGAAAATTTTAAAACATTTACATACCTACACTGAATAACAATATTCTTCTTCTTGATATTTTCAAAAAGGCAATTATCTTTAGTCAAGTTGCCTTCATTAGTGGCTATATCGAGCAAGACAATCTATAAGCAAATAAAATTATTTTACATGATTGAAATTCCAAAAATACTTTGTATGACCATAAAATAAATAAGTATAGAATGTGACTTTACATACAATCAAAAATAAACTAGATTAGTATAGAACAGACATCAGTATGTAGAGATAAGTATGTAGAAAAGCTCCCCCCGCGCCTGTGTGAGATATTGGCTTCCGTAATGGGGAAGCATTCAAAAAATCTAAGACATGGCTCAGTTAAAAAATTTTAAATTAATCAACAAATTGGTTTATGGATTTTTTTTTTCAGGAGAAGTCTACAATATATTTAAGAGCTACTGTGAAATGATAAATGTTAGATGGCATGTCAACTGTTTTATATCGTAATATAAAAATCGGAGAGATTTAAAATACACAAAAAGTATATATTTTTTAATTCACAAAGATTCATCTATTAATCATATGAATTATGTTCATAGTTTATTTGAAAAGCAATTTTTTTATCTTTCCGATGATGCAAAGTTAGAAATTCTGTGATAATATTTTGAGTCACTAAGAAAATGATTTGTGTGAATATTGCCCAAAAATGTTGTAAATCGGGCTAAAACATGCCATCACTAAAAATGAATTCAAAATTTAAAAAAAATAATGCTAAGGTGCCCCTATTCAGGTCCTGAAGTACCTGTGTACTAGATTTCATAGTTGTACGATGCTTAGATTTCTCGCTACAAACTGCACACACACAGACATAGACACACATACACAGACACAGATATTTTCTTTTATTATGTTAGATAACTACATGAGTGTCAAAAATGACAGGTAATAAATAGTCATCAAAAATCTATAATAAAGAAATAGCTGTTTGCATCATCTGTAGCAAAAAATCTAAATGTTAATATGAAATTTGGTGCACAGGTACTTCAGGACCTCGGACGATATGCCTCAGCAATATTTTTTTTCTATTCGTATTACATTCATAGTTATTTTATGTTTTATCCTGATTTACAAAGATTTTGAGCGATATTCATGCAAATAAATTTCTTAGCAACCTAAAATATTATCACAAAATTTCCATCTTGATACCATAAAAGAAAAATCAAAAAATTCTCTTTCAAACAAACTTTGACTGGAATCCATAATAGATGAATTTTCATGAATTTTTGAAAAATATATACTTTTCATGCATTTTAAACCTACCTGATTTTTATATTGCGATATAAAAAAAATTGACGAGCAATCCAATGTTTATAATTCAACACCAGCTAATATAAATATCACACAGTGCTCCTACATAAAAAATTATTTCCTCAACCCATCTGTTGATTAAATATAAATTTTTTAACCATACCTTTTACAATATTTAACTCATCAGAGCTTTCTTCATGAAGTCCGGAATGTACCCAGGATTCACACCAAGCACCATCTATTAAAAGATACATTTAATAAGCCTTTTCCTGGTACTAGAATAAAAAATACCATCAGAGTTTACAAGAATTTGCTCTTCAAAAATGTGCCATTAATTTTAATTGAAGGAGCTTATGTAGTGCATCGAAAGAGTTTATATAGGATGTATCAAAAGAGCATATTTAAAGCATATTATGCCTGCAGTGCCCACACAGAAAATAACGGTATATTTTGGGCGAATCAAAAGAGTTTATTTATGGTGTATCAAAACAGCATGTTTAGGGTATATCAAAAAGTTATTTAGAGTGTATAAAAAATGTTTTTCGGGAGAATCAAAAGAGATTATTTAGTGTGTCAAAAAAGAGCTAATTTAGGGTGTATCAAAAGAGCTTATACACCCGCACAAAGGGCAAAAGATGTATTTAGGGTGTAATACACTGTCATATTTAGGGCGTAGCATTCAATGTGCCCAACACCAGGACAAAGATGTATTACATACCAGAGCAATAAAGATTCATCTTCAGATATTTTAATAGTGGCCATTAGTCACTAAGAACAAAATTTTTAGTGGCTAACCAGAAAAAGTTAGTGGCCAAAAAATATTCAACGATGACAGGCGTTTATAATTAAGTTTATATTGATATGTTATAGATCTGGTTGTTGATTGAAAGTACTTAAAATTATATAATTATATACTCTTATATTGTTATGTTTTATGGGGAGTAGGCCAGAGACATCCTATTTAGAGAAAATGTAATGGTATAAAAGAAATAGATAAATTTAAATTGCAAAAATTGATTTAAATGCATTCAATCTCATTCACTATAGCCATAAAAGTTACATATAAAAATTAGTATGTTTCCAAATTAATTTTGACGAAAAATGAATGACAAAATGAAGACAGTAACTAGATAATGATGATTCTTTAAAATATGACAATCACAGAGCAACACAACATTTAATAATAAAAAATAAAGATTCAATAGGGTTGTCATGGCTAAGAAATACCTAAAAAACACAAATATCTTAATTTTTGATAAATAAAGGATTTCTTTGACACAATAACCATAAAAATATTAGAAAGCAATCAGATTGCAAAAGTGGAAAATATTTTTCTCATTAGACGACATATCCCGAGGAACGCGTACAAATACAGTTTTTCGCGATGTTTATTAATAAAATGATGGGCTGCAAAATAGCCCATCATTTTATTAATACATTTGAAAAATAGCTTTTCCGTACAAAATATTAAATTAAGAAATTGTAGTCGATGCAATCAGATTTCAAAAGTGAAAAATATTTTCCCCATTAAAAGACATATGCCGAGGATTGCGTACTAATGCAAATTTTCATGATGTTTATTATTAAAAATAGTTCTTCAAAATAATCCTTCATTTTATAAATAATAAACCTGAAAAAAAAATTGTGTATATAAAACGAAATAATTATAAAAATTTTAGTCCATACAAATAGATTGTAAATGTGGCGGAAAGATAATCATTGTTCATTTCTCTTCAGACACTGTGGGAATCGTCGCTTGCGAGCACTGATTTCGCAATCGCGGAAAAGCAGATTTCAGATGTAAGAAAGGGGAAAATTTGATCTCAAAACTCATGGCTTTGTTCCAATTTCATGATATTTTGGGAGACATTCAAGATCGATTTAATGACTATAGCAGAATTTTCGTGATCTGTAGATATCCTATGAACAGGGAAAAGGATTTTCGACAGTGGAAAGAAGAAAATTTCTGGGACAGAAAAAAACGAAATAGCGGAAAATTTCGGATCCACGGAAGAATCCAGTAAAACAAACAAACATAAAAAAAAAATTATTAGATAAAATTTCTGACAGGCATAAGCGGGAACACACACGTTTAGAGTTTTCGCTAATTTAGGAGTACGTAGTACTTGACAAAATCTTCCGAATGATGCGACTTGAAAAGAGCAAGATTATTATAACAGAGACTGTACATACTCCCTCCTACTACGCCAATAAAAATGTCAGCTAATAAAACATAAGACAGTTTGAGTTAGTTTACAGGAGTGGAGCTGCCAGCCCCGTCCCCTCAGTGTGGCAAAATCATGATTGATTGCGATTCGCGTGTATCTGCAGATTCAGCCCATGATTCGTGCGTAGTTACGGATTCAGCCCGCATTTCGCACGTAGCTATGGATTAGGCCCGCGATCCGCGAGGCAACCGGCTACCGGTATTGTGGAACAGAAAGGATTCCAGAGAAATTTTGGTCACCAGAAATGGCGACTTACTGCAATAATTTTAATCACTATGACTGCAAACTTGGTTGCCAATGGCGACCTGGCCACCGCGAATCTGCATCTTTACTGAGCAATGGTCTAAGATGTGATTAGGTGTTTATTTTGAGCATTACTCATCACTGGGGAATAGTGGCAAATGATAAATTTGTATTTTTATGAAGTCAAAGCTATATTTAATATTACTGAAAACAAAAAATGTTGTTGAAAAATAGGTAGAACAGATTGTTTTCTAAACAAATACTGCAAAAAATATCTATATTATTTATTATTATTATTTTTTAAAACTCAAGGGACACAAAATTGACAATTATCAGATATTCAGCCATAGGACATATTTCAGAAATATAGAACAAGTAGAAGCACTGATTATTTATAGTACAAGAGCAAAAATACTAAAGTAATTGTCAAACATGTAATCCTTAAAATATTATATTAATATTTAAATTAATTGTACCCATATAAGTAAAACAGAAACATGTATAATAATCAAGCAAGATAATTACCTTTGAAAATACATGTTTATCCACAGTAAATACCACAGTCTTATAATTTTCATACTTTCCATCAAACTGTATGTCAGTAAAACCTTCTGCAGTTGGAAGACCCTAAAATGTACATAAATGCATATAATAAAGACATTTTAAACTACACTAGAAGTTAAGCTCATCATAGGATGGGGGTGCATAGTTACATATACAGGAATTTCTTCCATCCACTTGCCTGCAGTTATTGCAAAACATATGATCAAATACCACAAAAAAATGAAATAGGATGCATAAAATTTTAAAGCACATGTCCTATAGAATATGCAAAAATTTTCCCGTTTTTAATGAAAAAATTCATTTTGCAGCAGACAACAAAGAAAAAATTCAGACAAGAGGCTAAAAGATACCACTTTTTAGCTGCTAAATCCAATTCTACTATAGTAGAGAGGACCAATTTGTAAATGTGCCAACTAAAGAACCAATTATTTGAAACACAGTCCACACAGGGACAAACTTGTATGTAGTGCTGCTAACTATTTCGGTTTTCTCAGATTCAACCAGTCTTATTATGCTTAGCTTCAGGAAACTGATTTTTGATTAAAAATATAATCTGGTTTATATACTAAAAGAATATATTAGAATATATTAGAAACACATTTGGAGAGCATATAGAATTTGATAAATTTTGAATCAAAAATTAATTTATTTGTTGTCATTTCGTAAGAGAATGAGAATAACTGCCAAAAGACCCATGTTTGGGGAGGGTCCCAAGGCTAAGAAAATAAATCTGCCAAACAGTTAACAACACCAAAGTCAGAAAAGTTTGTGATTGCCGATTTAATTGTGAATTTTAAAAAATGTTACCTATTTTCCCACTAATTGCTGTGTGTGTGTTGTTGAGACCCAGACCGTCTGACCTACCAGAAAGGTATAAGGTAACTGTTTAGATGGCCAGGAAGAGCCACCCAATTTAGGCCGGCACTCAGTGGGGCATCCACAGGGACCGTAGCCTCCTTCTCCTACCACCAACATCTCGGAAGGACTTACGGACCCACATGTTTAACGTGATCGTACTCCGTGTAAACATGGCAGCAGTTATGGCAGCGGAGAGAATCAGACCCAAGCCTACTGAGTGCAATTCCTGTACACTAACCACTGGCCTACCACACCCGCTGTGTGTGTGTGTGTCGAAAACCCAGACCACTCGACTCGCTCTAAGGCATGAATGAAAAGCTGAGCTGTGTGTGTGTCAGAGATTATGAAAAGCTGAGCTGTGTGTGTCTGAGTTTATGAAAAGCTGAGCTGTGTGTGTGTGTGTGTGTGTGTCTGAGCTTACGAAAAAAAATTTAATATTAAATCATGATTCATTAAAATGCCTGTTTTATTAAATATAAAATATTAAAAACAAAAAAAAATTAGAAACAAATCCTTAATAAAAATGAATCAACAGAAATTATTTTAAAAACAAATGTTTATTTGTAATTCGATTGTCTAAAATTTTTTCAACATCATTTTTTGGTGCATCGATATTAAGAGAAAAATACTAAATTTATTATTTTTAGATAGCCAAAATATAAATAAAGATGATTTTTAATAACAATTTCTGCTGATTCCTTTCTATTAAGGATTTTATTCTAACAAGCTTTTTTAAATATTTCATATTTAAGCATTTTATTGAATCATTTGTTTTGATTTGATATTAAATTAATGTTTTCATAAATTCCCACACACATATATAGCAATAGCATTAAATTGACAAGGAAATGCATAATGTTTTTTTAAAATTACCCACAATCAAATCAGTGAAAACAAATATTTTCCAAATTTTATTATTGTTGTTGAATTTTTATGTTTGAGTTTTGTTTTCATGCTTTGCCAATAGATACAGCCACTTATGTACTCAAATCCACTTGTGCTGACAACAATTTCTTGCATGACGTGAAACATCACAATGTTAGAGCCTGTGTTGATACAACAGTTAAGCTCTGTTTAACCAATATTTATAATTAGTGTATTATACTTTTAGAATCAGTATTTAGCTTTCATAATATATAAATAAATATTAATAAAAATATATTTTCATTAAATAAAATTTATCGAAATCATCATAAAATGTGTTGTTTACTTTGCTAATTTTTAAACATTTCACTAGGATATGTTCTAGGCCCTCTTTTCATCAGAGCCAGAGCGCTGTCCTACTTTGCACATTTTAAAATCAAGTAAATGTAGGCACAGTTTAGCTTAACTTTTATGCTAAAATATGTATGTTATGTACCTTAACATATATTTAATATTTTGTTTTCTTTAAAACATTTCAGCTTGTGTTTTATTCAAAACTAACTATTTTTCATATAAGTTTACAATAGCTAACAAATCTCATGAAAATAGTCAAAAATTAATAAAATTTCAACAGAAAAGTCCATTTTTGTAGAAAAGTAGATTTCTACAACATCAGATGCATTTGTGTAGTTGCATAAAAAAAAATCATTAAAATTTGCTAACTAACCATATCACATTCTAACCCCACTAATTTAGATTGCCTACCTTTCAAAATTAGCAATCCTTGCAATAAGTAATAAGATAGCAAAAAAATTTTAGTACATCAATAAGGAAACAAAATTTTGAGCAAAAAATAATAACTGAACTTATCAAAATACCTGATTTCTCAAAAGCTTAACAAGCTCATTGGGAGTAAGGGATACTTCAGTTTCTCTACATACATTTTCAATTACTGACCATGGCACCTTAAATTCAATTATTGGGCTGAAAAATTAAAAAAAAAAAACTTACTATTTTACACATTAACAACACTGAGTGAGTGCACTTTCTCTTAAAAAAATGTCAAGGATTTTCAAGTACTATGCAAATTTTTTCAAGGACATCAATCAACCCTTCCTTGCAAAATTATATGCATTTCTGAACAGAAAAAATCATAGCAAATTAATATTGTTTATTGAGTCAAATTAATGAGTTAAAATATATCAATAATACTACAATTTGTTAAAAACTAGCTTTACGAACACTTATAAATAAAATATCTAGATTATATTAACTAACTTTCTAATCAATGAATTATTAAAAGTAATCTCTTGAAATTTGCAAAATCGATAGTGACAGACTTCTGATATTTTTTTACAAACTTTATAAAAGGAACATAAAATAAAAAAATATCACCATAATTTCAAAGTGATCAATGCTAGAAGCCTGTGACTTGTCCGTACCTAAAGAAAAATTGAATGGTGCTTGCAAAACCATGCCAGAGCAAGTTGCTAAGAAAAGTTTTTGGAAAAATGATATTGCTTAGAAAATTTTCGGAAAAGAGAAATTGTAAGAGAGCTTTGCAAGAAAAACAGAACTTCTCAGAAAAGAAAACTCACAAAACATTTTCATCACTGTATTTTCAAGCATTTTCAAGAATTTATGAAAGTGCTTGAATTGCACTTTAAAAAAATGTGAATTTTCAAATACGAGAACTCAGCTATTCAAAAAAGAATGAGAATGAATTTATTACTCATGAAATATATTAGAGAGTCTATCTTCATATGTTCTTTTTCGAAGTAGTCACCATTAACTGCTATACACTTGACTCAACATGTCTGTCACTCCTGGAACACATGCTGGAACCCATTTTTCGATATCATCTTTAAAACTGCCTCCGCCTTCCTCAAAACAGCCATTGATGAATCGAAACGGGGCCTCGAAGCTCTGATTTTAAACAAGGGAATCAAAAATAGTCACACAAAGTTAGGTACGGGCTGTATGGAGAATGTGGCACAAAATTATTTTCCTTTTCGAGCTAAATATTGAGTAACAATGTTGCAATTTTCAAATGTGAGGGCATGCATTACAGTGATGTAAGTGCCAATTAAATGCATGCAGCTCAAGTCGTTTTTGTCAGATATGTTCAATCAGAGTCTTTAAAACTGCCACATAATACTAATCAGTAACAGTTGTATGTTCAGGCACTGCATGTTAATAAACCATTCCATGGTAATCAAAGAAAAAAATAACCATAAATTTTCCTGCAGACTTTACAACTTTGGTTTTCTTTGAAGTGGGAGAACTTGGTGGTTTCCAAGCTGTGCTTGCCAGTTTGCTTTCAGGATTGTAATGGTGTGGCCATCTCTCATCAGCAGTAATAATGGATTTCAAGTATGCCTCACTATATGCTTGTTACAACATTTCACATGCTTCTGTAGTAGATTTCTGCAAACGAACACAAAATTTCAAGGTATATTGCTCGTCACGAACTGACACCATTTTCAGTTGGCAAAAAAGAACTCATCGTGTATTTGTGTTCTATTTCAGCCAAATGCATTGTCAGATTTACTTACAATTTTTTTCCCCAAGCAGATGACATCTGAGCTATTTGCAAAGCTTTATTTTGCTGCTTTATTTCTGCGTTTTTAAAAATAAATTCATTGTCAATCTTTTTTGACTAGTCCTTATACTTTCAAGGCTTTAAAAATGGTCTGAAATGCAATCACCTGTATGCATCCTGTAAACATACAATTAATATGCAAAAATTTATAAAAAGCAACAGATTTTTAATAACAATCAAACTAAATCCAGTATTTCTATTATAAAAGAAAGCATGCAAAATTTAAAATAAATGTCACAAAACCTGTTAAATCTATTCACTCTAATTAATGAAGATATAACATTGGGACTAATAGAAACTTTGGCAGCTTGTCTATTCAGCAACAATGAAATAACCTAGAAAAAAATTCATTAAAACTTAATAAGTTTTTTGTTTAAGTAAAATAATAGGTTATATACTATATAAAAAAAAACACTGTCTGTCTGTCACACTCATTGAACTCTATTATACAATTGCTGTAAATGCTTATCACACTTTACATTGTTTGGCGGCACTCTTTTCCCGAGTTTATCAAAAACCCAGACCACTTGACTCGCCTTAAGGCATACAGAGTTTGTGAAAACTGTCTGTGACAGTTTTCACAAACTCCGGACAGACATTCAGCAAGACTTCCTATTCTCCTTATTCAGAATAATGCTATCAAGATCTTTGGGTTTGAAGAATCTGTTTTTAATCAGGCAAATTTCAAATATTCCAAAATTCTGAATTATTATATAACTTTCCTAAATATACAATTTCATGGTGAAATTTGCATTTGTTCTCAAGTTGATTTAGTTTTACACATAAAAGCATGCTGTATATACTAATAGAAATAGGCAATTGTTTAGTACTCCCAAAAATTATATCAAAAGTATTCGATAGGTGCCAGGGGAAGGGGAGTCAAGACAACAAGAGCAGAGCTACAATGTGATTTCATTTCATTCTGTAGCATTAAAATAAATATATCATCATTTTTTAGCATAAATATGGTGATTTCATACAGCGCATGCAGTAAGACAAAGCCTGACAAATTTCAGTTTCATAGGTTAGAAACAAAACAGTACTATTCTTATTTTTAATTACATAAAAATGAAAGTATAAATATAATAAATATGTTTGATGAAAAACATAAATGTCGAACTTTATCTGTTTTGAATTCTATATGTGGTAATTTTTGACAAAATTTATCAAATACAGTACTATTCTTATTTCTAATTACATAAAAATGAAAGTATAAATATAATAAATATGCTTGATGAAAACATATTTATGTTTTTCAACAAAAGTTCATCAATGTTCAACATTTAAATGTTGAACTTTATCTGTTTCGAATTCCATGTAGTAATTTTTCAAAAATTTATCAAATGCAGATTGTCATGAACAATAAGTATATGCAAAGTTTCAAGTCAGTTGAACATTGAGAACTGAGTTAAAAATCAATCACAAGATGTGAATGTAACACTGTAACAATGCAAGCTAATTAAAACCATGTAAAAAAACATTCACCCAAAATATAAAAAAATTATTAATTTTAGAATTTATTTAGCCAATAAATACGTTGACTGAAAATAAAGGAATAAGATGCAATAAGATGCTATAAAAACATGAAATACTGTTTAATTATTTTCAGAATTTGAAAATAACCAAAGAAATCATTAAAGATTTCATAAAAAATAAAACTAACATCTTATTTTAAATTACTTGCATTGCAAAAAGTACATTCTAATACAACCAGAACAAATTGAAAATTGTAAGAAGTAATTTTGTTTCAAAACGTTTAGTTTAAAATATGCTTTATTTTAGAATTATCATTTTAATTATTCATTATCTTTCCAAAAAGTTAATGAATAAATATAGATAAAAGGCACATAAATTACCTGAAAACTGGTCTGAAAAGCTGCATTTCTGTTTAATTTGCAGTAGCAATACACAATAATTTATGGTACATGCCATGAATAATTTATATTGTAATTATATGTTATACTTCTCATGGATTCATTAATTTTATTATTCATATATTCATTATTTTGATTTCCTAGTCGTAGACTACATTAATAAATTGCCACAATAATATATACTGAAACTGAATTTTCATATCAAATAGTTTTCTTTCTAACCAAAAATATGCACATACACTCTTTTGCAAAAAACATGAAGCACCATGAAGAAAGTGACTGTTTTTATTGAAATGAAATATGAGTACTGCTCATACACAGGTAATGAAATGATTACAAAATCAAGGCCGCAGGACCCATCAATGATTAGCAATTGCACATTAAATTTTCAAATCAGTAATTGATGAAACCCCCCTTGGTGGCAATGCATGCTTGTATAAGTCTAGGTAATGGCTGTGTGCCTGTTGCAAACCCAGACCACTCGACTGACCCAAAGAGTTTGTAGCAGCTGTTTGAGTGACTGGGGCTGTGTGCCTGTTGTTGTTGTTGAAACCCAGACCGTCCGACCTACCAGAAAGGTGTAAGGTAACTGTTTGGACGGTCGGGAAGTGCCACCCAATTTAGACCGGAACCCAGTGGGGGAAGCATCCACAGGGACCGTACCCTCCTTCCCCTACCACCAACCTCTCGGAAGGACTTTCGGACCCACATGTTTAACGTGATCGTACTCCGCATGAACACGGCGGCAGTTTTGGCAGTGGCTGGAATCGAACCCGGGCCTACCGAGTGCAATTCCTGAGCGCTAACCAATGGGCTACCGCGCCCGGGGTTGGCTGTGTGCCTGTGTAACACAAAGACTGATTGGGACAGTTGGCCATGTTGCCTCTACACACGTACCTGATTGTTATCTGCTGAAAGACTGAAGCGTGATTCATTGCTGAACACTATGCGATGCTAGTCTGCTCGCAGACATGATGCTCAGCTATGACACCACTCCAAACGACTCTGTCAATATTGTGGGGTTATGGGCAGACATCTTAAAGGCCGCCGTGAGAGTAACCCCACCTCAGCCAAGGGCCGTAAAACAGTGGAAGATACCACGGGTGGTATGGAAGAGGCTGTAGCATGTTGGATGATGGACAATGCTGCCGTTGGACCAGTTCGGGCCTGTCACACAATCATCCGATCTTGCCTCACATTCCTGCACCTTGGCCTTCTAGAGCTTTCATTCCGCTGATGAGTTCCTTGCAGCAACCATTGCTGTCAGCACCTTTGCACAGCAGTATCCGTTCGGTACAGGTGGCAGCCTATTGCTCGGTATAACCAGCCAGCTTCATGCATCCCGACTATATGACCACGTTCGAACTCATCTAATTGCTTATAAGGTCTTCGGCAACGTCATAACGGTATTATTGGTTGTGTCTCCACAGAACTGCAATGCCAAGAATGAGTAAAGATAAACCGTCCACATTTTTAACCTGTTTTATAGGATGCTAGTTGGGCAGTAAAAACGTGCACTATGACTGAAGTTAACACTCATTGGTCTTGCAAATTTAATCATTTACATGCTTGGTATAAAGGAATTTGCATGCAAAATTTCAAGATGATCAGCTTAATTTTTAGGGGTGCTTCTTTTTTTTTGCAAAAGATGTAAATTTAATTTGCATTGAAACATATTATACACTACCCAGGGATCCCATTTCAGCGCGAACCCGCGAGATTCTCGCGAAATCCATAAAAAATCTCGCGTAAAAATTTAGACTGCGCGAGAATTTCTCTCTCTCCAGTTCCGGCCTAAAATTATTTTTTCCTTCAAATTGGATACCGAGAAATCCGATGCCCGATGCCTAGAGATGCAGATTTGAGGTGGCCAGGTTGCCATTGGCGACTAAAATTATTACAGTAAGTCGCCATTTCTGGCGATCGAAATTTCTCCAGAATCCTTTCAGTCCTACGGCGTCCGTGGCCAGTAGATCGGGGCGATTGCTTCGCGACCGCAAATCGCGATCAATCGCCTTGTTGTTGCGAATCGCGGGCTGATTGCCACGCGGTCTCCGTGTCCACAGGTTACAAAAATCCCGAAAATATCGTGAAATTGGCCATATATGCCCCAAAAACGTCGCAAAATTTTAACAAAGCAACGAATTTTTTATCAGAGACATTCCTTTCTTACATCTGAAAATCTGTTTCTCTGTGATTGCGAAAACGGCGTTCGCATATGGCGATTCCCACAGTTTCTGAGGAGAAATGACCAATGAATATCTTTTTGCCATTTTTACAATATATTTGCATCGACTAAATTTTTTGGTACTTACGTATTATCGCAACCATGACAAAACGTAATTGATGTATCGTCCAATAAAGGTCCAGATCGATTCCAAGGACACCATGCAACAAAGTGATCTGTATGAGGACCCACGTTCGAGCGGGCTTGAACTGGTTGGGGGACGTACGCACCGCTGGGACTGTGTCGTCAGACAGGCCGGCTTCGCCGGACCAAGTCACAGAGCATACTAGACTCGCTTCTGGGACCGTCGCACGGCGCAAGGACCGTGACAACATGCAGCCAAGTGATCTGTATGAGGACCCACGTCGAACTGCTTGAGAAAAACCCAGAAGCGAGTATAGTATGCTCTGTGACTTGGTCCGGCGAAGCCGGCCTGTCTGACGACACAGTCCCAGCGGTGCGTACGTCCCCCAACCAGTTCGAGCCCGCTCGAACGTGGGTCCTCATACAGATCACTTTGTTGCATGTTGTCCTTGGAATCGATCGGGACCTTTATTGGACGATACATCAATTACATTTTGTCATGGTTGCGATAATACGTAAGTACCAATTTTTTTTATAATTATTTCGTTTAGAATAAAAGAATAAAAACCAAACCAATTTTCTACCATATTATTAATAAAATGAAAGGTTATTTTGCAGCAGCATCACGAAAATCTGCATTTGTACGCGATCCTCGGCATACCTCGTTTAATTTGAAATATATTTCCCACTTTTCCAATCTGTTTGCATCGACTACAATGTTTGTAATTCTTTCGCGTTTTATACAGAACAATTATTTTACAAACGTATTATTTGTGAAATAAAGGGCTATTTTGAAAACAAAAAGAAAAATGTCGACGCTTTTCAAACAAAATGGCTAAAATCACATGACTGGCTTGAGATTCAACAAAAGGACGATGCAACCCTTATGTTCTGCAAGTTATATATATATATATATATATATATATATATAAAATCCATTTTTAAACATCAAATCAAAATTATTACCTAATTCTATTTGCCTAGTGAAATAGTTTTCGTCGATATTCGCCTTCGGTGATCAAAAATCGTTAAAGTTTTTAATTGCTATTGCTGCATGAAAATTGATCATAAAATGATTTTAAAAATCAAAATATAATGTAAATATAGTCGGCCCTCAACTTTTGCAGTTTACAGACAAAAAAATCATAAATTCGCATGTGAGTCATTTTACATAAAATAACCCATGTAGACGTTTTTATGTCAGCAAATAAAATCATAACAGAAGCATGGAGGAAGTCAGGAATTTGAGTATTTTTGCTAACGAGTGGTGGGGGGGAGGTATAAAATTACCAAAAATGTGCTTACTTAATACTTAAACGACTCCTAATTAATTTTTAAGAAGAATGTTAGTAAGAATGTTAAAAGAATGTTAGTTTTAAGAATTAAAAAATTTAAATGTCGAAGAATATGAGCTATAGTTAATGCTTTCTTTTTTATTACTTTCTAAATTAGCATGGAAAAAAAAAAATGAAATTTTAAGTTTCTCTCCTCATGACAGAAAATCTCTCCCAAAATTTTCTGGAAGGAGAGAAATTCTCTCCCTCTTTTCCTGACTTAGTGGGAACCCTGACACTACCCGACATAGAAAATGCAACACCATGAAGCTTTGGCCATATAATTATGCAAATACATATATAGATTATTATGCATACATATGTAAATTATTTGAAACATCACATGCAAAGCAAATATAATTTAATATGTATATATAGATGTTAAACCTAAAATAAGCAAATATTTTAAGCCTCATTCATGTACATTTCATTAAATTTAAATAGGCATATCTGTATATTCAATTTATCATTTGTGTAAATCCTGGAGTCATAAGATGTTTAAAAAAATATTAAAATCTAAAACTTATTCACAAAAGTTTTATTTATGTTTTTAACTATTTAGTTACTTTAAAGTAATTTTTATATTCACTTGAATAATTAAAAAATATATATATGTATTTAAAAAATGTATTTTAAATTAGTACAATTTTGTTAACAGCTTAATTCTAAAACCTAACAAAATGCTACTATTTAAAACCTAATATATATACCTAATATATATAAATGCAAATATTTAAAACCTAACAAAACTGCAGTGTCAACAAGTGAAAACTATAGCTTTATATCCTTGAAATAAATATTGTTAAAAAAAAGTTACGAGTGTTAAATTAGTAACATCTGCACATCACAACAAAAACATATTGGATTAGACTACACACACTTAAACTAAGATGAAATGACACCCTCTAACTTCAAGTAATAAATTTGTTCTGTAAACCAAGGTATTGTTTACAAGAAAGAGAACAACTGCATTTATAAGCAAATTTTATTGCAATATAAAGCAAGAAAACTGACTGTATTTATTTCTATAACAATTCAATGTCGAACTATTTTTGTAATTAACTAAGCAGACCACTAAGATGGCAGTGCTCTTAATGACTATCTGAAATTTTAATTCTCAATTTTGACTTGAGGAGTACTTCATTCTGATATCTGTTCGCATAAGTAAGTGCTCCTGTAGAGAAAGAAGATTTTTGTCATATACATTCTTAAATTAAAAATTTTTCCCACTTCTACATACTTTTAGTAAAATTCCATTAGGAACACCTCAAATTTGATTTTTATCTACTGATTTTTGTTATTATTCATTGCATATATGTTAATTGCTTTATTAGCAATTATTTAAGATAATTTATAGTGCAATTATTTTAATTTAAATCTAATTTATTATATGCATATATTTGAACAATGAAATGTATGCCAATGAGCTCAAGCTTTAAAAAATATACAATTGTGTGATAGGAGTGAATTTTTTAGTCTCCAATAGCTGTTTGAAAAATTGTAGAACACAAGTTTTCTTGCTGCAGTTGTAGATATCTATTCTATGCTGGCCAGCACATGAATATATGAAATCAATCTGTAGATGCTATTATCTGCAATGGGAATGTGATCTTATCTGGGAATGCTTTCTATTGGCAGATTCTGCAAGTATAAACTGAACAGGTTCAGCAAGATTGGCCATTGCAGCTCGAGCTCAATCTTTAAGAAATTTAAAGCTAGCTGCATGGTAGGATTGAAATATATCACCCAAGATCCACAAAATTGAAACAATAGCAACTATTTCATACTGCCGAGCTCATAATTTAAGTGTACAAACGATACTAAGATGCTGTTGTCTACAACGAAAACATGATCTGAACAATAAGGTATCAAAAGATAAGATTACTTTAATCTTTTTAAATTTAGATACTCAGTAATTAACGAAATTTGTCTTATATTAGCCATTATAATGACTCCCAAAATTAGTCAAAAAATATACTCAGGTCTTGCCCTAGGATATTTTTTCTTTTTTGTCACAAATTAGCCTCTTTTTTTTAATTTTTTAAAAGCTACTTTTCAAAATCGATAGCCACAGATTTTATTATTAAAATGCTTACTATATCTATCATTCATTATGTATATATATATATAACACTGATCCCTGGAGTATAATCTGAAAAATAAATTTAAATTTGCTGAAATTTTTTTATAGTGTTTTGTTTTGTGCAATTAATAAAATATTCAAAAAGATGAATAGCCTTGTATAAAATGCAAAAAAAAAATTTTTTTTAGGCATCAAGTTTTGTTACTTTTAAAAAAAAATTGACACTCAAATTTTTTTTTATTGCAGATGGCGAATTTGACAATCCGTAACGAAAGGCCTGGTACTCATCTCAAATTCTGGGGCTGAACTTTGTATGAAATTGAATACTGCTTTAACATTCAAGTACTTGAATCTGCTGAACTTTTTTTCCTTTCAAGTTATACAAAACTTCAACATTTTATACAGATTTTACTGTACTAAAGTATCCTGACTATATACTAAAGAAGAATGAAACACAAAGCTTTCATTCAGTCAGTTCTATCTGAAACTCTGATATCTGTTGTCTTATGCCATGTTTCCTCGGTGTTCCTGACCCGAAACAGATACTTAATCTCCAAGTCTGTTGCACCTAATGCTTCTGTTCAACAATGTAATTACACAACAATTGATAAAAACTTATAGAATGGGTATATACAAAGAAAGGTACTTATGAATTTTGCGACCATTTTATAAACGCAACAAATGATGATTCTTAATTTAATTTATTCTTTAATTTGTCAAATACATTAATGCCCAGGACTTGCTTACCCTCAGAAAACTTACACTTCACACAGGAACCATACGTCAAAGTTACAATGCTTACTTTCAAGTTATATGCACTTTGAATATGGCAACACTTTATTACTACTTATGCACATTTCATAAATTATTTCCAAACATAGTTTACATCGCATCTTCATGCATTTGACTGTTTGTCGTTGTAATTCAAATGATATTAAAAGGATTCAATGGATATTTTATTTCAGGGTTTCCCTGTGATTAAAATAGTAATAGCGTTAATAGCAGCAGCACGTAAAATTTAATTCCCAAAGTAATAATGCTGTTACGTAAATTGATCTCATTGTGTAATTCTCAGTAAATAATACTTTAAAGATGTTTAGTAAATTACGCACGAAGATTATTCTACTTATAAATATACTTTATTTACATTAGTTGTGCATTAATTTGACGATTCGGTGAAGTATGTGAAGAGCGCAATATTTATATTAATTGGTTTCTGTTCATCACGAGTCCACTAGCAGATTATGAGCTAAATTAAGTAAGCAAAATTATTGGGGAACCATAGCAGTAAAACCAATAAAGTAATTACTAGCATATTTTAGTTATGACCAACGCATTTTTCCAAATTGAGAAAATAATTGACTATGAACACTAATGAGTCAGGCCACTAATACATGCACATTCCAAAATGAATGTATTTACATATATTTTTAAAACAGTATCAGCTTTCGAATGAACGGGGAGAAAATTCTTACTTTATGTGCAATTCTTTTGCGAAAAAATGTAGCCATAGAAATTAATTTGAGTTCAAACGAACTATTATATAAAATATATATACGCTAAAATCATTCAATAAACACAACTTTTACATTTTTTGTTGATTTGCACAGCTTATTCGTTGCCAACGTGATAATAATAATGATTGCCTACGTATTTTACCAGCCCTTATTCACTGCAATGCACTCCCGGGAAAATGCACCACCTGATAACTACATCAGCCGCGAATTTCATCTGACCTTGTGGCGGCAGTTGAATGATGAGAAGTCTTTGTTTCCTGCATGCGGAAATTTACAGTTCAATTAGTTTATGCGCGATTTTGATATTGAAAACATACACATGCACAAACACACACGCAAACACACACAGATATATATATATATATATAATTTAAATTTTATTTTATTATTAATAATTTTTATTACTTTTTTCTATTATATTATTTATTTATTTTCTATTTAAAGTCTTTTCAAGGCTATCAAACTACTAGTATTACGAGTTACGTCTGCTTTTATTAGATGAGAGAATGTCAAAAATATTGCACTATCAAGAACATAGTGTGGTAATTGTAGGAGGGAGCCGACCTTGTGGTCAAACTAAAGTATGAGACGGAAAAAATTGACATGCTTAATGTTCACATTTGTGACCTTAAACGTCCAGAGGAGGGTAAACGACCCCCTTACACTCCCCTATGGGCGCCCATGGCAGTCCTCTACAGGCTCCCATTGCATGAGCTCCCTGCTTATTGCTATTGCCCTCAGGACAGAACCTAACGGAGCCGAAGTTTCCATTTCCTCGGGGTAGTAAACAGTCTTTCCAGACCCTCCAAAAGTCTCTGTGATATAAGAGGCTGAAACATTGCACACACACTTGCCATGGGATTGGGCGCGACAGCCCAGTGGTTAGCGCGTGGCAATTGCTATGGGAGCTCATGGCAAGAATGCTCATAGAACTAATTCCAGGGGTGACAAACTGAAGGATGGAGCGTTCCATATTGACTTGCTTGTAATCTACATTTATATCTTTAAATGTACACGGTATGATAAGTTCCACCAAGCGTTCTCTTATGGGCGCCCATAGCAAGGACGCCCATAGAACTAATTTCATCGGCGATAAACACAAAAATGGGGCGTTCAATATCGACTAGATTGAGACTTACATGTCTAACCTTCAACGTCTATGGGAAAGCAAGTGTCATCCTTTCCCTCCATTATGGGCGCCCATGTAACATTTTCCTGGAGGGAACTCAAGGATGAAACGTTCAATATCGCTAGCTTGTAACCTACATTTGTAACCGTGAATATCCAGTTCAGCTTAAGTGATCCCTTGCAGTCCTCTATGGGCTCCCAGCGCATGAGATCCCAGCTTATATATTATTGCCCTCAGGGCAGAACCTAACGGAGCCAAATTTTCAATTTCCTCAGGGGTAGTAAACAGTCTTTCCAGACCCTCCAAAAGACTGTATGACATAAAAAGCTAAAACATTGCACACTTATCATGGAGTGGGGCACGACAGCCCAGTGGTTAGCGAGGTTGGTGATAGGAGAAGGAGGGTACGGTCTCTGTGGATGCCTCCTCCACTCGGTTCCGGATTAAATTGGGTGCCACTGCCCGGTCGTCCAAACAGATACCTTGCATCTTTCTGGTAGATCGGACAGTCTGGGTCTCAACAACAACACTTGCCATGGGCGCCCATAGGGATGTTGAACGTCACGAATATCAAACTAATGAATACTTACTGTACGTCTCGTCCGTGAGATTGTCCCGCTGGAAAAAGTTCTATTGGCGTCCTTACCATGGGCGCCCATAGGGGAGCATAAGGGAGCACTTGCCTTCTCGTGAACATCAAGGTCCCAAATGTTGGTGTCAAGCTAGTATATATCGTGCGTCTCATCCTTGTTATGCTCTTGGAAGAAACTCTATGGACGTCCTTGCCATAGGAGCCCATACAAATTTTGAAAGCCACAAACGTAGGCATCAAGGTAATCGATATTGTGCATTTCGTAATTGAGTTCACCCCGTTTTAATAAGTTCTATGGCCTCCTTTGCTATGGGCTCCCATAGCAAGAGCACCCATATAACTTTTACAAGCGGAAAACTGAAGGGTGAGACATACATCGACTAGCTTGATATCTACATCTGTGAACTTGAACGTCGACGAGATAGCAAGTTCCCCCTCAAGACCCCCTATGGGCACTCATACCAAGAGCATTTATAGAACTTATTCCAGCGGGGGCACATTCAAGGGCGACAATATCGACTAGTTTGACACCCTGTGGGCAACACCTTATTATCAGCATCTCGTATGGGCGCCCATGGCAAAAGCGTCAATAGAAATTTTTCAAGGAGGGTATACTGAAAGATAAGTAGTACAATGTCTACTAATTTGGTACCTGCATTTGTAACCTTGAACGTTCACAGTAGGGCAAGTGACCCCTTGCGCTCCCCTACAGGCGCCCATGGTGAGGGCGCCAATAGAACTTTTACCAGCGGGATAAACACAAGGATGTGAAGTACAGTATTGATTATATTGACATACTGTATTGATATCTATATTCGAGTATTGTTAATATTATTGTATAAATATTGATAAATGTTATTGTCCCCTATGGGCGCCCATAGGAGGGCGTGAGGGGGAACTTACCATCCCGTGGATGTTCAAAGGTAGGTATCAAGCTAGTCGATATTGTACGTCTCACCCTTCAGTTTACCCCCTGAAAAAGTTCTATAGGCGCTCTTGCCATGGGCGCCCATAGGGGAGAGCGAGGGGCACTTGTCCTCCCGTGGACGTTCAAGGTCTCAAATGTAGGTATCAAGATACTAGATATATTTATTTATCTCTTATCCTTGAATTTGGACATTCCAGGAAAAGTTTTAGGAACGCCCTTGAATCCCACTCCTTTTGAACAAGGTGGACCCCCTCCTGCAATTACAACACAAAATTTAACATTATTTCTCTCATCCGAGTTCTAATCACGTTAATTACAAAATATTCTACCTAATTCCATTTATTTACAGAATGCATATGCAAATAGAATTTCATGGCTGTACGTACTCTCTCTCTTAAAATATCTAATTTCGAATTATTCGTGTTTTAATTAACTGTTTCTAATTTCCTACAGAATGGTGGAATATTTTGAAATCAGTGTGATTAAAACACAGATTATTCAAAATTAGAGGTTTTACAAAAGAGAGAGAGAGAGAGTACGTATAGCCATGAAATTCTATATGTAGATGCATTCTGAAAAAAAAAATCAGAATTAGGTATAACATTTTATAATTAACGTGATTAGAGCACGAATAAGAGAGAGGGTGTGTGTGTGTGTCAAAAATATATTGCGATCAAAATATAGTGTTGCAACTGCAGAAAGGGACACTTGTTTCGAAAGAGTAGGATTCAAGGGCGAACATAAAACTTTATCCTGGGACGGCCAAACTCAAGAATGAGACATAATTATGTACTAGCTTGATATCTACATTTGCGACCTTGACTGTCTACGGGAGAGCAGATGCTCCTCCCGCTCCTCTATGGGCGCCCATGGCAAGGGCACACATAGAATTTTTTTAAAGGAGAAAACTCAAATTCAAGGATGAGACTT
This sequence comes from Amaurobius ferox, assembly GCA_951213105.1. Lineage (NCBI taxonomy): Eukaryota > Metazoa > Arthropoda > Arachnida > Araneae > Amaurobiidae > Amaurobius > Amaurobius ferox. The sequence continues at coordinate 50,153,456 of OX578151.1, forward strand.
ATAATATCGACTAGCTTGATACTTACTTTGGGACCTTGAACGTCCAAGGGAGGGCAAGCGCCCCCTTGCTCTCCCCTATGGGCGCCCATGCTAAATGTGACCATAGAACTTATTTAAGCTGGGGCAAACTCAAGGACAAGACATACAATATCGATTAGCTTGATACCGACATTTGTGGCTTTCAAATTTTTATGGGCTCCCATGGCGAGGGTGTCCATTGCGCTTTTTCTAAGAAGAGCGTACTCCAAGATGAGACGTACAATATCTACTAGTTTGACACCTACATTTGTGACCTTGAATGTTTACGGGAAAACAAGTGCTCCCTTACATCTATGGACGCCCCCTTACGTATGGATGCTCCCTTACGTCTATGGACGCCCATGGCAAGGACGTCAATAGAACTTTTTAAAGCGGGGACAATCTCAAGGACGAGACTTACAGTATTCATTAGCTTGATGTTCGTGACTTTCAACATCCCCTATGGGCGCCCATAGCAAGTGTTCAATGTTTCAATATGTTACAGAGACATTTGGAGGGTCTGGAAAGACTGTTTACCGTCCCTGAGAAAATTGAAACTTCGGCTCCGTTTGGTTCTGTCCTGAGGGTAATAGTATAAGCAGGGAGCCCATAGAGCACGGCAAGGGAGCACTTAATCCCAACAGGATATTCATGATTACAATTGTAGGTTACCAGCTAGTCGATATTGAATGCGTCGTCCTTGAGTTCCCTCCTGGAAAATGCTACATGGGTGCCCCTAGTGAAAGGAAAGGATGACACTTGCCGTCCCATAGATGTTCAAGGTTAGACATGCAAGTCTCAATTTAGTCGATGTGGAATGCCTCATTCTTGAGTTTGTCGCCGATAGAATTAGTTCTATGGGTGTCCTTGCCATGGGCGCCCATAAGAGAACGCAATGTGAAACTTGCCCTACTGTGTACGTTTAAGGTTGCAAATGTAGATTACAAGCAAGTCGATATGAAACGCCTCATCCTTGAAATTGTCACTGATGGAATTAATTCAATGGATGTCTTTGCCATGGGCGCCCATAAGGGAATGCAAGGGAAAACTTGCACTACTGTGGACGTTTAAGGTTGCAAATGTAGTCTTCAAGCTAGAAGATATTGAACTCCTCATCCTTGATTTTGCCCTATTGGAAAATGTTACATGGACTCCCATAGTGGAGGGGAAGTAGGACACTTGCCCTCTCATAGATGACTCATTAGACTTGTTAGCTAATCGATGTTGAACGCCTCAACCTTCAGTTTGTCACCATGAGAAAAGCTCTATGGGCGCCTATAGGAGAGGGCAAGGGGTGCACTTGTTCTCCCCTATTACATTTCATATCACAAATGTAGATTTCAAGCTAGTCGATATTGTAGGTATAATCATATAGTTTGCACCCCTAGAAAAATTTCCCATGGGCGTCTATAGGGGAGCGCAAGGGGGCATTTACCCTCCCTTGGAAATTTAAAGGTCACAAATGTAAACATCAAGCTAGTCAATCTTTTGCGTTTCATACTTTAGTTTGACCACCGCAGGAAAAAGTATTTTTAGCACATTCTTGAATCCTACTTCTTTCAATCAAGGTCGACTCCCTCCTGCAATTACCACACTATGTTTTTGATCGTACAATATTTTTGATATATATATTTTATGATATATATATTTTTGACATTATATATATATATTATAAATATTTTTTACATTAATATTTGACGTTATAAATATTTCTGACATATATATACACTGCTGGCCACCCAAAATGCAACACCATGACAGAAGCATCCAATAAGCATGAAATTTGCACCATACATAGACCTCGATAGGAAATACAAATGATTAGAATTTTAGCTCATATGCAAATTAGGTATGCCAGTAGCGCCACCTACAAGCAGTCCTTCACCTGGAGTTATGGTTTGGGGTGGCATTGGATTTTACTCCCGCACCTCCCTAACACGCATTGACGGTACACTCAACAGCCACAGCTACATTTATGAAGTTTTGGAGCCTGTTGTCTTACCTTACCTCCAAGGCTTGCTTGCGGCCAAGTTTCAACAGGACAATGCGAGACCACACGTGGCACATATCGTTCAGTATTCCTTCATCGCCCACTAAGTTCCACTGCTCCCCTGGCCCGCCCGTTCTCTAGAACTGTCGCCCATGGAACACGTTTGGTAAACGACTGGCCTAGCAAACACCACCAGCTGCTACGAAGATGAAGTTTGGCAACGTGTGGAAGCAGTATGGACTGACATACCCCAAGAATACATCCAAAGCCTCTTTCTTTCAATGCCGGGGCGTGTGGCAGCAGTTATTATCAGCCATGGCAGCTGCACAAAATACTGATTTCTTCGTGTTCCACAAGTCGAACGGGGCTGTATTTCCAATCAATTCATCCTTGTACTTTATGTTCTTTGTCCAATAAATTTGGCTTTGATATCTCGTCTTTCATGGTGTTGCATTTTGGATGGCCAGCAGTATATATATGTGCGTGTATTTTCAATATCAAAATCACGCATAAACTAATAGAACTGTACATTTCCTCATGAAGAAAACAAAGAACTGTATTCATTCACCGCGGCCACATATCTACGGACGTCACACAAAAAGACAAAAAGAAACAATCAATCAGAAGAGCTGAGTCTGCTGAAATTCGCGCCTGACGTATCTATCACGTGATATTCTGGCGGGAGTGCCTTTGCAGTGAATAAGCGCTCGTTCATTTTGAAGTGGGTCATGTGATCTTTTCGTATTATGGTCACGTGATTGCTTCATATAAGGTGTTATTATTATTTTAATTTTTATTTAAAAAACTATTGAATATATTTCGCTGAATTTTTTTATATATTTTATGGAACGATTTGAATATTACCTAAAAATTTCGAAGCAATTTGTGAATTTTAAATCCGCTTAAAAAATGTTTGAAAAATTAGGTCACACAGGGCTCAATGTATTTCATTTTTTCAACCCAGATTCAATCCAAAACTAATTGGGTGATATTATTCATTTATATTCCCATAGGTCCTACAGGCCGTCTGAACAGCATACTAAAATTTCATTTTGATTAAGTCATTTTTACGGCAGTTATCGTGCTAACGGACAGACAGAATGAATAAAGTCATAAACACTTTTCAACTTTGTTGTAAAGTGTTAAAAATGTAAACAGAACAGTAGTAATATTTCTTACTGCCACTGTAAGCACGTCTAGTAGGCAGTGCTCTATGCCATTTTCACCTTTCATCAAATGTTTTGTTAAACTCTCCACTCACTGATACCAGAACATACAGAATTCAGAGAGGTGATTTCTGATTTATTCCTTCTCAGAAAAGATATTGATTTAAATATGATAGTCAGAAGTTGGCCAGTTCCTTCGTAAGTCTTGAGTTCATTCTCACATGGTAATATTCAGTTAATAGATTTAGCTTAAAGAAATTGTTTACTTTAATTTATCAATGTTAGTGTATTAAATTAAAATCAAACTAAGTCGGTTTCCACACATTTGAATCTTCAATGAAAACCACCCAAAATAGATTCAGAAAGGAATGAAACAAACAAACACAACAAAGGAGCCCAAAAGCATCGTAAAAAAGATAAGAAACAGATAATAGAAAAGTCTAAAAGTGTTTTAAATTAACGAACTTTTTTAGTGTGTGATGGTGATTGTCAACAAAACGAATTTTTAAGACATCATCACAATGAATTGAATAGAACAGGTTTTGTTTATTTTATCATTTAACTTTCTTTGTTATCATGCTTCTGTAAATATTTACAGTGTATTATTGAAAGTACACGGAAAAAATACAATGTACAAATACGATTGTGCCCGTAGCATGGAAACAAACGGGCTAGAATGAAATTTGTCGGTATCTGAATCAAAAATATGAATCAGACAGTTAGTCCATTATCATGGAATCCACTATTATTGATATTGCTATTGACTGGCCCTATCTGATAATTTTCAGTGTATTTCCTTTCTGAAGTCCATTAACATTTTGAATTCATTGTGTGTAGACGATTGCATATTACATATCCAAATGTTTTTCCCCCTATATAAACAAGTTCATGCTGAATTAAACAACCTTTTTGTGAAAACACATCTAAATAGCATTTTATTTGTGTGAATAATTTTGTGTTTATTAAAATAATCTTTTTATGCAAATGCTTTTTGACATACTTTACCCGACATAGAAAATGCAAAACCATGAAGCTTTCGCTATATAATTATGCAAATGGCGAGACAAACGCAGCTGGCCGATGTACGCAAATGATCTGAAATGCAAATAGGTCATGTGATTAGAGCGTGGGATAAAAGGGATGGAAATGGCAGATGAACCAACAGTTGTTATTGTCTGTCACCTACGGAAACCTGTTTCTGAACTGTTTTTCGTTTCAAAAAACATGTGTTATTGAAGAGATGCCTGGCTGTCGCCAACAAAGTCCGTTTCAGCATTTGGACAATCATACAAGGATATTCATTTTACGCCAACATACGGCTTGGTGGTTGTACCGGCATATCGCCACTGAAACATGAGTAGATGTGCCCACTGTGCAAAGGATTTGGAGAAGTTGGATTGAAAAAGGGCATGTGAATCGTAGCAGTGGTCCATCCAGACGTACGTCAGTTGATCGAAGCATTTGAAGGCATTCAGTGGTGACCCCACAAACGATGATTGCCGACATTTTGCACAATTTGCAGGTTACATTGGATGTTCCAATATTAACAATAGTTTCTCAATGATTAGCTGAAAGCGGCTTGCACTCAAACCATCCTTTACGAAGACTGCCATTGACAAGACATCAACATGAGAGATTGCAATGATGTTGGGCCAGAGATTCGATAACCGGTTACCTCTAGTTTGTATCAGAGGCACAATAATGGCACGACGATATATAGATGAGGTGCTACGGCCGGTTGCACTGCCCTACTTTCAGAAGTTGAAAATGCTGTTTTCCAGCAAGGTAACGCGTAACCGTACATGGCAACCATCAGCAGACACAGCCTTGCAAGGTATCTAGGTGCTTCCTTGGCCTTTGCTGTCACCAGATTTCTCACCCATTGAACATGTATGAGACATGATTGGCCATCGTTTGATTGCCTTTCCCCCACCTCAAACAGAGGATGATCTGTGGAGGATGGTTGAAGGCATATGGTCATCTATCTCTCAGGAAACTATGCATACTCTCATTGCATCTGTTCCTTGAAGGGTTGCTGTTTGTATCATTGCAAGAGGTGGCCCTACTACCTACTGATTACCCCATCTATGCCATTACTGTATTGCATTATCCTCCTGGAATTAACATCAGTTATTTATATATCCCATCTCTGTCTGTGTGTCCTTTATCATCACACTCTATTCGCTCTTTCATGATGTTGCATTTTCTGTATCGGGTAGTGTAGTTTGCATACTAATGGATTTCCACCCATATGCACAAGTCTGTGCATATGTGTGTTCATTTAAATTATCGTTATGTGCAATTGTTTTTTGGCATAGTTCATACATCAAAGCCAACCTGGAAAAATGTACATCAGTAAAACTTCCACTCGGCACCCGTTTTTTTAAAAAAAAAAATTAAAGTAAAAAAACCACAAATTTCAAATGTCTTTGGGAAAAAAATTTCACGCAAGTTTATACTGGGAAAATGTACAATAGAAATAAGCATCATAAAAAAACTTTAAGTGCGTTTGATTTTATGAAGAAATGTTGTTCAACTATATTTTAAAAAATAAATAAATTTCTCCCTCGTTTTTAATAATATTATTATATACTCAAAGCATTGTTGTTGCCTTTTAAACATTATGTTACCAAAGATTTCCTCATAAAATTTGTTTTAATTACAAGCAAATTTTTTTAAGTTTGATAAGAATGAGTGAAATGATTTTCTACTAGTCTTAATTATGTTAAAATACGAGACACATCATGACACCAGGCATGGGGAATGTTAAAGTCATGTCAACAAACTTCATAGAAGGCAAACTTCTTACCTTTTCTTGAATATTTTATACCAAGGAAAGTCTGGTATATAACTGCATTCAAAGGCTTAAAAATAATGTAAAGCTTTACCTAAAGCCATCATTGCATTAAAAAGGAAATTAGTCAGCATTCATTTTTTAATATTGATTTAATGATTTAGTCAGCACACATCTCCCAAGTTCAAACACACATCGTCTTGAAAACACATTGGTGGAAATCCTACTTCCTAGGCAGCAAAAACTCATAATTGGTTCCATTTACAACAGAATTAACTCTCCCGACCCCCTTTATAACGATCTTGACCTCATACTTAAACCCCCATCCCCCACTATCTTAGCAGGTGACTTCAAAGCGCACCATCCCAGATGGAATGCACGCAGGACTAGCCGGGTAGGAAGAGAACTTAACAACTTTTGTATTGATAATAATCTAGACATTAAATTTCCTCGCCTCCCCACCAGACATAGTAATCACACCAACCCTACCACCACTGATTTTGCATTATTAAAAAATTGTCCCTTCCCAGCCTCTGTAAATGTACTTAATCTTTTTACCTCGGACCATCTACCAATCTTATTAACGCTGCAACTAAATACCCCTCTTCTCGCCCCCTCTCTCCCTACTAAAGTTAACTGGAAAAATTTTGTTAAACTTCTAAACGAGTCCCCCATCCTCTTCCCAACCATCACTTCCACCGAAGATGTTGACAGGGCGATCGAAACACTAACCCAAACATTTAGCTCAGCACTCTCCGACAGCACCTCCACCTACATTCCACAACTCTACCAAAAACTCCCATATTCTATCACTAGCCAAATTAAACTCAGAAACCGCGCTCGCCAACACTGGCAACACACAAGAAATCCTGCCTACAGAGCTAGATACAATCACCTGACGGCAGAAATAAAACTTTTAATTTTTAACTATAAACAAGCCAAATGGAAGCAATACGTCGAATCTCTCTCCCCTACTGATCATTCACTTTGGGACTTCTTAAAACGTATTCGTAAAAAGCACAAAAATATTCCCTTACTCACTCACAATAATACCTCTGCTTACACAGAACAAGACAAAGCTAATCTACTCGCTGATGTATATGAAAAACAATTCACACCACATGAAGATATTTTCTGCCCAAATTTCATGGAGGAAGCCGAGGATACCGTGAAGCAGTTCCTTAGTGTTCCAAATACTTCCCCCCTTCCCCACATTTTCCCCACTGACATAGTTAACTACGTCAATACTCTCAAAAACAAGAAAAGCCCCGGCCCTGACAATATTTCAAACAAAGCTCTTAAATCCTGCACTATTAATATAATCTTTTACATCACTGTTTTAATCAATTCCATTTTCGATCTCAATTACTTTCCCCGCGACTGGAAGCACGCCGCCATTGTTCCAATCCTTAAACCAAATGAAAATTTAAACTCCCCAAAAAGTTATCGTCCCATTAGTCTGCTGTCCTCTCTTGGCAAACTGGCTGAACATTTCATCGCCATCCAAATCAACAATTTCCCTGCTAATAACAACATTCTCATCCCTGAGCAATTTGGTTTTAGACAACTTCACTCTACAACACACCAACTGCTCCGCGTGGTGGAGTACATCTCTGATGGACTCTAAAACCGGTCAGCAGTTGGAGGTATACTTATTGACGTCGCTAAGGCCTTCGATAGGGTGTGGGTCATCGGACTCATATACAAACTCATTCAGCTTCGTATGCCACACTCTCTTACCCATATTTTATACTCCTACCTCAGCGACAGAACCTTTCATGTCCGTCTGAACCAGACACACTCACACACCAAACATATCCTGTCTGGAGTACCTCAGGGCAGTAAACTTGGCCCCATTCTTTTTAACATTTACATAAACGACATCCCTAGAACCAACAACACTATACTTTGTTTGTATGCGGACGACACTGCCATTCTTGCCACACACCACAACACCAACTACTTACACCGATACTTACAACATCACATGGACACTCTCGAACCCTGGTTAGAGAAATACCGCATCAAAATAAACCCTAATAAATGTCAAACTGTTTTTTTCTCACATCAACGTTTTCCGCCCCAACCAATCATAATTAACAATCAGCCAGTTTGCTTTGAGAGGACATGTAAATATCTCGGTGTCGTCACTCTTGACAGCAGACTAACATGGAAACCCCACATTGCAAAACTCAAAGATAAAATAAACTTTGTAAAAGCAGAACTGAGCTTCCTCCTGTACTCGAATGATGTCAGCATTGAAAACAAAATCCTACTTTACAAATCAGTTATCCGCCCCATCATTCTCTATGCCTCCCCAATTTGGGGCTACGCTGCGAAATCTAATGTAAAAAAAGTCCAAATCATTCAGAACAAAATCCTACGTTCTATCAGAAAAGCCCCAAGATACTTGAAAAACTTTGTAATATATCGCGATTTCAAAATTAAAACTATTAAGCAAGAGATGCGAAAACTCTCTAACAATTTCTATGATAACCTCGCTAGAATCCCCAACGAACTGATCTATAATATGACCGACTACGACTTCCGTGAATTTCCAAAAAGACCCAGAGCTATCCTAAATCCCGATTTAGACGTCTCATGCTGATTCCTGACTGAATCTCTTCTGCATCCCAGTAGGGGATATTCGCTTGTTTCCCCACCCTCCTTATCTTCAAAACTCTACAATAAGATCACTGTTTACCAAGGTCCGTAGAATATCTTATATATAAGGTTGTCTCGTTCGGGGAAAAAGTTGTCTCGGGAAGGAAGGGCGAGTGACGTCACTGCTAGACCCATTCTCTGACAGAGGCGAGAAGAACTATTGAGAAACGTTGATCGGAAACTATTTAAATATTTATCTAATAGTAACGGTGTGCAAGCATTATAGAATAAAATAAAACAGTACATGCATAGTAATGTGAAGTTCATGAAAATAAATTCTGTACATATGAAAAGAAATAGCAATTTTTTTATGAGAGTGGAAGCTATTAAAATTTTAACATAAGTGAAGTTTATACAAAGATTACTGAATGCTATGTTGGAAGATAATTGAATGAGCAAAAGTTATGTATAAAAAAATAGTGAATGATCAGAGAAGAGCCAATAGGTGTTATGTGAATCGGTTTGAGAAGGATATAAATATATATTTCTAATCTAAATGTGGCAAATCAGTCATCATTTAAATATTGACTGTATTCCGAAGTTTACAGGCATGAATAACGCAGTATAAATTGGAATAAATATTATTTCCAGGCAATGAATGCATAGCTTTTGTCTAGTTCAAAAATTTTACATGTTTTAGAAAAAATATATCGTCTGGATTTGAGAGAAGGTCAGGAAACTTTCAAAATCATCTGAAGAAAAAACAGTAATTGATTTAAATTTGAAAACACATATTTTATCAAATCATTGCAATAATAATTATTAGTCACGTCAAATGTAGTTTGTTAAGATTTTTTTTGTTAGTAAATTTGTTAATAAAGTTTTTGCCAAGGCATTTATATCTTGATTCGTCAAATTGAAGGACTTCATCATGAGTAAGACGGAGTAGTTTCGATTCAATGAAAATGGTTTTTGTTCAAAAAAGGAATATTCATAAGTTAAAAGAAACAAGTGTAATTTTATGGATAATTTTGTAAAAACAAAATAAATTTATAGTCGCATTAAAATGATACATTTACCACTATTTATTTTAAAGCAAACGGTGAATGGAATCTTTTTAGTTTGAAGCTCCTTCCCCATAAATATTGGACAAATTTCGGAGAAAAAAAATTCGTCGTCGAATAAAATGATAAAAGTAGCCCTTGTTTCTTTTAGCATAAAATTCTGGATGATACTCCCTAACCCCCCCCCCTTTTATTTTCCACGATTTTCTGTCGCATTTTAAAGTGCTGATTGACTGAATTCTACGGTAATATCTATACCATAAAAGAAATTAAATGAATTCACAAAAACTTCAAATAAACAAAATTAAACAGCAGATGTATATCATTAAATGTATAGAAACGGGGTTTCTTTAAGCATATAAAATGAAAATATTAATTGCATGCATTGGGCATGCAATGATACAATCTAAATATTTTAAAATCAAATCGATGACATTTTTCAGAAAATTATAAAGTTCAAATATTTTTTGTATAGGAACTATTAGGAACGGAATGGTACGCTTACTCGATAGAATAAGTGCCATAGCATTTATATGCAGGAAATTTTAAATCATCCAATTTTTAAAGAAATAGAAATTTAATTGCAAATTGATAAAGATAATATGGAGAGTTTTATAGAAATAAATATTATTTAATTCTATTTCTACATATTTCTCATCAGTTGAATCCTATTCCAAACCTTAATAGAAAATACAGACAGTAAAGTGCACAGTCTCTATTTAATGAATTTGAACGGGATATATCGTTTAAAATCTTTAATGTGTTGTAAAAGTAATTGTTAAAAAATACTATATTAAAATCCATATTCATACAATATATTTGTTAGTAAAAATATTAATAAAGATTATCAATTTACACATGAAATATGTAAATTTTGTGTAAAAAAGAAGATGAATGTATTTGTTATACGAAATCACCCGGAAAATCATATCCTTGTCTTAATATATAATTTGTCAAACGGCTGTTTTTGACTTCTACATCCGTTAATTACAGCAATTTAGTTCGTTTTGAATTCAAATTTGAGTTAATTTGTCATATTTCAGTATTAGCACATTATTTTAGGGAACATTTCATGTATCTCGTTGATGTTTAAAGCAAGGCATTTTGAAACAAAACCGTGCTGTTTTCCAACGAAGCGCCGCTTGTCAACAGAACGGAAGGTATAGCAGTGACGTCACAGCTCGCCCAGAAATGGTACCATGGGGGGAATAGCGAACGAGACAACCTGTTAATTCTATTAACCTTGACTGTTTACAGCATTCTTTGTTTACTACTATCTTGTTTCTTCATCATTATTGGCCCCTATTGAAGGACTAGGTTCAGTGGAAGACTGTGACCCACATATATGTTATCTGACTAGGGATATGGAGCCCTGCTCCAGGCGCCCTGCTATCGACAAATTACTGGCTGGCTGGAAGGGGGTAGATTGGGGATTTTTACCCACAATTCCATTCGCGCAACTGCGATTTCTTGAAAAACATGGCGGATACTGGGATACACGAGCGCTTATACCCTGCAAAGTCACTCCCGGGAAATGCACCACGTGATAACTACGTCAGGCGCGAATTTCATGACCTTGTGCCGGCAGTTGAATGATGAGAAGTCTTTGTTTTCTGCATGCGGAAATTTACAGTTCAATTAGTCTATGCGCGATTTTGATATTAAAAACACACACACACAGATATATATATATATATATATTGTCAAAAAGAATTTTGTAATGTAGTATTTCACGGTGTTTTAATATTATATATATATATATATATATATATATAATTTAAATTTTGTTTAATTATTAATAATTTTTATTACTTTTTTCTATTATATTATTTATTTATTTTCTATTTAAAGTATTTTCAAGGTTATCAAACTACTAGTATTACGAGTTACTTCTGCTTTTATTAGATGAGCGAATGTCAAAAATATTGCACTATCAAGAACATAGTGTGGTAATTGTAGGAGGGAGTCGACCTTGTGGTCAAACTAAAGTATGAGACGGAAAAAATTGATATGCTTAATGTTCACATTTGTGACTTTAAACGTCCAGGGCAGGGTAAACGAACCCCTTACACTCCCCTATGGGCGCCCATGGCAGTCCTCTACGAGCTCCCATTGCATGAGCTCCCTGCTTAATGCTATTGCCCTCAGGACAGAACCTAACGGAGCCGAAGTTTCAATTTTCCCGGGGGTAGTAAACAGTCTTTCCAGACCCTCCAAAAGTATCTGTGATATAAGAGGTTGAAACATTGCACACTTGCCATGGGTGTCCGGCCGTCCAAATAGCTGCTCTTAGTCCTCTGGACGAGTCGGACGGTCTGGGTCTTCAACACTTGCCATGGGATTGGGCGCGACAGCCCAGTGGTTAGCGCGCTGGAATTGCTATAGGAGCTCATGGCAAGAACGTGCATAGAACTAATTCCAGGGGTGACAAACTCAAGGATGAGGCGTCCCATATTGACTTGCTTGTAATTTACATTTATATCTTTAAATGTACACGGTATGATAAGTTCCATATCAAGCGTTCTCTTATGAGCGCCCATAGCAAGGACACCCGTAGAACTAATTTCATCGGCGATAAACTCAAGGATGAGGCGTTCAATATCGACTAGATTGAGACTTACATGTCTAACCTTGAACGTCTATGGAAAGGCAAGTGTCATCCTTTCCCTCCACTATGGGCGCCCATGTAACATTTTCCAAAGGATGAAGCGTTCAATATCGCAAGCATGTAACCTACATTTGTAACCTTGAATATCCAGTTCAGCTTAAGTGATTCCTTGCAGTCCTCTATGGGCTCCCACCGCATGAGATCCCAGCTTATATATTATTGCCCTCAGGGCAGAACCTAACGGAGCCAAAGTTTCGATTTCCTCAGGGGTAGTAAACAGTCTTTCCAGACCCTCCAAAAGACTGTGTGACATAAAAAGCTGAAACATTGCACACTTGCCACGGAGTGGGGCACGACAGCTCAGTGGTTAGCGAGCGGGAACTTATTGCACTCAATAGGCCCGGGTTCGATTGCTGCCACTGCCAAGACTGCTGCCGTGTTCATGTGGAGTACGATCACGTTAAGCATGCGAGTCTGTAAATCCTTCCGAGAGGTTGGTGATAGGGGAAGGAGGGTACGGTCTCTGTGGATGCCTCCACCTGGGTTCCGGATTAAATTGGGTGGCACTGCTCGGTCGTCCAAACAGATACCTTACATCTTTCTGGTAGATCGGACAGTTTGGGTCTCAACAACAACACTTGCCATGGGCGCCCAAAGGGATGTTGAACGTCACGAATATCAAACTAATGAATACTTACTGTACGTCTCATCCGTGAGATTGTCCCCGCTGGAAAAAGTTCTATTGACTTCCTTACCATGGGCGCCCATAGGGGATCATAAGGAAGCACTTGCCTTCCCGTGAGCATCAAGGTCCCAAATGTTGGTGTCAAGCTAGTATATATCGTGCGTCTCATCCTTGTTATGCTTTTGGAAGAAACTCTATGGACGTCCTTGCCATGGGAGCCCATACAAATTTTAAAAGCCACAAACGTAGGCATCAAGGTAATCGATATTGTACATTTCGTTCTTGAGTTCATCCCGTTTTAATAAGTTCTATGGCCACCTTTGCTATGGGCGCTCATAGCAAGAGCACCCTTATAACTTTTACAGGCGGAAAACTGAAGGGTGAGACATGCATCGCCTTGCTTGATATCTACATCTGTGAACATGAACGTCGACGGGATAGCAGCAAGTTCCCCCTCAAGACCCCCTATGGGCGCCCATACCAAGAGCATTTATAGAACTTATTCCAGCGGGGGCACATTCAAGGGCGACAATATCGATTAGTTTGACACCTTGTGGGCAACACCTTATTATCAGCATCTCGTATGGGCGCCCATGGCAAAGGCGTCAATAGAAATTTTTCAAGGAGGGTATACTGAAAGATAAGTAGTACAATGCATACTAATTTGCTACCTACATTTGTGACCTTGAACGTTCACAGTAGGGCAAGTGACCCCTTGCGCTCCCCTACGGGCGCCCATGGTGAGAACGCCAATAGAACTTTTACCAGCGGGATAAACATAAGGATGTGAAGTACAGTATTGATTATATTGACATACAGTATTGATATCTATATTCGAGTATTGTTAATATTATTGTATAAATATTGACAAATGTTATTGTCCCCTATGGGCGCCCATAGGAGAGCGTGAGGGGGAACTTACCATCTCGTGGATGTTCAAAGGTAGGTCTCAAGCTAGTCGATATTGTACGTCTCATCCTTCAGTTTACCCCCTGAAAAAGTTCTATAGGCGCTCTTGCCATGGGCGCCCATAGGGGAGCGCGAGGGGCACTTGTCCTCCCGTGGACGTCCAAGGTCTCAAATGTAGGTATCAGGATACTAGATATATTTATTTATCTCTTATCCTTGAATTTGGACATTCCAGGAAAAGTTTTATGAACGCCCTTGAATCCCACTCCTTTTGAACAAGGCGGACCCCCCTCCTGCAATTACAACAGTATATTTTGACATTATTTCTCTCATCCGAGTTCTAATCACGTTAATTACAAAATCTTCTACCTAATTCCATTTTTTTACAGGATGCATATGCATATAGAATTTCATGGCTGTACGTACTCTCTTTCTTAAAATATCTAATTTCAAATTATTCGTGTTTTAATTAACTGTTTCTAATTTCCTACAGAATGGTAGAGTATTTTGAAATCAATGTGATTAAACCACAAATTATTCAAAATTAGAGATCTTACAAAAGAGAGAGAGAGAGAGTACGTATAGCCATGAAATTCTATATGTAGATGCATTCTGAAAAAAAAAATCAGAATTAGGTATAACATTTTATAATTAACGTGATTAGAGCACGAATAAGAGAGAGGGTGTGTGTGTGTGTCAAAAATATAGAACGCTCAAAATATAGTGTTGTAACTGCAGAAAGGGGTCAACCTTGTTTCGAAAGAGTAGGATTCAAGGGCGAATATAAAACTTTTTCCCGGGATGGCCAAACTCAAGAATGAAACATAATTATGTACTAGCTTGATATCTGCATTTGCGACCTTGACCGTCCACGGGAGAGCAAGTGCCCCTCCCGCTCCTCTATGGGCGCCCATGGCAAGGGCACACATATAATTTTTTTAAAGGGGAAAACTCAAGGATGAGACTTATAATATCGACTAGCTTGATACTTACTTTGGGACCTTGAACGTCCAAGGGAGAGCAAGCGCCCCCTTGCTCTCCCCTATGGGCGCCCATGGCAAATGTGACCATAGAACTTATTAAAGCTGGGGCAAACTCAAGGACAAGACGTACAATATTGATTAGCTTGATACCGACATTTGTGGCTTTCAAAATTTTTATGGGCTCCCATGGCGAGGATGCCCATAGCGCTTTTTCTAAGAAGAGCGTACTCAAAGATGAGACGTACAATATCTGCTAGTTTGACACCTACATTTGTGACCTTGAATGTTTACGGGAATACAAGTACGTGCTCCCTTACATCTATGGATGCCCCTTACGTCTATGGACGCCCATGGCAAGGACGTCAATAGAACTTTTTCCAGCGGGGACTATCTCAAGGACGAGACTTACAGTATTCATTAGTTTGATATTCGTGACTTTCAACATCCCCTATGGGCGCCCATGGCAAGTGTGCAATGTTTCAATATGTGACAGATACATTTGGAGGGTCTGGAAAGACTGTTTACCGTCCATGAGGAAATCGAAATTTGGCTCCGTTAGGTTCTGTCCTGAGGACAATAATATAAGCAGGGAGCCCATAGAGCACGGCAAGGGAGCACTTAATCCAAACAGGATATTCAAGGTTACAAATGTAGGTTACCAGCTAGTCGATATTGAATGCGTCGTCCTTGAGTTCCCTCCTGGAGAATGTTACATGGGCGCCCATAGTGAAAGGAAAGGATGACACTTGCCGTCCCATAGACGTTCAAGGTTAGACATGCAAGTCTCAATTTAGTCGATGGTGGAACGCCTCATCCTTGAGTTTGTCGCCGATAGAATTAGTTCTATGGGTGTCCTTGCCATGAGCGCCCATAAGGAAAAGAAATGTGAAACTTGCCCTACTGTGAAAGTCCCAGGCCGTCCGGCTCGTATTGCCCTACTGTGTACGCTTAAGGCTACAAATGTAGATTACAAGCAAGTCGATATGAAACGCCTCATCCTTGAAATTGTCATCGATGGAATTAATTCTACGAGTGTCCTTGCCATGGGCGCCCATAAGGGAATGCAAGGGAAAACTTGCCTTACTGTGGACGTTTAATGTTGCAAATGTAGTCTTCAAGCTAGTAGATATTGAATTCCTCATCCTTGATTTTGCCCTATTGCAAAATGTTACATGGGAGCCCATAGTGGAGGGCAAGTAGGACACTTGCCCTCTCATAGATGATTCATTATATTTGTTAGCTAATCGATGTTGAATGCCTCAACCTTCAGTTTGTCACCATGAAAAAAAGCTCTATGGGCGCCCATAAGAGAGGGCAAGGGGTGCACTTGTTCTTCCCTAGGACATTTAAGATCACAAATGTAGATTTCAAGTTAGTCAATATTGTAGGTATAATCATATAGTTTGCACCCCTAGAAAAATTATATTTGCTCTTTGCCATGGGCGTCCATAGGGGAGCGCAAGGGGGCATTTACCCTCCCTTGGAAATTTAAAGGTCACAAATGTAAGCATCAAGCTAGTCAATTTTTTACGTTTCATACTTTAGTTTGACCACCGCAGGAAAAAGTATTTTTAGCATTCTTTAATCCTACTTCTTTCAATCACGGTCGACTCCGTCCTGCAATTACCACACTATGTTTTTGATCGTACAACATTTTTGACATATATATTTTATGATATATATATTTTTGACATTATATATATATTATAAATATTTTTTACATTAATATTTGACGTTATAAATATTTCTGACATATACGTATATATATATATATGTGTGTATTTTCAATATCAAAATCACGTACAAACTAATTGAACTGTACATTTCCTCATGAAGAAAACAAAGAACTCTATTCATTCACCGCGGCCACATATCTACGGGCGTCACACAAAAAGACAAAAAGAAAAAATCGGAAGAGCTGAGTCTGCTAGTCTGCTGAAGTTCGCGCCTGACCGTTGCCTATGTGAATGTCAGAAGTGAATATTTTTTTCAATTTAAAAGCGAAATTTTTTTTAATAATTTTAAAATTTTCAATTTTTTATTTTAGTTATTATGAAATAAAAATGAAGCTTTATAAATTATATTAAATAAAAATTAAAATATTTTTAATTTTTTTAAATCCAATTTTTCATTAACATGCCATAAAGTACCCCCCCCCCCCCCCCCCGGCGGGAGTTCTTCAGGATTCATAAACTGGGGAGTGTATAATTAAAAAAAAATTGGAAGGGGGGGGGGGGTCGACAGGATAGATTGATTTAAATCAAAATTTTAATTACTTGGTTTAAAAAAAAATTATTGATTGAAATCACTTATTGTTTTAAAAAATTATTCATTAAAATCAATGACTTTTTTAAATTAATTGATTTTAAACAACATGAACATGCATTAATTTATTTCACATTTATAAGTTTGGGTTATATAAAATAATAATGCTTATTAAATTATTACATATTAATGGTTTGCCCATCAATAATGAAAGGGAATTGAGTTATTTGGGATAAAAGGCTTATGATAAAAATACATATGCTTGGGATTTTTATCCCAAGCATATGTATTTAATATATTAAAATTTGCTAAAGAAAATAGTTTTAACCTTTTGCTTACGTTACGTTACAATCAGAATTGCAATATGGTACACAACAATGTACCATTTTTACCGAATTATTTTTGCACAATATTGTTATATTAATGCTATAAAAATCAGTATAATTTAATAAAAAATAACAAATATAAAATTATGGAAAAAAGCTTTACCATAAACAAAAATGCACCCAAACCCCTACGAGTGCATCATTATTTACATTGAAAAACTGCGAAAGGACAGGAAATAAAAGCGATCCTAGCGGACACTGGAGTGAACTAAGCTGTCGCCCGTTTTTGGACGAAAATACGCGAAATTTCCCGGCTTGTATATTACGTAGGCAACGGCCTGACGTATGTATCACGTGATAATCTGGCGCGAGTGACTTTGCAGGGTCTAAGCTCTAAGCGCTCGTCTGGGACACAGACTACTATATAGTATTCTGTGGTCTGGGATACCTCGTGGACCTTGTTTACAAATTCTATCTGAAGATTGTACAATAATGATGAATTTATAACTTTTGATATAGATTATTTTGCATTCATTACACGGACTTATTTACGAATTAAACGGATTGATCCTTATTATACATCAGAATTTAATGAACGGAGAATCCTACTGAAAAAGACTGATGCGGGTATGTACATTTTGTTTATTTGAACTAACTCTTATTCATGAATTAGAAATATTTGTTCCTCGATTTCAGGATAATTTTTATAGAAATGTTTGTTTCTTAATTACAAAACGTATACAATTAAGTGTTAGTTAAAAGTCGTAAGCCAGCTGATTTTCCTTTGAAGCAGCAACTTTAAAATATAATGTTCTGTTTCTTGGGCAAATTTTCTGGATTTATCTAAGTAGTTTTTAACAAATGATGCAAAGATTTTCTTAGTTTTATATAAGGAGAATGTATATTAGATAAATCTATCTTAATACTCATTTATTTTATATTGTTAAAAAGGAGTATAATGTGTTTATATTTAAATGAATATATGTTGTTAATTATTGTAAATAAATTATTTATACATTATATTTCAAGTTTGATTATTTTAGTTTTGTATTCTAAGCTTTTACATACCAATGCGAAATGTTCCATAACTTGAGATGATGTGATTATGATGCCAATATTATGATTAGTAGAGAATTGCGTTTTATAATTATGTATATCAATAACAAAGTAAAATGTTTCAGGCATTCAAAATAACTTTACATACATACAATTTGCAATAAACTAAACTGTGTAAATTAGCTTACAAAATGCTCTCTCCCCCCCCCCCCCCTTAAAAAAAAATAAAAAGAATACTCCATGATTGCTAGTATCAGAAATATAAATTATTTTTATATATTTTAGATACTAACTACATATGAAGACGATTTTATTTTATTAATTTTATTTTTGGATTACTGAGAGGACCACCTATTTGACATATCAATGAAACATGTCCATCATAAGTATTTTTTATACTGCTATATTAAAAACATTATTTTTAATTGCGGTATTAGTGGTATATGAGATTTTTTTGTATCTGGGCCATGCAGTAAGGTCTTATGTGTTTTTAATAAAAGATGAGTTGTACTGATTTTGTAATAATTAAAATGTATTCGGTAAAAATATGCATATTTTTTTCTCTATGCCAACTTCTTATATCGATTTGTCTTGAATAAAGTTTCTTAAAATGGTGTTACACTTTTTCCACTAATTCAAGTTTATACGTCATAATTTAGCTTAAAAACGAAGATTAAATGAGAAAAACTTTCTTTTTTGACTTTTAAGAATGAATTCTTTAAACAGTTTCATGGAATAAAACATTTATATATATATATATATTACAATAAGCTTATATTTATAATTTTAAAAATATATTAAATTTAATTTTGGCATATTATTTTTAATTTGATGTTTAGTTTATAAAGATCCAAGTTTAATTTATATACATTATTTCGATTTAATTTATATATATAAGATTATTTTGTTTCTCATTTCCACACATTTGTCATATTAAATAGATAAAATAATAACATGGGATAATGAATTAAAAATAATACGCTTTTTAAAAAAGCAATTAAAAAAAGAAAAAGATATATTGTTTACCAAAAATGAATGTCAAAAGCATTTAAGAAAAATTGGTCCTAGCCCTTTAAGCGGGAGTAATGGGGGTTGCACATGTGAACGGGTCTATTGATGTATGTAGACCGGGGTACAGTGGGTCACAGTAGGACAATTGATTTATTTACTAGGGTAAAAATATTTAAGAAAGGGAAAAATATGATACATTATGCCATCTTGTGTGGCAACACTGTGCAAACAGATCACAGTCATCATTTGTTTTGGAGGGATGCAATAGCCATTTTTGTTCTCATCTGACCAGTTGGGAAAATTAGGTAAGTGTTGTTTTTTTTGTATTTGTGCACTAAATTTTCATCCAATAATCAATATTTTTGCATTAATCCATAGGTTAAATCTTTTTTATTGCATATGTACGATGGTTTTTCATTATATTTGTTAGTGGTATATAAATTGTAACTTTTGTTGTGTGTGTGTCTCTTGGGGTACAGTGGGACACCCTTGATGGGGCACACTGGGATGCTATCACTCAACATAAAAATACCTCAGATTCTCAGAAGTTGAAACAAAATTATTAGAATTTATGCTTTTCAATTAATTATTACTTATGGATAACCTTTTCAAACTACTTTTATGTTGTGTAAACATGTAACAACTTGAGTTAACCCGATATTGTTAGAACTGCATCAAAGCTATAGGCCTATAGGTATATTGTGGGGAAAAAACTACATCAAAAAAAAAAAACTACATACACTAATAATCAGGAGGGGAAGAATAACAATTCATGAAATAGTAGAGATTGTAGGAAAGGCGTATCCACATGCCTTTTGTGCAAATAACAACCTATCTAGTTTTTCTGTCACAGGTATTTTTTAGTATAATAACAATACCTACACCGATGCAGACTTTGAGGCTGCAAGTGTAACTGATGTCCCACAGGTGTGCGTCACTGACAACCCAGTCCTACTCAATTTCAACAATTTACTGAAGCTGACGGATCTAGGCCTATTACAGAGGAACCACAAACAAGCTGCTCTTATTTAAATTCACCTTCAGTAAAAAGCTATGTAGGTCGACACATAGTGGAAAAAACTGTTCTGTCACCTAAAACTGTAAAGCCTCTCCCAAAATATCATACAACTGAAATACATAAAGATACAAAAAAGTAAAAAATCCGAAGTATTAACTGACACACCAGTTAAGGAAAGAATAGAGCAGGAAAATTTAAAAAGATTAGAAAAGAAAAATCAGCCTAAAAAGAAAAAAGCTTCAAAAGATCTCAAATCAAAGAACAAAAAAAAAAATTAATAGAAAAATTCGGCAAAACAGTTCCTCAGAATATGAAGAATGGAAAGAATCTGAAAGCGATAGCAGTTTTGAGGCAGAAAATAAAGATGGTGATACAATTGATATTGGAGATTTCGTGTTGGTCAGTGTGCAGGAACAAGAAAGCAACCTTCAGCTATTATGTTGCGGAAGTGATACAAAAAAGTAAAATTGACTATGAAGTGAAGTATATGAGAAGACTTTAAAGAAAAACTTGAGGAAAAAATATGAAAAATTTAACAATGGAAGTTAAAACATAGTACTACTATTGTATTGCATATTTGCTGAATTTCTAATATTAAAAATGGAAAAAGTATTACCAAATAAGTAAAAATTTCCCACAGTACCCCGGTCTCCCCTATGCAGCAATGAAACAAATAAAGTCCTTTTTGTCTGAAAACACAATGTTGCTGCATATAGATTTCAGTGACAAGTTTAACTGTAAATATGCAGAAGAAATTAGAAAAATTTTATTATTCCCTCATTTTAGTTAAATTGCAAATATTATAGTGCCATAGTACACTGATTTTTTCTAAAAATACAGCATTTTGAAGTTTTTCTCTTGACCATAAACATTATTTTTATAACATTTAATTCTGTTATCAGCACACAAACTATTTTTTTTTTTAACACAATTGCTAAGTCATGTGCAATTACAGTTGGACGAAGTCCATACCTTTCAGCAATGTTCTTACTTATTGCAGTAATATTTTCCAGAGTCAAGTGTCTCTTCCAAAAGTTTTTAGTTCGTTGGATAGATAATCATCGAAGCTTTTTGGTGGTTCCCCTTTAAATAAATTCGCTTCAACAACCACACTTTGAAAATCTTCTAGAGGTACAGTTTTAACTGAATTTGAATCTGCCATTGAGGCAAATTCATTAAATGCTGCAGATAAAATATCATCATCATTTTCAACTGCTGCCTGTACTGGAATAAACGTGTTTATACCTGCTCCCGACAAATGAGTGATTTCTGTTCTCAAATTTATTCTTCCATCCTTT